>CALSBV010010214.1:2514749-2741099 GCA_943590825.1 Bovichtus diacanthus
GTGTGTGTGTGTGTGTGTGTGTGTGTGTGTGTGTGTGTGTGTGTGTGTGTGTGTGTGTGTGTGTGTTATTTACATTCCTCCGTTGGGTTATGTCAGCCTGAACAGCCCCTACATTCCTCTGGCCGCCTCATGTCCTGTCCAGTCAGGTCACTTTAACACGCTCATAGCTGTGGCGCACACACACACACACACTCGTATAGCTTTTGACTCAAGAACCCAATACTTAGTTACATATTACCTTTTCTGATTTGAGACTTTTCACTCTTTTCTGTTTGGCAGCCACTGTACACATACTGTATCTGTCTGTGTGCTGTCCCACCTTTGTACCCTTTAGAAATATGAAATGCTTGCATTGTGCCCTTGTACATCTAAGTCAACTTGTAAATAAGAACATTTGACTTTTTCATAATACTTATTGTATTATATATATATTTTTAAATAAGTTTTAGTCTTTTCTTTGATGCAGCACTAACTTAATTGCAGTAAAACTAGCATTTAAGTGTTATCTTATTTAATGTTGATATCAGAAAGAGCAGTTTGGAATAAGACAACCAGGTAATTGACTTTCTATTGAATTTAGAATGTGCTTCAGTGCTCACACAATGAAACGGCAAAGTGAGCTGAGTCCTGGACGTATTGCCTGTGGATCTGGCTCTGTGCTGTGATGTACAGTGAGCCACCCAGATCTTGTTGCATCACATCTTCTGACTCGGAACAATAGCCACACACATTAAATTAATGTCCTTTGCTGTGAGATATGGCACCATTCCTCTTTCCCCCTGAAGGTTAATGTTTTATTTCATACAACTGTATTAAAATGTTAGTGGAGGCAGACTTAATATCAGATAAGGTGGCCCACCTTCACTATAAAACACTGGAAATCCCTGACAGGTTTTGGCTGTTTGCAGTCACTCAGGGAGCAAACAGACAAGAGGCTTTGTACTTTGGCTGACATTTGTATGTTGCATCAGTCTGGCCTTTCTACTGCAATAAGAGAGCAACAACCTCTCTGTTAATTTTGTGGATCTTAAATCAAACAACCATTTGGTGCATTTACTATGTGGTTTCCTTGTGGTCATTGACCCGTGTGTCCTTCTTGATTAACCCATTTGCCATTCCCTTTCTTGAAGGTGAGCTTGCTCTTTCAAAACAAATTTGGATCATATAATTGCTGCCAACATGGGTTCTTTGTCAGCTCTATTGTGTGTTTTATAACGAGCAGGGCTCAGGTGCTCTCCTCAAAGTATGGCGGGCAAGCCTGGGGATTGGCCTGATATGGATGAAGGCAGGGGGGGGGGGGGCGCGCGCTGCAGGGTTCACACAACAAACAGGTTGATTTATAGCTTCTGGGAGCCTGAGAGAGCAGGGCAGATAAGTAGACGAGGGTTCCAGATGTGGCCTGCACTGTCTGCATGTGCGAGTCTCTAACAGGGAAGATAAAAGGGGAGCACAGCCTAACCGTCACATCCCTTCCACCCTCCGAGCGGAACTCCTCAGCAGGGACTGGCCCTTCTCCCCATGTCCCTCTGCCCATCCTTCAGACCTCCTTCCTCCTCCCTCTAAGCCTTTGTTCTTCAGGGTTTTTTCCAGAATAAATCATTGCACAGACAGTCTTTGTAAATGTATGTCGAGATCTGATTTATAAATATATAGTTCCATGGTGGAAATCATCAAAGGCATCCTGTCTTATTGCAAACAAGTCAGATTGTCATTTTTTTTCTTTCTTTTTATTAGATATTAATGTGTATCTAGCCTTCTGATGTACTACATTATTCTCTCAGTTGTCCAAAAAGTGAATGTCCATCTTACTTAAAGGACCACATTTTTACCCTTCATTTCTTATCCATTTTTTTTAAGTCATGGATGGAATAGTGTCAAATTACCCCGGCTATCAATACTTCCTATCCAGCCAATAACTTCTCTTTTTCACTTGCAGCAGATGGGGATTTGCCAATGGCATAACTGTTAGGAATTATAGCCTCTTAAATGGAGGTCATATGTCAGACCCTTTGGAAAATCATAATCGCTTAACTCCAAAACTGGGCTCTTGAGAGGTCAAAGAGGTTTTTTTGCACAGATTAATAGGATACTCTTGGCACGGGAGGATTATGGAAGCAGCATGATGACGATTATTTTTCTGCTTTTGACTAACATGTAAATATAGGAATACGGTACTTGCACTGACATGCAAATAACATTCAAGTGCAGATTTTGAGATGCTATTCCTGTGTCTAGGCGCTGGTGTGTGACTAGTTTAAAGAACTAAATAGGCTGTGGCCCTGTATGTAAATACCGTTGCTATTTGGGCAGAAAGCATGTTTGTTGTTGCCAGTAAAGACCCCCTCAGTTTGTGAAACGCTTCCTCAGAGTAGTGTGAGCTGCTAGGTGTTAAGGGCAGGAAGTGAAATGGGGTTGCGAGGGCAGGGTGGTTGGATGAGGAGAAAGGGGTGGGTTCATTCAGTTTCCCAGCAAACTTTCCACTTACCAGAAGCTGAGTGAGTAAGCACGTCAACAGACTGGCTGGCTCTCTGGATAAGGGGTTCTACTAGTTGTAGGCAGTTGCACAACGCAATAGTCAATGTGTTGCACAACTGGCTCCTCAACTCTGTATACGAGTCTAATCAATGCCTTGTGCAGCCAGGCTTCCAGCTGGATTTCTTTAAAGGAGTCTGGTTTTAGAGCTGATACCAAAGGGAGTATCACTATCGCTCTCAATTCCATGACAAACTTTCCCCCGACAGGATCTTGGTTCTGATGTTTATGAAACATCTTGGACTGGTTTTAACCCTCTTCCCTCTGTTCTTTTGTGGCTGTGAGTTTTTAATTGGCTCATGTATTTACGCTTACCTCCCTTTTTTAGATGCGAGATTACCTTTGTCGACTGTCAATAAATGATTTTCAGCTTGGAGGCGCACCAGAACGTTAAATGTTCTGATATAGATTTATTTTGCCATCGGTATCTTTCAGTCTTTCTTTTTCCAACCACTGCCGCAACCCCATCCTTCACGTTTTCCCATTTTCTCCTCGGCTCTGTTTATGTTGTAGCACCATGCATACTGTAAGTCCCATATGGGGCAAGTCTTTTGAAGCTCTGTGTATGTTTGGTAGGTGGGGTGGGGGGTTCTACATTAGGCCCAGATGTGTGTTTGCTCTTTTGTGGTGCTTGCTTTGGCTATGTCTTTGAGCAGCATGGTTGTCATTGTTGGGGGGGCTCCAGCGTAGATGTTTTCTTTATGAATGGTCAAAGCCCTAGGACGGGCTGACTGCAGACTCACTGTCAATGGTGTTAGAACCCACTGGTGTACCCCTGCATCAAAGTTGTTTCTTGGATTAACTGGAGAGACACGTGTGGTCACTTTGATACTGTATGTTTGAGTGTTGAGCCTGTGTGATGTGTATGTGTGTATACAGTGTTCTGCTTTGAAAGGAAGTGTGGTGGCAGCTGTTAAAACACAAGGCTGTATGTATCTTCCCAGCTGGGTCTCCCTGCGGTCTGGGATTTCTGCACCCAGTCTCATACAGGACAGAGGTTCTCAGAGAGTAAGAAATATTTCCAGTGCTAACTTAACACTTCAATCCCCCCAATGCTGGGGGTATGTCTGAAAGAAAGGTCTCTATCTGCAAAGATTCCTCTTTCTATGTCAGCTTAGTAAGCAGTGGGGTTACAAAATGGGAAGTTCATTTTTAAGAGGTCTATTTTAGGTCACTTTGTCTGATCTTCAAGTTGATCCTTAAAATGGCTGAGCTTTATGTGTCATGTTTCTGTGATGCCATTGCAAAACCCTTAGGCTTGTTTTTTTTTTTTTTACGAATTCTGCTCGTCAAGTACAGATGGGTGGCATAATTAAGGAAACAATAAATGAGTCGAACTGAATGCAGATGCCGCCATACATGGCACCAGGGGTCACTGAAAGTTTTAATGCTTATAATAATGATGTGAATCCTATGTTATGGCCTACAAAAACACACCAAGACAATGTGTATCTTTAGAAGAAGTGTGTTCATCCCTCCAGTAGATTCAAGACAAGACATCTGAATGTAGAATTCATGCCAATTTATTTGATTTAAAAAATTTTTTTTTGAAAAATGCATACAACACTGTACTGCAGTCATAAAATACGTTAAAAATCACAGACGATAAACACACAATAAAGCCCAAAGTGTTATTTCCATTGTGGTCCTCATTTACAATATTCCCACTTCCCCAAGACACTTTCACTGGTCACTCACATGTATGTAGCTTGTAATCGCAGTTGTTCTTTTTTCATGGCTTGTGTAATAACCCTACCTGTTATTGGCTGTTGAAATTGAGCTCCCTCTTTCTGAAAAGTACTTGAAAAAGCTGGTTTTACGTTAATAAACATTACAAATTCACTAATATGTATAGTGGCATCCAGTACTGTACTTTCTAATTTTGTGAATTAAGCTGTTCAGAGGTGTCTGCTGCGGGGTATGTGTTTGACCAATGTCCAACGTTTAAGTCTACTTCCTGCATAGTCTTCTTCTTTCTGTATTTACAATAAGTGAGCGATGCATACTTAAGAATTTCATAATACAGTATATTCTTAGTCTTGAGTCTCTCTCCCTACAGGAGTGCTGTGTTATTGCTCAAGTCCACTAAAAGGTTTAGCTTAGAAAGTGCAAGCCTCACCTCTCACTCTTTATCAGTCACTTTTTGTGTTTTCTTTTCCTCCCCCATGCCCTACTTGCTTTAATCTTTAAGTGAAGTGCTGGTAATGGACAACCTGTTGGACCCAGCAGTGCAGAAAAATGACAAAAGCTCATTAATTCAGCGCTATTATTTTGTTTTTCAAGTGTGTGGGCACTCTGGAGGAGAGGGTCATGGCATCATAAAGTGAGAGGTTTTGAAACGAGGCTGGTATATGACAAAGAGTTATGACTGTACTCCCATGAAGCTCTGTTTTTTGAAACTGGTTCTGTTCTCTCTCCTCCTCCTCTCCTCTGCATCTTTCAGATGTGGAGCAGATGGCTATCGACTGGCTGACCGGAAACTTCTACTTTGTGGATGACGTGGACGACCGGGTGTTTGTCTGCAACAAGAACGGCCAGACATGCGTGACCCTGCTGGACCAAGAGCTGTACAACCCTAAAGGCATCGCTTTGGACCCGGCCATGGGGTCTGTACTTCCCTCCACTCTTCTTGACTTCACAATACCCCCAGTACTCTTTTAGCATCACTTGTCTTATGTTCAGATGACCTGCTGACCAAGCAGCTGGTTAAACTCTAAGCACTTCCTCCAGATGGAAACCCAGACAGATACTTGTGCACCCCATTAACACTTGCATGTTTCAGGTTCCTGATACTGACAACTGGTATTCGACATAGTTCTCTTTTTCTAAAGTATCACTTCTCTCTTTTTATTCTTCTGGAAACAATTTTTTATCCATCACAATAACTAATACTGGTATCTCAGTTGTGGTCAATGGTGTAATGCTAAGCCAAATTGATACATGTGAAATCCGCCCTCCCGTGTGTTTTCAAGTGATATTATTGTCCGCTACTGTCGCCTGTGTTGGCAACCGGATCAATTTCCGTTTTCCATAGTGCCTAATACTAGGTACGAATTTAGCTTATCCAGACAATCCGGGAAAAAGCAAGAACTATATTCAAATATATTATATTGTACTTCATTCCCTATGCTGCTCAGAGTAATCGCAGTCCACGGCTCCTCTGCCAACATCACAGGGTCTCTCCCTCTCCTCTTCAGGCAGTCTCTTCCTCGCTGCAACCGACCATAGACTCTGTCATCAGCAAATGAATGTGTAATGACGTCACCAATATGCGAATGAGCGTATGACGTCATGTATTTTATTTAATTTTTTTAAAGCTAGTGCTAGCTACTTTCATTGGAAAAGAGTTGGCAACACTGCACAGGATACAATGCATTTTATATTCCGCAGTTACTTCGGCTGTACCACCATCTGCCAAACCCGACACTGGGGATAGTAACTGCAAATAACTTGCATTGATACTTTATGGTAACTGGGGGTAGCTTCCAATAGCTACCGGGGAAACAAAAGCTCGATCCTCTTCCTGTTTTTGGTTGCACAATGGTTGATGCACTTCCTTGTGCCGAAAATCGAGCCTCAATTTCCCCCGGAGATCGTACCCGTTGGCAGTGAAAGGGAGACCTTTAGGCAACCAATCTAAACGCAAATGATGTCATTATTCTATAAAAAATACATTGGGAAATCAACATTTCTAATGATAAGTTAAATCAATATTGCCACTTTAAGTCGAACATTTCCGCGTTAATGAAATTCCCTTTCTGCACTCTTAACATTACTGAACAGTACCCATGTTCTTTTTGCTTCTCTTCTTCTGCTACAGCAAAGTGTTCTTCACAGACTATGGGTCTACGCCGAGGGTGGAGCGTTGTGACATGGATGGCCAGAACCGCACTAAGCTGGTGGACAGTAAGATTGTCTTCCCCCATGGTATCACAGTGGACCTGGTCGACCGGTTGGTGTACTGGGCCGATGCCTACCTGGACTACATCGAAGTGGTCGACTACGAGGGCAAGAACCGACACACCATCATCCAGGGCCTGCTGGTGAGGTTTGAAGGATAGTTGGATGGGTGTAAACGGCAACATATCAACTACACCCAAACATACACAGAGATGCAGTCAAGAATATAGATTTCTGATTGCTCAGCCTTCTTTAAAGGCCTTAAAGGTTGAACCAAACGGCAATAGTCCAGAGTCCCTACTGACTTTTCAGTCTTCCCTTCGATAATACAAAACATCTGTTTTTCCAAATTTGGATCATCATTGATTTAATATCATCTTTTAGAGGCAGTTCAGTTTTCCAGTTGTCTCCTAGTATCAAGGCAAAGAGAGCTCGCCTCTCCTAGGGATAAGTCCTTTTTATTGCCTTGATTGATATTACTTAAAGAGTGTGTGATTTTCCTGGCTAGTGCCTCTCTAAACATATTAGTCTGGCCCTAGCAAAGCTTGGCTCACACTTAAAGTAGAGTAATGATCTTAATGAAATCAGGACTGCAGTGATGGTGTATGTGAGAGAGGTGGGGGAGGTAATATGATCCCAACCCATACATCTTTATGACAGTAGAGGAGAGCTGCACAGAATAGACCCTTATAAAAGTAAAACCTCTCTCTGTTTAACAACAGAAGGGAAGTGGAGCCATTATGCTGCCCTGTGCCAAGTTTACACAAACCCTCTCTCTTCATCTCTCGGTCTTTCTCTGTCCGAGTCTGTTTGTCTGTCTCTGTCGGTCACATTTTAAGAACCTGTCAAAATCTGTTTTATACTGCTAAAAAGTGTTCCGAAAGTTTCATTCTGCAGGATTTACCAGACAGCATTGAAGATAAAAAAAAATGCTGTTTTTAATGGCAAACTTGAGAAAACTTTTTTTTTTTTTTTTTTTTTTTTAAAATGTTGCTGCTTTATTGTCTCACTGTATTTCAGATTGAGCACCTGTACGGGCTGACTGTATTTGAGAACTATCTGTATGCCACCAACTCAGACGAAGGTAACCTCAACCCCAAGACCAGTGTTATCCGAGTAAACCGCTTTAACAACTCCGACTTCCATGTGGTGACACGGGTCGACCGTGGAGCCGCACTGCACGTGTACCACCAGAGGCGCCAACCTCAAGGTCATTAAAGAAGGCACTTCGCTTGACTGATAACTCACCTGATCCATGTCCATTGATAACAGTTACCAAAGTATGACTGTTGGTTTTGTGCCCCTCTCTCCTGATATAGTGCGCAGCAATGCATGTGCCCTGGATCAGTTTGGGAAGGCTGGAGGTTGCTCTGATATCTGTCTGCTGAGCAACAGCCACAAAACACGTACGTGCCGTTGTCGCTCTGGATTCAGCCTTGGCAGCGATGGAAAGTCTTGCAAGAGTAAGTATCAAGACAAACATAAACCTTCCTATTAGTTTCAGCAGTGAGGATTGATGATAGCAATGAAGTAATGGTGGTTACCAAATCGCTGGCAGAAATAATGACATTTAGTCATTGAGACTGTTTATTTAAATTGTTTTACTTCTGCAGAACCAGACCATGAGTTGTTTTTGGTGTACGGTAAGGGTCGTCCTGGAATCATCAGGGGCATGGACATGGACGCTAAGGTGCCTGATGAGTACATGATTCCCATTGAGAACCTAATGAACCCCCGAGCTCTGGATTTCCACGCCGCTAGTGAATACATCTACTTCGCTGATGCCACAAGCTACATTATTGGCCGGCAGAAGATAGATGGCACAGAGAGAGACACCATACTAAAGGAAGGTAAGAATAAAATGATTTTATTCCTACTCTCTAACCAAATCCTGGAATTTTAAGGAGGAAAAGAATTCAGTCAGGTTATTCCATATCATTTTCACTTGAATCTCTTTATACTCTTCTCTGAATTGGCCAGCTAATAGTTTATTTTTCACACCGGCTTCTTTCGCTTATCTCAGGTATTCACACAGTAGAGGGGATAGCAGTAGACTGGATGGGAGGTAATCTCTACTGGACAGATGATGGGCCTAAGAAGACTATCAGCGTTGCCAGGCTGGAGAAGGCTTCTCAGACCCGCAAGACTCTCATTGAGGGAAAGATGAGCCACCCTCGTGCAATTGTGGTGGACCCCCAGCATGGGTGAGACACTGCAGGGGAGGGGATTGTTATTTTTAATAGGTATTCTTCTCTCATAAATGCTATGTTGACGTTTTTAATCCAGTTATAATGTTTGGGTGAAGCAGCATTCTACCCGTGTGTCAGTGTTGGTACTTCTAATGTAGTGGGAGAGGATGGTCTGAGGGTTTGTTACTTGCAGCTATGTGGGCTGCCTTTAATGTGCAATAAACTCAATGGTTACATTGGTGTGTGTGTGTGTGTGTGTGTGTGTGTGTGTGTGGGAGCTGATGAGTTCTCAAGGGATTTTTGGATACTCCCTCCTTTTTTGTTGTGTTTTTTTCGTGGGATGATATTACAAAGGGCGTCAAAACTAAAAAGCTGCATTTTGACGGCTCTAGCTCTCACAGAATTGTCCTATCTCACACGGCTTTTGAACGTCTCCCAGATGGATGTACTGGACTGACTGGGAGGAGGACCCCACAGAGAGCAACAGAGGGAAGATCAAGAAAGCTTGGATGGATGGTTCCCATCACCAAGTTTTCCTGACAAGCAAGACGGTGCTGTGGCCTAATGGCTTGAGTCTGGACATTCCCCAGGGCATCCTGTACTGGGTGGATGCGTATTACGACCGTATTGAGTTGGTTTACCTCAACACCACTGAGCGAAAGGTTGGTAACGCTCAGGGAATATATTTAGACTGTGGTGTATTTCTGTTTTTACAGATGATTACAGTGTTTGAAAAAGAATAAAAATGTGTTTGTTGGAACACAGGTAATATTTATCTAACCTCTATCTCCTTCCTGATTTCTCAGGTGGTGTATGAGGGGCAGGAGCTTAACCACGCCTTCGGCTTATGTCATTACAAACATTTTCTTTTTTGGAATGAGTACCGTGGCGGTAGCATCTACAAACTGGACCAAGACACTAAGACAGTCACCCTACTCCGGTACGAGAGGCCACCCATCTTTGAGATCAGAGTGTATGATGCACACCAGCAGCAAGGTGCATATCTCCCTTCTATTCATTCATTCTCACCTCATGACTTGATAATAAATCAAATACAATGATGATATTCTACCTTTCTTCTTGGTTTGTATTTTCTTGCAGGCTCCAATATGTGTAGAGTTAACAATGGTGGCTGTAGCAGTCTGTGCCTCGCTATTCCTGACGGCAGGTCCTGTGGCTGTGCTGACGATCAAATCCTGGATGTTGATAATGTCACCTGTAAAGGTACTTAGCAGATTCACCAGTAGAAAGGTTTCACCAAAGATCAATGACGAGGGTTAGGGAAAATTCATTACTCAGCAGGATTTGAGGCTGTTAAAGAATTCTAGGCTGCACTTTCCATTTGCAAGCTATACTACTGCTATACTACACTGTCTTTGCCAAATCTGGTGAGAAGTAAAAAAAAAAAAAAAAAAAAAACTCCAACAATATTTTTGAAACTTTAAGAGAGATGAAAGTTGACCTAGGCCTGACCAAGGCTTTGTTTTGTTTTGGTGCTCGGCTCTTGTCTCAATGGCCCATCTGTTTCTCTTCCTACCCCTGATCTCATCTCCAGCCAACCCCTCCTACGTGCCTCCACCCCAGTGCCAGCCCGGGGAGTTTGCCTGCAAGAACAACCGCTGCATCCAAGAGCGCTGGAAGTGTGACGGGGACAACGATTGTCTGGACAACAGTGATGAGGCCCCTGAGCTCTGCCGTAAGTGTGCCACGTCATTGTCATGGTTACACAGCAACACATAGATACACAAAATCTCAGTTTAAGGGCTTTAGCTAACGAAAAGTGACACAAACTACATTTTCCAAGATTGTCTCTTTCCATGCAGCCTAATGTGAATGTAATTTCACTGGCCAGCTTTTCCCTTTGTCAGGCAATAGTGAGAACCAGGGACTCATATTTGTCTTGGATGTCGTTCTCTTTTTTAAACTTAATTTAAAGTGACATATTCAAAGGGTAAGGGTTATTTTGCAGGCTGTGTAGTTTATCAAACACGGAACGCTTTGATAAACCAGGTAGCTTGGTGTTGGAGAAATTAAAATAAGTTTTGAAATGGAAGTGTTGCGGTTTTCTTCTCCCAGACCAGCACACCTGCCCAGCTGACCGATTCAAATGCCAGAACAACCGCTGTATCCCCCTGCGATGGCTGTGCGACGGCGACAATGACTGCGGCAATGATGAAGATGAATCCAACACCACCTGCTCTGGTATATAGAAACCTGGAGGCCTTTTGCAGTTTAGAGAGAATTACAGTTTTTCATTTGGCTTTTGGTTTGTAGGATCCAGGATTTGATTTGCAGATAATTGATTGAATCTGCAAAGTTTTTTTGCTGTTATATGGTATTTCAAACACGGTTATCAATAGTTAAAGATTGTATATGTGTGAAGAAGCATCCATGTTGACGTTAAGAGAGAAATTAAAAGTGAAAATAGAGAAACACCAGTATTGATCTACAGCATCGATGTTATGGGCGGGAACACAGCGATGGTCCTTGGCTAACAGTGTTTGAAGGTGTCTCACTGTCAAAATGTCTTTAACTCAATTAAGATAAAGTGAGTGCGTTGCTTTGGGGTTACAACAAAATTAAGTACGTAGCAATAGACTATGGGAAATTAAGTTATCAATGTTTTATATAACGGTGATGAGTTATTGCAAGGTAAATGCTGAGTCGGGGATATTGATATACATGTGTTGAGTGTTATATATTGATATAACACTTACCTGTTTTACACCTTGTCCCTCTGCCAGCTCGCACATGCCCACCAAACCAGTACCCTTGTGCCAGTGGCCGCTGCATCCCCATCTCCTGGACATGTGACCTGGATGACGACTGTGGAGACCGCTCCGATGAACCAGACTCCTGTGGTGAGCCTTAACTAACACTTCCATGTTGTTGCTTTTTCTCGAATAGCACTTGTTTTACTTTTAAGATGACAAATATTCTTATGATTTTTACGTATCCTCTTCCGTCCCCTCTTCAGCCTACCCAACCTGCTTCCCTCTGACTCAGTTCACCTGTGCCAATGGCCGCTGCATCAACATCAACTGGCGCTGTGACAACGGTAATCATCTTCTTAGACTTCCCTCAACTTCTGTGAAGCTGCATTTTAAAACAATCCAATAACCGAAAATGAAATCTTTTATGCGCTCGTATACAGACAATGACTGCGGGGATAACAGTGATGAAGCAGGCTGCAGCCATTCCTGCTCCAGTGTCCAGTTTAAATGTAACAGTGGCCGCTGCATCCCAGAATACTGGACTTGTGACGGCGACAATGACTGTGGAGACTACAGTGATGAGACTCATGCCAACTGTACCAACCAGGGTAAGGAGCAATTACTGTGTGTACCCAACTGAAATAGCTCTGCTCTAAGAATTGCTTTTTTACGACATTTTTACGACTTTTGCCAGATGTATCGGAGTCGAGCTCTCATCATGTATTGTATTTCACTGTGTTTACATGTCGCCGTTTGCAGTTGTAAAGAGGTTGTTACAATGAAGATGGGATCATTTCCCTCTCCGTTCCGGTTCCTCTGCATGCCCCTGCCTGCCCTCTGGCTTCTACTTATCACTTACAGCAAATCCTCTCTGTTGCTCTGTTCAGGATGTGATAATGTTTTGTGGTTAGATAACAATTAACCGCTTTCATGGGCTTGTGCAAATACCACAGATGTTTTGACTCTGTTTCAGTGATATAGATATACATGTTTAGAGTTTAAAATAGCTGGTGGCCACGCTTGGCTGATTTAGAACATTGAGGCAGCGTCATAGCACAGTGTTGCACTCTTTCTTCAGCCCGTCTAGAAACATACACACTTGTACCCTCTGTGTGTGTTCTGATGTTGTATGTACTGTCTGATACATGCAGAAACGCAGCCAACTGCTGTCAAGTCCCAGCATGCAAACACAGGGCCCAGCGTGACCTGTTGGTCTAATGAGCAATCTGTGTGTGTGTGTGTGTCTAGCTGTGTGTGTGTTTGTGGGCTCCCTTGCCGTCTGGAAGTCATTAGCTGAAATAAAAAAAGCAATACTATTGCCTTCCCCTTCTGTATATTGTAGTCTTGTGCTGAAAGGTCCCAGGACTATTTCCTGCTTACGCTGTGCCAAGGGCTGACCTTTGCCATGAGGTGATGTCATTGTGCCACATCCACACTGATGCCTTTAATCAGTCCGTGAGCTGTGTGTGTCATTGTTGTTTGATTTGGCTCAGGTTTGGCTCAGTCAGGTTGTTAACCAAGCGTCCCGGCATACCTACACATTAATTAATGACTAGAATGGCCTATTCTTTGTTCTCTCCATTTATGGTCCAGTGTGTGTGGTCTGTGCAAGTGTAGTTTTCTGGTTGTGATTCAAGTCTAGTTATTTTTCAGTGGCTGACTTTTACTGGTACTTTATTGCTTCTTTTAAATTGGATAAACGCCACACTGCATCTTTTTTGTGAGCTAACTATCACACTTTGTCCTACTGTTTTCTCTCCAGCTACCCGTCCTCCAGGCGGCTGCCATGTAGATGAGTTCCAGTGTCGGATGGATGGCCTGTGCATTCCCATGCGCTGGCGCTGTGATGGGGACACAGACTGCATGGACCTGAGTGATGAGAACAACTGCGAGGGTGTGACCCACATGTGTGACCCAGCAGTCAAGTTTAGCTGCCGGGACTCTGGTGAGGATGCTTTCAGATGTTTGGGCCGATGAACATTTTTGATGTTAATGCTATGTTAGTACAAATAGGGTTTTTATTCTAAGACATATGAGGACAAATAAATGAAACTGTAAGTGGTCACAACAGAAACTGGCAGTAGAAAATGTATTTGTGCATCTGTCATAAACTTGGATGGTACAACCTTCCTCCGACTCTCCAGTTCTCTCCATTCTCTCAAAGATCAGCACTATCAAGATGATTTGCCAATGGTTAACAGCTCGAATTTGTATCTCAGTTCACCAAAGCTTGAATTCACATTGCCTTCCTGAGCAAATCCACTGATTGCAGTAATTTCATTGGAATGAACTGATTTTTGGTATAAATTCTGGTGTGACCAAACTCTTAACCTGTCTAAAACCGATCACTATGAATATTTTTAAGAAACCACACGAGCTAAAAATTGATATTTTGTGGTCTTGACAGCTCGCTGCATCAGCAAGGCCTGGGTGTGTGATGGCGACAGTGACTGTGAGGACAATTCTGATGAGGACAACTGCGAGGCGTTGGTGTGCAAGTTGTCTCACCACATGTGTGCTACCAACGACTCCATCTGTCTGCCTGCTGAGAAGCTGTGTGATGGCACTGACGATTGTCCGGATGGCTCTGACGAGAAACTTTGTGGTAAAACATACTTTACACACAAAAGCCTTTTTACATAAACCACAACATGTAAATGTGTTCAGTACCTGCTTATTTTCTCCTGTACCTTCCATATTGAGAAGAAAGACCACAAACAGAACATGCAACACTCCCATCTTGGATATATTCCTACTCTTTCATCGATTTCTTTCCTGCAGACTTGTGCTCATTAGACAACGGTGGCTGCAGCCACAACTGCAGCATAATTCCCGGGGAGGGCTTCATGTGCTCATGTCCCCTGGGCATGGAGCTGGGAGCCGACAACAAGACTTGCCAGATCCAGAGCTTCTGTGCCAAACACCTCAAGTGTAGCCAGAAGTGCGAGCAGGAGAAATCCAGTGTCAAGTGCTCCTGCTATGAGGGCTGGGAGCTGGAGTCTGACATGGAGAGCTGCAAAAGCACTGGTAAGAAAAAACGGGGCATTCTTGGCATTAGGATTTTATTTATTCATCAAAACTGCAGAATTTCTTTTTGGCTTCAGATTGAGAGCAAAAGCATTTGTGTTGGCTTAATAGGCCCTATGGTACTGATTCAACTGTATATATGTATAGACAGTATTTAATGAATCATGGGGTTTGAAGATATTTTTGTTTCTAGAAAGTTAGCAGCAAACCCCTTCAGTTATTCAGTTTTTTTCTTTGAAAGGGACAGATGCAGGGGGAGACATTGCAGAGACAGCTGTGTCAGGATTTGTTCCAAGAACAACAGGTTTTTTTTATGAATTTGGACTTCGAGAAGAGATTTACACTAACACTTTTCCGGGTACAACTTATTTGCCCTCAGATCCCTTCAAGCCTTTCATCATCTTCTCCAACCGCCATGAGATCAGAAGGATTGAGCTTCACAAGGGGGAGTTCAATGTGCTGGTACCAGGCCTGAGGAACACCATCGCCTTGGACTTCCACCTCAACGAGAGCACCCTGTACTGGACTGATGTCGTAGAGGACAAGATCTACCGTGGGAAACTGTCTGATAATGGAGGTAAGGGAACCGGTTAGCTACAGCTTTCTGTCATTTTGGGTTATGCAGAAAGATAAATGGGGTGGGGAAATAAAAAGCCACTTACAACAGTCTAATTTATATAGTAATAAGTTCATTTTTCAATGTCATCGTTTTGTAAGGAAAATAGAAATAGTAAAGTGGATTGTTCCTTCAGAGATAGCAAATGCTATTTCTGCTTTTGACTGAGCATTTCTCTGAAATTAACTTCCGCTGAGCACTCTCTAATTTCCCAGAGCCAAATGTTTTTTAAAAAGAGTCTGTGGTCAGCAGCAGCGGTCTGTGACCCTGAATAAATGGCCAGGTCATGGTCAGCCTTTCCTGCTCCAAAACCCCAGGTCTCCTTGCCAATCAAGGTTGTGTTCCCAGCACAGCACTTAGGGGGCACACGGAAGGCTTTGTCTCTTCCCATTTGTCTCAGTACTTGATGTGCGTGACTGCAGCCAGAGCACTGATGTAGCGTAGGAGGCAAACACACTGCAGTTCCAGTTCCCAGCCCTCCAACTTCACCATTAAAACAGGACTCCTGAGCAGAGACATTGTGACTAACTCATAGATCAGCTCCTGCTGCTTGTTATTGAAGCCATTTCAGAATCTCTAAAGTTGTTGGCATACACAGTGTAGTGCACACAGCTCAACAAAGAGACCCCTACCCACACATGCACACAGAAAGGCAGCCATAACTCCAGCATTCCTTGAAGCATACTGTGAAGAAGGCCTATCCCTCTCCCTCTAATTACTACTGGAAGGCCTTGTGAAGAACTTGTCTGATCGCCCTCAGCCAGAGATGATCACACATTTTGGTCTGCACTTAGTCTGCGTGAGAGCCCGTTGTTTCTGGCAAAGAATAAAAAGAGTGTGAGATCTGGTGTTGCATTTTTGTTTTCCTAGGCAGTGGGGTTGGGAAGATGGCTCTGGTTGGAACCACACTGAAAAATGTATTGTTTGATAAGGTTCTTTTTTTTTTTTTTTTTGCAATGAACCACATGTGCTGGCTGGAGATTTGCTCTCCTTGGTGAAAGTGACATAAGTCAAGCTATTACACTAAATTAGCTGAATTACAACATTAAAATGCTATAAGATTCTACGAACGCTTCCTTTTTCAGCTTGCTATTCAGTTGTCAAATGCATAATAAAGAGCCAAACAACACTCCTAGTTTTAAGTCCCTCTATCTCTGTGTGTCCCTTTCAGCCCTGACTAGTTTTGAGGTGGTGATCCAGTATGGACTGGCTACTCCAGAGGGCCTGGCTGTGGATTGGATTGCTGGAAACATCTACTGGGTGGAGAGCAATCTGGACCAGATAGAGGTAGCCAAACTGGATGGGACCATGAGAACCACCCTGCTGGCTGGGGAGGTGGAGCACCCAAGGGCCATCGCCCTCGACCCTCGTGACGGGTAAGAAGCATATATCTAGGGATTCTGAAGATGTAATCCCCCTTTTAGAAAATGGGAAGTCACTGAAATGCCTGATACATTTTAGCTTTGAATATATTCCTCCTACTTACTTTCTATCAAACTGACATGTTCTCATGTGGCGATACTGTCTACATCTGTGAAAACATTTATTATTATTGATTTATTTTCGGTTGGCAGTATTCTATTTTGGACGGACTGGGATGCCAGTCTTCCCAGGATTGAGGCAGCATCTATGAGCGGTGAAGGCAGACGCACCATCCACAGGGAAACCGGCAGTGGTGGCTGGCCCAACGGACTCACTGTGGACTACATGGAAAGACGCATTGTCTGGATTGATGCCAGGTAGCATTTGCCAGTAGCCTCTGAATACAGAGTGCTCTCATTGCACTGCATCCACCCACTCGCTCAGTCTTTGTTTTTGTTGCTTGCCATTATTCATTTTTTAATAAACATGAAGCTGTGCTTTGCTTATGTAAAAACGGCACACACATTACACACAGACTAGAAACATGAGCAACATGCACACACTTAAGATGATGCCCATAATATGAAAAGTATACATCTCTGCCTTAATTCTCCTCCAGGTCAGATGCCATCTACTCTGCTATGTACGACGGTTCTGGGCTGATAGAAGTGTTGCGGGGTCATGAGTATTTGTCCCACCCCTTTGCTGTCACCATGTATGGAGGCGAGGTCTACTGGACTGACTGGAGGACTAACACTCTGGCCAAAGCCAACAAATGGACAGGACACAACGTCACCGTAGTCCAGCGCACCAACACACAGCCCTTTGACTTGCAGGTCTATCACCCGTCCAGACAGCCCCAGGGTAGGTTGTACTCTGGATGGATATGCATAAACGATCAAAGAGAAACACACACTCACAGAGAGAGAGAGAGAGAGAGAGACAGAGACAGAGACTGAGACTCCATATCTCAGAATCACCCCCGCCTGTCACTGTGGCTGACTGAGTTTGGATTGAACTCAAAGGAGAACGAGCTCACAGTTCATTGCTGACCGTGTTGATTCACGACTCCTATTCTACAAAGACAGCTGACCTTTCAGAGCTGCGAGACATGTTGTCTCCTCACACCGGCAGCAGTTTGGACACCTCCTGCTGCCTTGTTGATCAAAAAGTCACCTCACTGTTTGGCATTTCCTACCGGCTGGGTAGGAAATAAAACCCTCCTCCTGCGACTTTAAATGTCATGTGTTGATCTTACAGGCACACATGATTGACTAGATGACAAAAGATTTACAGTATTCTGTCACGGTGAACTGCCACCTTTAGTAGCCAATGGCTATGGGATCCCAAGGCCGTGTGGCCAGCAGAGAGGCACTTGGTCTTGTAATGTGAGGCAGGAAAAGAGAGATCTCACAGAATGGTTGATTGACAGCTGTAACCAATGCCCATGACAGTGATGAGGCAACACACTGGGTTGATAGGTCTGGCAGACAGTCTTTTTTTGATAGAGAGGTCCATTATATTCTTGAGTGATACTCTGGAAATGGCTTCTCTCATTAAACTATTGGCTTAGTCTCATTCTAGCATGTATAAGTCTGTTTTATGAATTATTATTATTTTTTTAAAGATGATTTTGGTTATACATGGTATACGGTACATGTTATCTGCAGTGGGATCCTTAAAGGACATACCTCCCCTTTGTCTTTCTCTTTCACCACATTCCATCTCTTTTTCTTTCTTTCAGCTCCTAACCCATGTGCCACCAGTGATGGTAAAGGCCCTTGCTCCCACCTCTGTCTCATTAACTTCAACCAGACCTTCTCCTGTGCCTGCCCTCACCTCATGAAGCTCCAGCCTGACAAACGCACCTGCAAAGGTAAGGACAGATACTTCCAAACACCTACAGATTTTTTTCTCTTACCTTTTTTATAAAAAAAACAAACACACTCAGGCCTAGTGCGTGTGCATGCAACGCTGTCATATATAATCCATGTCACCAAGGAGCGAGAAACGGGAATCTTTTCTCACGACTTTCACGACTGCTCTGGTGTGCTCAGCTCGCGAATGTGACATCAACGTCATTAGTTGTCATCTCTTATGACAGAAGATCTAATTACTACTCTGTTTGTGCCACACGGCCTTCTTCACTCTCATTTCCATTTCATTTCATATAAAAGACTGTCACAAATGATGTGCCTGAGGTCTTCATTTATTGTTGTGTGATTTCATGACTGGGTTTGGAGGGGTAGCTGTAGGAATATGTATGCATGTGTGTCTGTCTAAATGTTAAGCATTTTACAGAGCAAATCCTCATTTAAGCAGTGTAGATTTAAAGATAATTGGATTAGAGGATATCTGATGCATTCCCCATCAACACAGGAATTTTCAGGGTGCTAAGCAGAGTCTCAGCCAAACTGAACTCGACACATTCAACTCTTAAACTGAGTTAAACCTGCATGAATTTTTGACTGAGAGGGAGTTATTTGTGGGACGTAATCAAGCCTCGACGAGAGAAACATGCTACTGATTGGTCAGTTTGACCCTCTTGAGCATAAACTTTTAATCACAATGTGCTTAAAAGACTAAAGATGGGATGGGACAAAGTTGAGCACGCGAACAAGGGGTTTCTATACAGAGAAGTCTTTGTTCCCAACATTGAAACTGTGATCATGTGAAAAAGGTCTAGAGTTAAGCAGCCTTACTTATACTTACTTTACCTTACTCATATATATATATATGTGTGTGTATATATATGTGTTCTTCCTTTCTAACTTTGCCATTCCCATCATTTGTACATTTTCTTTTATCCTTTATTAATTTGCAATAGAAGGGATTCAAATCTTTCTTCTTCTTAGTGCATGTTTTTTTTCTTCTTCCCAGAGTCGCGCAAGTTCCTTCTATATGCTCGTCAAATTGAAATCCGGGGTGTAGACATTGACAACCCCTACTACAACTACATCATCTCCTTCACTGTGCCGGACATAGACAACGTGACAGTGGTGGACTATGACGCCGTGGAGCATCGTATCTACTGGTCAGATGTCCGAACACAGACGATCAAGAGAGCTTTCATTAACGGCACAGGGGTGGAGACTGTTGTGTCTGCTGGTGAGAACGATTACGGGAATATCTATAATTCCAATTTTTTTTATTACAGTTT
This sequence comes from Bovichtus diacanthus, assembly GCA_943590825.1. Taxonomy (NCBI): domain Eukaryota; kingdom Metazoa; phylum Chordata; class Actinopteri; order Perciformes; family Bovichtidae; genus Bovichtus; species Bovichtus diacanthus. The sequence continues at coordinate 2,534,250 of CALSBV010010214.1, forward strand.
CCAGTTAAAACCTTCTGTATCTTTCTGAACTTTTGATGAAACCCTAACCTTTTCCATTGTGGTTGTTACATCTACCAGACCTTCCTAACGCTCACGGGCTGGCAGTAGACTGGGTCTCCAGAAACCTCTTCTGGACCAGCTATGATGCCAATAAGAAGCAGATCAATGTGGCCAGACTGGATGGATCTTTTAAAAATGCTGTCATCCAGGGCTTAGACAAGCCCCACTGCCTGGTGGTGCATCCTCTACTGGGGTGAGGGTTTTTCTCCACTTCGTTAGGCCTGCATTCAGATCCAGATGTGAATTCTCTCTCTGATGTGCTTTCTGTTTTTCTGATTCTGATTCTGATTTCACTTAATATATTCAAGAGCATTTGCTGCCTATATGCTTCACAACAATACACTTTGGTACAGCTGTTCCTGACTTCTTTCTTGGACTACCAGTTATTCCTCATGTGATGCTCCTGTTGTGTTTCCTACCGGGATGCTTCTTTTGTAGAACATTGCTCTGCTTCAGAAATGAAATTACAGCCCCTTTGTATGTCACATAATGTAAATATCCCTCCTCAGGAAGCTGTACTGGACCGATGGTGACAACATAAGCATGGCTAACATGGATGGTAGCAACAGCACCTTACTTTTCACCGATCAAAAAGGACCAGTAGGTGAGCAGATGTACACCCGACTGCGGAAAAAATAACTGTCTGCAAAATAATATTGGCTCTCTATTTAACTCTACAGGGGTAAAAGCACAGATTAAGCATATTAAAATAGCATCATTGTTCTTTCCACTCAGGCCTCTCCATTGACTATGAAAAAGAGCAGCTGTACTGGATCAGCTCTGGAAACAGCACCATTAATCGTTGTCAGCTGGATGGCACTAAACTGGAGATCCTGGAAGGTGTTAAAGGCAAACTTACCAAGGCTACTGCTCTGGCTATTATGGGTAAGATGAAAAAGAAGATACTATAAAAGTGTATCCTCTCTGTTTTCTAATATGTTACATCCCATTTTAAAGGATAATACGCAAAGATACAAATCAATTTCCATCACTGTAGGAGACAAGATGTGGTGGGCAGACCAGGGAACTGACCAGATAGGAACATGTGACAAGAAGGACGGAGGAAACTGGAAGGTTTTGCGAAACAACACTTCCCCTATGATGCACATGAGGATCTATGACGAGGATGTACAGAAAGGTAAGAAATATCAAAAAAACGTTACGGCTTGTCTGTAAGGAGTCAAAAAGTTATCCTACGTATAATTTGCAAGAGTTGGAAACCAAATTTAGATTAAATTCACTTGAGTATCATGGGTTGAAGCAGATGTAAAATTCACCAAATTAGTGCTCTATTCAGCGTAAAACTAGGAAAAAAAAAAAAACTTTTAGAGAATTGAAAAATACACTTTCTATGACGCCCATGTTTATATAGCATTATAAACATACATATGAGTTATAATCTGTTTATAGCACGGTATTATTAGTTATTAGAGTTATAAGCACTCGTGCATATTATTAATGCTTTATAACAATAATCATAACACATTATAAAGCATTTTATACTGACTTATGTAGTCAAGTATCATAATACTTCATCATTTCTGTTCATTCACTGACATTTTCCTGCAAGGATTATAGTGTATTATAATCTCCATAGGTGTAATAAATTATAATATTTTTACAATGCATTATCCATTAACTATCCTGAGGTATAGGAGGATTGAATACTTTACAAGATGGTTATAAGTCACTATAAGTCACCAATTATTATGAACTATTATGATACTTGACCTTATATGTCATTATAAAATGCTTTATAATGTGTTGTGATTATTGTTATAAAGCATTAATAATATGCATGAGTGCTTATAACTAATAATACAGTGCTATAAGCAGATTAAAACATCAGTATGTTTGTTATGCATTATAGGCACGGGCAACCTATAAAGTGTTGGCATATTTTTTTTCTTTTTGGGCCTCACTGATCCTCTTATTTTCCTTTTTTAGCAGGTATCAACCTGTGCAGTAACAACAATGGAGACTGCTCCCAGCTGTGTCTGCCCACCTCACCAACAACCAGGGCCTGCATGTGCACTGCTGGATACAGCCTCAAGACTGGACAGCAGTCCTGTGAAGGTGAGACACTGCTTCACAGCTACAGTCACACATACAGTAGGAACGCAGTGCGCCCTGGAAAAACAAAAACATATTGTACCTTCTCTGTGCAGGCATGGGCTCTTTCCTGCTTTACTCTGTTCATGAGGGAATCAGAGGAATTCCACTCGACCCGGCAGACAAATCTGACGCCTTGGTGCCAGTGTCTGGCACCTCTCTGGCCGTCGGCATCGACTTCCACGCTGGTGAGTGACATCAGTAACTAGATGGCCTGCATGAGTGACACTTTAAAGCTGCCGTTATCTCAGTGAAGTGAGTATTTATAGGTTGACACAAAAGACCTCTTTGTTTTCAGAGAATGACACCATCTACTGGGTGGACATGGGCCTGAGCACCATCAGCAGGGCTAAGAGAGATCAGACATGGAGAGAAGATGTGGTCACCAACGGCATTGGCAGGGTGGAGGGCATCACCGTCGACTGGATAGCAGGTCTAGTCATAACAGATTTTAAATCCTATTTTAATTAACTTATTCATATGACATTCAAAGTACTACAGAGCTAATTTCCATCCCTGTTCTTTTATAGGAAATATTTACTGGACTGACCAGGGCTTTGACGTGATCGAGGTGGCCAGGCTGAATGGCTCCTTCCGCTATGTAGTCATTTCCCAGGGCCTGGACAAGCCCAGAGCCATCACTGTTCACCCAGTTAAAGGGTAAGTCTCCCTGCCAACAGTTACATTCTGCCTTGTGTAATACTTTTGCCTTCAGGCACTTGCAGTTTAGTTTAAACCGTTAAAAAACTATATTGCTAAATTCCCATGAAATGCACTTTTAAATAACTTAGTTTTTGTCCCTGTGTTAAGGTATCTGTTCTGGACTGAGTGGGGTCAGTACCCTCGTATTGAGCGCTCTAGGTTGGATGGCTCTGAGAGGTTGGTCCTGGTCAATGTGAGCATCAGTTGGCCCAATGGGATCTCCATCGACTACGAGGTTTGGACCACAGCGGACATCATAGCACTTAAGACCTTCCTAAGCACACTTGTCATTACTAATCTTGGTGGTATCTTCCTTGCTACCTTGAACAGATATACTGTGACTTTTCCAAAGACTGGGCCATTGGTCAGCTTTTCTTTTATGCGACAAGAATTATCCATAATTTTTACTGATTAGATCATCGTGGTTGTTTGGTATATGCCCTGTGATCTCATAGATTAAATTGTAATTTGTCATTAACTCTACTTAATGTAACCACAATTCAAAATAGTTATGTTTATTCTGTGTAAATTCTACCAGTCCCCCATTATACTTTATCTGCCAGATATATGTAGCTTAATACTGTTTTAAAGTACTGATCATTTAGTTTTAGAGCTGCCACAAGTTCTTATTGTTGCCAATGATGTTCGCCTAAAATCAAACATAAAAATCATCCAGTATTCGATAACAAAGCATTAGATACTGTAGGGAAGACACTATGGGGGCATTGGAATGATTTCTATAATATCTATGCGTTTATGAATTAAGAGGGGACCAGCAAGCCAGTCAATACCTTTTTTTTTTTATTTTTTGTAAATGTAACCTTTCCTGAATAATCAACACTATTTTTTTTTCTGCTTTGTCTCTGCAGGGGGGTATGCTGTATTGGTGCGATGCCAGGACGGACAAGATTGAGCGTATCAACCTGGAGACTGGAGAGAACAGGGAGCTGGTGCTTGCCAACAACAACATGGACATGTTTGCTGTGTCTGTTTTTGAGGAATTCATCTATTGGAGTGACAGGTCAGTTCAGAGGTTAATTAATCTTTTTCCGTTGCTCCGTTATCAAGCCATGCATAACAGCTTTTGAGTCATATTTACATTGTATCGTGCTGTTAATTGACAATCTTTTGTTTAGGACTCATGCAAATGGCTCCATTAAGAGAGGCAGCAAAGACAACGCTACAGATGCTGTGCAGCTCAGGACTGGCATTGGTGTACAGCTGAAAGACATTAAGGTCTTTAACAGGGCCAGACAGCAAGGTGGGAACACAGAAAACACTCACTCACACTAAACACAACAAAAAAAACTCGCTTTTTTTTGCTATGAAGTCTGGCAAAAATGTCCTCACAAGACCAGCGAGCTGCCTTGAGTTGGCCCTCAAATGTATGCAAAAACAAACCATAGCACACACCCAATGATAAATACTTTTACCACCCAACTTAATCCTCACCCTCAGGAATCGATGAAATTGTGTTTAACAAGGCGCATTATTTATTTTAACAACACACCTCATAAACGTGTCACACTCTCCTCAGGCACCAACGTCTGCAAAGACAACGGCGGCTGCGAACAGCTGTGTCTTTTCCGTGGCAACGGGCAACGCACCTGCGCCTGTGCTCACGGCATGCTGGCAGAAGACAACCGCGGTTGCCGTGACTATGACGGATACCTGCTGTACTCGGAGCGTACCATTCTGAAGAGCATCCACCTGTCCGATGAGACGAACCTCAACGCGCCAATAAAGCCGTTTGAGGACCCTGACCACATGAAGAATGTCATCGCCCTCAGCTATGACTATCATGGCGGTGGAGGGAAGGGAGCCAACCGCATCTTCTTCAGCGACATCCACTTTGGCAACATCCAGCAGATCAACGATGATGGCACAGACCGCAAGATTGTGGTGGACAGTAAGTATGCAGTCATTAATCACATTCACAGTCATCCTTTTCAACACTTCATGAAATCTTCATCACACATCACTTCACCCAAATCTTTTCCTCCACTCTGTCTGTCATTATATATTTCAGCTGTGTTGCCTTTCTTTTATCCTGTCCATTAATAATTGAATGTTGTCCCTCGTCTCTTCGTCACTTCAAACAGCCATCATCACGCATTTTGACAACACAAGCACTCAGGAGGATCCACTGTATGTACACACAGCTGCAGCTTCTCAACTAGGAGATTGACATCACTTAGGGCTGCCACTTGAAGTAGACACACTTGCACACACACACACACACACACACACACACACTGCTTTTTTTTCTTGTTTCTACACTGAAGTGTCTTTTAAATCCCACACTCCTATAAATTATTAATGAGAAGGTTGTTGAACTCCATCCAGAAAAGCATTACATTTAAAAGCCCTGGACCCAAAGCTGTTCTTAGCAAGCAGTATTCAAAAACGTGAAACATGAATTCTGAATAGGAAAGGAATGAAAACAAGTAAAGCACGGGGGGTTAGTGTGTTTATTGTGGTTGTTTTGAACAGATTCTGAAAATGATGGCTAGTTTTTCATCCACCAACTAAAGAATTTATTCCAGATGGAGAATTTAATACAGCTGAGGTAGGAGGAGTGTATTAGTTCCAGATAAGACTTGGCAATCAATCAATATTATCATATCAACTTTTAGTAGAATCATAACGTTGTTGATATGATCGTATTGTGTCACTACATTCTGCTGTCCAAATTGACAGTCATTTTTTTCTCATTTTCAACTGAATAAAGCAAATTGTAAGTAGCAAGTACAAATATTGGTAATGAGGTTTTTAGTACAGTTTTACCTACATAGCAATGAAATGAAGTTCATTGCATTTAACATCACTTTGAGAATTGCACATGTAATCTTTCATACATTTCCATACCGTGTAATATAAATATATGTAGCTATAGACAAGCATTAAGTGAGTAATGAGGTAGCAGTGTTTTCTTTCTGACCAGGGAGTCAGTTTTGGCCTCTTTCTGAAGTTGTGTCCAACTCAAAGGGCTGTACCATGTCCCTGCCCATCACATCAGGGCAACCAATCACACAGCTTTTGCACATTGCCCAGCGTTCTCTCCCCAGATCCATTAATTCTCGTCTAAACTTCTGAGACATAAAGCCGTACAGTATAGGGTTTACCACTGCTACTGAGGATGCTAACAGTCTGGCCAGGATGGCGATGGTTTTGTAGCCAGGTGAGCCCATTATGCTTCCTCCTATAAAGGAGAACATGAGTGCATAGGAGGGCAGCCAGAGGAGAGTGAAGACCAGAACCAGGAGAGCTGAAGTGTGAGTGACTTGGCTCTGGTAGCGCTCCAACTGAGGAGCGTTCCCCAGAAGCCGTGCATGTCGAAGAAAACAGTAGATCTTGGCATACATCAGTACAATGATGCCCAGTGGTAGAACGAAGCCGAATAGGAAGAGGGCGATGCTGTAGACCAGCTGGCTGAAGTCAGAAAGGAAGGCAAAGCAGTAGACAGCGCTGGATGCGGTAACTGTGCGGAAGGCAAACTGCGGCGCTGCCAAGGCAGAGGCAGGGACCCAGAGCAGAGCTACTGTCAACTTTATGTGTCGGTGCATTCTTGAACGGTACGCCCAGGTGGGGTGTACCACTGTAACGTAGCGTGTCACAGCCAAAGCCGCCAGGGTAAAGACTGAAGCAGCTGAGCAGGCCACACCCAGGAAGCTGATGGCCTTGCACAGGAAGCTGCCAAATGGCCAGAAGCCCAGGGTGATGGCAGAGGTGTGGAAGGGCAGGCAGAGCAGCAGCAGCAGGTCAGCAGCGCTCAGAGCCAGCAGCAGGGTGTCTGTACCATGCGGTGGATTACTTTTTTTCTTCCTCCTGCCAGTAAGAATAGCGATGACCAGGGTTTGACCCACCAGGCCAGTCACCAGAATTAGTCCGTCCAGGAAGGGCACAAAGGTCTTCATCAAAGATTCATCCGCCGTATTCATTTGGCCAAGTCTGCTTCTGTTGGCTTTCTCCTCCATAATCTCCATGCATTCACAATAAAAGTCTATTGAGTAATTATTCCAATGGCCTGTTAATGTTGAGCATCATAGCAGCTGGCTCCAGTGCATGTCTTTAAATTGTACTCATCACAGGTGGGACCACACTCCAGTAAGACAGCTAGCACTCTCATTATGATAGCAATTCAGATTGCGCTGGTCAGTTGACTTTTTCATTGACATTTGTAATCGGTGCAAAAATGACCAGTCTATCATTCTGCAGTCAGAATTAATTTTAAAGTTCGCAGAGACAGCCAAGTGGTGAATTCGGTTCCCCCTCGAGCCACACATGCTCCTCCTGCTCTGTGTCGGGATGAATCCCTCTAGAGATTTGTCTCTCCCACTGTGTCAACTTCACTATCTTTTCCAGCTGTTTGAAAAAGGAGTGGCTATGATACTCTCCTTTTCTGGGAAGAAAAGAAAAAATCTAATGATATTTTCAGAAAAACTTCTGTTAAAATGTTGTGCTGTCATCAAGTTTGAATCAGAAAAAATAAAATAAACATGACCTTAAAGAGCAGTCCTTGCTCACTGCCTTTTCCTTGTCTGCATCAGCATGTCCTTAATAATCCAAGGAAGAAGGAAATGAAAACCGGAGAGATGTCATTGCAGCAGTTACTCAATGGCTGTATTGATTTCTGCTGTATTGAACAGTGGATAAATTCATCCCAGTGGTTGCTCACAGATATTCCACTTAAAAAGCAGTCAATGCTACTTGATGCTAAGTAGTCACTGCGGCGGGAGGCATCTTGTCCATTGAGAAGCTCCCCAGAGACTTGCAACGTTGTAGACGTCACCAGCAGAAGAGATACTGTACAGGGGTTCACTTGACCGTCAATCTTTCAAGGGAGAAATAAGCAATGAACAATCATAAAATGAACAGTAACCAAAGATTAGTAAATCTCAGGTGACACTTGGTGTACTACTCTACTCCTGTGATCGTCAGAGAGGCTTAGTTCTAAGAGACAATGGTCTTCCCGACAGGTTTTCACCACTGTTTGCATAGTAACCAGGGGCTGAGCTGATCCAGGCAAGGGGAGGGAGACTGCTGTTTATCATTACATAATACTGGCTTGAACCAACTTTTTTTTTTACCTGTTTAGTGTGTCATCTTCCCTTAACGCAAGCAATCAGATGCCCGAGTACAGCTTTCTCTTATTTGCTGTTGTGTACCACTTGATCGTTTGGGATGAAAAACAGAAACTTGTCTTTGTTTGCGTGACTCCGTATTCAACCCTAAACTGGTCTTTTAGTTACATTTAGTTTTATTAACAAGGTACTCAGCCCTAAAATTGTCCTACATTAAGGTTGATTATGGCACTTCGTCATTCATTTGAAACCTCTATTAAAGGGCAATTATTGACTTTCAGCCAAGAGCAAACAGTTGCGTGGAGTCTTTAGGTTTTTATTGTTGGCTGTAAGTGGTCATAAATGTGGTTGCTAGTGTGACCAAGAACAGATGGATGCACACCTTGAAACCTGTAAGGCTGCAGTATACTGTCCTCTTCCATGATGTTGTGTGTCATGTAGGCACCGCAGTTAAACACATTACTACTGGACAGTATGTACTATAAGTGGGGTGCTCGCTGGACAAAGGGACGATGGCTATCGAGAGCAGCTGCTCTATCTTTGCCGTTCACATCTGACTTCTTCACGCTGGCCTATGTCCTAAAATTGACTCAAGCTGTTCCAGTGGCAGTTTTCTTCCCAGAACAAGAAGTAACCATGAATGAGTGTCCACAGGGAACTGTATTTGTATATGCAGGCAGCCGGCCATGAAATGACAGGATGATACAGACTCTTTAAACTCTCTCCAGGAACAGCAGGCGTGGCACATACTCTGCTCTGTGTCTGCTCTGTTCATTTCATTCTTTCCTTTTCACGTTTTCTTTTTTAACCTTCTCCTTTTTCCTCAGTGATTCACCATTAATGAACTGATGTGGGACGATGGGGATAAACGTAAAAGCATTAACTACTGCCTCTTTAATAAAGTCTCACAGAGTATACCATGGGGGCAACTTGTTAAACTATGACGGTGGTAATTTGTTGAATTCTCACTGAAGGTCCTCATTAAAGCTTTCACTAACACCCTTGAGAGTGGATATTTTTTATAGTGAAATAAAAACAGCTTCTCAAGCTTTTTGCTTTTTACAGCTTTGGCTGCACGACAACAAAAGACCTATTGTGTGAAAAACTATCGTCATGGGTCCATAATATTTACACAGGGACAACTTCTTCCTTCTCTGCTCCACAGATGTAGGGTCAGTTGAGGGCCTGGCATACCACCGTGGTTGGGATACACTCTACTGGACCAGTTACACCACCTCTACCATCACTCGCCACACTGTGGACCAGAGCCGCTCTGTGGCCTATAACCGCAACACTGTGGTCACTATGTCTGGAGAAGACCACCCCAGAGCCTTTGTGCTGGACGAGTGTCAGGAGTGAGTCATTAATATCGAAACTTGGTGCTCTGCACTCTATCAGGGACCAGTTCCAATACACTGTCTTTTTTTTTTTTTTTTTCTTTCTTTTGAACGGTAGATTTATTTGAGGTCAGTCAACCGTAGCGTTTATACCAAGTCATTTTGGGAGCTCCCACTGCACATCATTATGCTTATCCTGTGTTTGCTCCCACTACAGTCTCATGTTCTGGACCAACTGGAATGAGCAGGCTCCAAGCATCATGAGGGCCTCTCTGAACGGAGCCAATGTGCTCGCCATCATCGGCAGTGACATTAAAACCCCCAACGGCCTGGCTATAGATCACCGCGCGGAGAAACTCTACTTCTCCGACGCCACACTGGACAAGATTGAACGCTGTGAATATGATGGAAGCAGCCGTTACGTAAGACAACCGTTCAATTTTTCCTTTGGCCACTTCGAGATGTTCACTCTTTGTCGTTCTGTGAAATGATGCAGAGCTTTTCTGCTTCAGGTCTTGTTGAAGAATGAGCCTGTTCATCCGTTCGGCTTGGCTGTGTATGGAGACTACATCTTCTGGACTGACTGGGTGAGAAGGGCCGTCCTTAGGGCTGACAAATACACAGGCGGAGACATGAAAGTGCTGCGTGCTGACATCCCTCAGCAGCCAATGGGCATCGTTGCTGTGGCCAATGACACCAACAGCTGTAAGTATTATTCACTGAAATCACCATAAAGTTTGTGTGGGTTGCTCCTCTTGATTGCATAATGCCAACATGTGTCACTGGGGTTATAAAGGCTTGTTTTGCCCTGTTCCAAAAGGCTGGCTGTTGTGTTTTTGATTCATGACCAGTTCAGTGAGTGAACTACCTCAACAATTATGGAATACCATGACATTTAGGCACCGATATCCATGTGCTGCTCAGGATGAACTTTTCCTCAGGTCAAAATTGAATTTGTCCAATACTTTGCCTCATGACCAAATACTGGCAAAAGAAATGACATCCCCATCAGCCTCAGCTGTACTTGTCACTGACGTGGCAAATGTTAGCATGCTAACAAGCTAAACTAAGAGGGTGATACGGTAAACATTATACCTGCTAAACACCAGCATGCTAGCATTGTCATTGGGAGCATGTTGCCATGCTGGTGTTGGCTGTAGAGTCTTAGTCTTGTTATCTTATCCAGCCAACTTTCCACAGACTGGCCATATTCATAATCTTTCTTTGTGCCAGAGTATCGTAACTTTGGTCACTTCTGTCTATCATTTGACATGCAGAGGAAAACGTCTTCACAAGGAGACTAAACATCCTGTGTCATACATTCCTCAGGTGAATTTTCTCCTTGCCGATCAAATAACGGAGGTTGCCAAGACCTGTGTCTTCCCACATCTGATGGACGGGTCAACTGCAGTTGCCGCGGAGACAAACAACTCCTGGATGACAACACCTGCTCTTGTAAGAGAAAGTCTTCAGTCATTACAGATAACTTTTTCGTCTCAACTTTAAAGGGTTGAATGTTGCTGAATTTAAATGTTTCTACCTCACCAGCTCTGAACGTGTCCTGTGGAAGTGTGGATGACTTTGAGTGTGGAAACGGCGACTGTATCAACTACAGCCTGACCTGTGATGGCATGGCCCACTGCAAGGACAAGTCCGATGAGAAGCAGTCCTATTGTGGTCAGTTTTATTTTATGGGGCTATTAGTTAGTGAGCAATGAGCTGTATCAAGTCATCATTTATATTTTATCATTTGCAGATAATTGGCTTATGGCCATAATTAAAGCCGTTCAGAATTAGTTTAAAAGCCAAGGAAAAAATGACTACCAGGGGAATAAATGTAAATTTAGAGCTAAGCAGAGGGGTAGAGGGAAATTTAGTATGTTTGATAATATGTAGTACAGCATATCGGTTTCATTTATCAAATAATGAATCGGTAGATTAGGCCGTATTTTAAAATATGCAAAAAGGACTCTGCTAGCTCTAACTGCTGTTCCTCCACAGCCAATCGCATTTGTAAGAAAGGCTACAGGCGCTGCATGAATGGCCGCTGTATCGGCCACCAGTTCTGGTGTGATGGCACGGATGACTGTGGTGACCACTCGGATGAACTGCCCTGCAACAGTAAGAACTTTTATGTTCACTTTATAGCTCCAGCTGATTTGAAAAATCATTAGTTAAGCTTTTGATAGATGTGCAAAAAGAAACCACTTTCGCCAGGTATCACATTTTAGCACAATTTTAATTGTTATGCCCACATAACAGTGCAATGTCTTTGCTTACCTAATCAAAATGCAACTTGTTCCCCATTTGTGAAAACCCCATGTGCATCCCACAGTGACCCTGTGCAAAGTAGGAGAGTTCCAGTGCAAAGATGGAAGTTGTATCTCCAACTTCAGCCGCTGTGACCAGGTGGTCAACTGTGAGGATGCTAGTGATGAAATTAACTGCCGTAAGTAATCTACCTTAAGGATTTCAAAAATATTATTAAAGAAGATTTAACAAGAATTAGAATACATGGGAGAAATGATTACTTAAGAATTCTTTAAAGTTTGTTTTTAAAAGCTTTTTCCATTATTCTCAGAACCCACCGATTGCTCCCGTTTCTTCCGCCTGGGAGTAAAAGGAGAGTCTTTCCAGAGCTGTGAGAAAACTACTCTGTGTTATCTGTCCTCATGGGTGTGTGACGGCAACAACGACTGTGGAGACTTTTCAGATGAGAGAAACTGTCCAGGTTGGCTGCTTTGTTCCCCCCCTAAAATGCTTTCTGCTTTTTATTAAATTGTCAGAGATTCTACAATATCTCTTTTCCGTTTGTTTTACAGATAAAAAGAAACTTAAATGTCCAGTCAACTTCTTTGCGTGTCCCAGTGGGCGCTGCATTCCTATGAGCTGGACTTGTGATAAGGAGAATGACTGTGAGAACGGAGCTGATGAGACGCACTGTGGTCAGTCTACAAAGTTGTCCTCTAGTGCTCTTATGTTACCAGAAAAAACTGATTGTTTTTCTTTAGGCTTCCTGCATGGAAAAACTTGCCATCAGGCTAAGTTAAATAATTTCTTCCAAATGCTGAGCTCTTTTTGCCATCCTTTGCAGACAAATTTTGTACATTCACCCAGTTTGAATGTGGGAACCACCGCTGCATTTCCAGTCACTGGGTGTGTGACGGCTCTGATGACTGTGGTGATGGTTCTGATGAGGACCAGAAATGCAGTAAGTGCCATATTACTTGCACTCGCCAATTTAAAAGTGCTTTCTCCCACGCCCAGTGGAGCTATTTGACTTCATGTGTAAGATTTCCTGACATGATATCATCATGTAACTTTCCCATAATGTCGTCACAGAATCCAAGACTTGCAGTCCTGAAGCTTTCCAGTGTCCCGGCTCCCACATGTGTGTGCCTCAACGCTGGAAGTGTGACGGAGACAAAGACTGCCCTGATGGAGCAGATGAGAGTGTCAAGGCTGGCTGCAGTGAGTGGGACGGTTACAAAATAACCCCATTGGAAAAATCTGTCCTCTTAATGTTGTGATCATAGGAAGGAAAAAGAACACAAACCCTCCCAACACAGTTCCATGTTCATTAACCAAAGTGTGTTCTTTTCCACTTCCAGTGTACACCAACAGCACTTGTGATGAGAACGAGTTCATGTGCCAGAACAGACAGTGTATACCCAAGCACTTTGTGTGCGATCATGACATCGACTGCTCCGATGGCTCGGATGAATCCCCAGAATGTGGTGAGTGTGATCCTGGAAGACTGAGTGGAAAGCTAGAAAATTCTGACTGTAAAATAGGTTGTGAGAGAATGTGATCTGTGTTTTTTTTTTTTTTTTTTTGACTGACTGAGGTTGAGGTTAATGATTAACATACCCCTGCTCTGGTGTAGAATACCCAACATGTGGTCCAGATGAGTTCCGCTGTGCCAACGGCCGCTGCCTCAACCAGAAGAAATGGGAGTGTGACGGAGAGTTTGACTGTCAGGATGGCTCTGATGAAGCACCTAAGAACCCACGCTGCACTGACTCAGGTCTAGATTATAATCACCTTTTTTCCTTTTAGAACTTTTTTTTTTCTCTACCAACGTAATGAAGTATGAACCATATGAGAAACGTCTTGTTCAGAAAGGCCTCTAAGTGACACTAATGTAACATGCCATTTGTCTATGATTTCAGAGAGGACGTGTAATGAGTCAGCCTTCATGTGCCGTAATGGGAAGTGTTTGAATGAGACTCTGCTGTGTGATCGCAATGATGACTGCGGCGACGGCTCAGATGAACTCAACTGCTTCATCAACGAGTGTCTCAACAGTAAGCTGAGTGGCTGCTCGCAGCTCTGTGATGACCTCAAGATTGGCTTCAAGGTAAGCCATCTAATTGGTGGTTTTGATGCCTTTTTCTTCACCCTAATTTTTCAAGAGCAACTAAAGCAAATCAAATTACTTCGTGAACTCACTGACTTTAATTGGCCACGAAATTATGCGTCTAATAGGCAAACAATTACCTCACAGACAAATGGAGCGCTATTAATGGTTAGTGAGGGAGGACCTGAAGTAAAAAGGTTGGGAACCAGTCACTTCAGGCATGCGGTTATGTAAGACAAAAACATGTTTTGGCTCTCTTCCTTGAACGTAGGAGGCCAGTCTTAGATCAGCTTGAACTCTGTGTGAACTCACATATCTGTGGTGTTGAGGCTGTGGCCAGAGCTTCATTTGAAAATGTTTAGGAATGATTTCTACCATAAAAACATTCACTTTTATGCTGGTGGGGTTAGCTGTATTTGCACAACATTTAATTGTACTACATAACTTCACTATCACAGATTTGCACGCGTGCGACTTCCTGCAAATTCCCACATAATGGCGAAGAAGTAGAATTTTGAAGTATGAGTTCTTTTGAACCACAGATGTTCTTATGAGAAGTGACAGTTTAAGCTGATTTTGACTAGTAATGAATAAGTGTTTTTGCCATGTCTTGTGGTAAGATGATGCTCATGCTACTTATTTGACAATACATTGGATGCCAGCTTGTTTTTTTACTCGTGCTCTCTGTTATAAGAGTATTTTACATATTCTATTGGTAGCTATTTATGCAGCTTATCTGACTGCAGCCACTGGGTTTCATGACGGTGTTGAAATATTGGTACCACTCTACAGTGGTGAAAGGAACAACACATGTATCAGGTTGACTGACAGAGGTTTTGTGGCAGTGGCTGGCCCTTGTCATTGGTCCAGACTAAAGGTCAGAAGTGAGATTTTGACATGTCTCCTGTGCTCTTGGCCCCTTCAGTGCAGGTGTCATCCTGGTTTCCAGCTTAAGCGGGATGGGAAGACGTGTGTGGATATAGACGAATGCACAACCACCTACCCCTGTTCTCAGCGCTGCATTAACACACACGGCAGCTTCCACTGTCTCTGCGTGGACGGCTTTGAACTCAGCCCCAATGACCCCACCATCTGCAAGTCCACGTCAGGTAAGGCATGTTTGTGTGTGCTTAGCATTTGGCTGCTTGCTTAGAACAATTCAATCCTTACCCATATGTTTTCTGTCTGGTATTTGTGTGTAGAAGAGGAGCCCTACTTGATCTTTGCCAACCGGTACTACCTGAGAAAACTCAATCTGGATGGATCCAACTACACTCTTATAAAACAGGTGTGACACACTGCCTCTCACTTTGACCTACTGAAACACAACAAGGTGACGTTCTTATTGTTTGCACTCCATTCACCTGTTAATACCGTCCCTACCTCTGATTCAGGGTCTGAATAATGCGGTGGCGCTGGACTTCCACTATGCAGAGCAGATGATCTACTGGACAGATGTCACCACTCAGGGCAGCATGATCCGACGCATGCTTATGAACGGCAGCAACATAGAGGTCAGTGAGGAAATCGAACGCCCTTTAAGCCAGCCAGCACATTAACCATAGCATTTATTTCTTTTTTATGAAATTATATTACTGGGAACGTTATCATTTTCTAACCTTGTGTCCGACTGATGTGGCAGGTTTTGCACCGGACCTCCCTGAGTAACCCAGATGGCTTGGCAGTGGATTGGGTCGGTGGGAACTTGTACTGGTGTGACAAAGGCCGGGACACCATCGAGGTTTCAAAACTCAATGGGGCCTACCGGACTGTGTTGGTCAACAATGGCCTGAAGGAACCTCGTGCTGTGGCTGTGGATGTTCGCTATGGGTGAGAAGAACAGCTTATATTAGGTTTTAAATGCTATCAAAACAGTCTAATCTGGTTATGGTAACTGCTGACCTATGTTTGAAATTGAAGGTAAATTTAATTTAGATTTACTTTACTGTAACACTATCTTTATACCCGGCTGGTTAGGTACCTGTATTGGTCTGACTGGGGCGACAACCCTCACATTGGGAGAATCGGGATGGACGGCACTAACAGAAGTGTCATCGTAGAGGATAAGATCACGTGGCCCAATGGGCTAACGCTGGACTTCATCAATGACCGTATATACTGGGCCGATGCCAGAGAGGACTATATTGAGTTTTCCAGCCTGGATGGCACCAACAGACACACAGGTAACAGACCAGTTTACACTCAGACACAGATAGCTTAGAGCAACTTGACTGATGTGCAGCTGCGTTCGGGGCGTTTCTGGGTGGCAATCTTTAAAAACGTAGCGACCAGGTGCCAGATCATAAAGCACGCATTCAAAAGGGAAGCTACAAAAAATGGCGAACACGGCGCCAAAAAGAACACAAATCTAGCAAAGCGAAGCGGCAAGCGGACAAAGCTCGTTCCAAATTGAGAGTAAAATCTTGAGTCTTTCGACCACTGGCAACAGACTGTAACCGTCGTTGAGCCTCGGAGGAGGGGCTAACTTTGAATGTTGTGTTACAAACGGCAACCAACAAGTCCTACTCATTGTGCCTTTAAGTATTTTTAGTAAGTAGAGTAACATTCAAATGAAAAGTCAGGAAACTGTCGAATGCCACATAGAAGATCTACTCAAGGCACCATTTTTGATGCATTTATTGATTTACTCTATTAAATAAAGCTGGTGGGGAACTAGGAAGCTTAGTGTTTTTTTTATCTTGAAACTATTTATGACAAAACCACACTGGGAGTGAAACAAGGAAGTGCAGAAACTGAATATTCAGCCAATTATGTTTTTTCTGTGGCTACATTTTGTAGGTTAATGGGCTTGTCAACGGTCCCAATGAGTTTCCTCTTGTCAAATAGTTATGCATACATTCACATACTTGTTTGGGAGCCACCAAGCATAAGCAGGCAGGTCAGATTGTTGCCGACTGGGCTGGAGTCCTGCAGCACAGGCCAAGGGGACAGAAGCCCTTTTTGTTCTGAACTGTGAGGCCTCCAGCATGTATGACGTCCACATAGCGCTCAGTTGTTTAGCACACTCGCTACAATAGTTGATATTGTCAGCCAACCAGGCGTGCAGAAGAATTCTGGAGCAAAGCCGGGCGTCTGTATTGCTTCATTCCCTAAGCTCTGCTCAACACACAGAAATGGCTGTAGCATCCAATCCTTCCTCGGATAAAGAATATAGATGCATGTACACTTTTGTTTTAAAAAAAAAAATCAATTATTAGAGAGAGCATTGTACTACGAGTGCCCTACACGAGTGTTTTATTTGAGTTATTCACCCAGCCTTTGACACACACACACACACGCACCCACCATACAAACACCAGTGTGGCCTTGTGTAAGTTTGCCAACAAAACTTGGCCTGTTTGAATTCAGATAAGGATTGACCAAAGGGAGCCTTATGCTAGTCCAACTCGTATCACAGTATCAACCTGTCCCATCACATTCTAACAACATTTTAGTTGTTTAAAGCACCTTACTTGTTATAATCAATACCAAAACCATGGTCGTGCTTCATGTGTCCCTTCTTGCGTGTGCGATGTACTCGGTTTGCTGTGTTTTACAACAGAAACTAATGGTGTGTTTCCATAACGCACCAGCCTCAAATACTGAGAGCAAACCCATGAAATTAAAAGAATATGGGAGCAGAAAAGGTGCAATCAGAGTGTAAAGATTAATGAGGCGTAGAACCTATTGCATAACACACAGTGGAGCCGCCGTAGCTGTGCACCCCACCCTGTCTCTGTTTTACATTAACAGTGCAAGATTTAACGGTTTCTGTTTGAGAAAGGTTTGACTACTAAAATCATAACGTTGTTGTTGTTGTTGTTATTATTATAAGGGTTCCCAGTGTCAAAATTCAGGTATTTACCAGGCTCTCATAATTATGTGATTAGACAATAGTATAGTGTAGTTGTACACTTTCTCTATCAGGAAACGATTGATTTTTGGTCACAGAACTGCACTGATTAGTTATAGCAATTCAATACTTAGGATAACAGTGGGAAACCTTCAGTACGACAGATTTACTGTGCCGAACGACTCATGAGCAATGTCATTTAATGTTTGTTTGTTTGTTTGTTTGTTTCTCTCTCTGCAGTTCTCAGCCAAGACATCCCCCACATCTTTGCCATGACTCTGTTTGAGGAGCACATCTATTGGACCGACTGGGAGACAAAATCCATCAACAGAGCTCATAAGTCTCTGGGCACCAACAAGACCACCCTGATCAGCACCCTGCACCGGCCCATGGACATCCACATCTACCATCCTTACCGCCAGCCTGAGGGTAAGAGACGCACTCTAGTAGGAAGCGTGTAGCATTGGATCTTTAAAGGTTTGGGAATTTAACAGAAAATAGCATGTAGCAGTCAGTCCTGGTACACATAAGTACACATTATTGTGCACCCGCTGTGTGTATTTATTGTTGTGAAATAAAGTCTTTAGTTCAAGCACTATGGCCGAGGTGTTGGCTATGTATAAAAAAAATAAGAGCGGTACTTTCTTCGCACTTAATAAATTAAGACTTGGACACGACAAGCTCATATGGTATATATTTGGATAAATACACATGAACGTTTTTATTTAATCAAATTTTGGAAGAATTCATTGTATGTACAGTACCTATACACTATACTTATACATAAGTATAACAATGCAAAGACACTTACACTCTCAAACACATAATTATTATTTTCCCTTTAATCCAGACATCATAACCTCAGTCTTGTGCTGAAAAACACATCGTCACGGTCACAGGTTAAAACATTTCCCCTCTTTCCATCTTCTCAGTGTTAAACCACCCGTGCCAGACGAACAACGGCGGCTGCAGTAACCTCTGCCTCCTCTCTCCTGGAGGAGGCTACAAGTGTGCCTGTCCCACCAACTTCTACCTGGCCAATGACCAGCGCACATGCATGTCTAACTGTACAGCCAGCCAGGTGAGGAGGTTGTGTAAACAACATCATCAATGTGAATATGACTGAATGACTACAGCCTGATGATTGTATATTGACATCTGGCTGGCTGCCCATTGCTCGAGCAGCTTGCTCCTGCTTCAGAGGAGCTCTGGTGTTGTGCTCCATCATCACTTTCATTAATGTCCCTCTTCCTGCTGTAGTTTGTGTGCAAGAACGACAAGTGCATTCCTTTCTGGTGGAAATGTGACACGGAGGACGATTGCGGCGACCGGTCAGATGAGCCAGCAGACTGCCGTAAGTGAAGGATGATTAGGAGTGTGTCACATTCTTGTGTGTGATTCGCTTTGATCTGAACTCGGCATGAAAGGCACAGCGAGGAGCTCAAGTGTTTTCAATGTGATCCTGACATACTGTGACTCTTTTTTTTTTTTTTTTTTTTTTTTCTTCTTCAGCGGAGTTCAAATGCCGGCCGGGGCAGTTTCAGTGTGGCACTGGCATCTGCACCAACCCTGCCTACATCTGTGACGGAGACAACGACTGCCAGGACAACTCGGACGAGGCCAACTGCGGTATGTCTCTCTTTTTTTCCATACACTTATTATTAACCCTTACAGATTTAATAATCGGGTGATGGTAGTATACAACAAAAGATGTACTTTATTGCCTAAATCTGTTGCTTGTTTCTGTGTTTGTCTGCCTGTGTAACCGCACCGCAGATATTCACGTTTGCCTGCCCAGCCAGTTCAAATGTTCCCACCCAAGCCGCTGCATCCCAGGCATTTTCCGCTGTAACGGCCAGGACAACTGTGGAGAAGGAGAGGATGAGAAAGACTGCCGTGAGTAGAAGCTTTTTTCAGTCGCATCATATTTCCCGCAGTGCCAGCCCTGATATGCTATTCTTTCACTTTGATGCTTAATTTCACACAGTAACTATAAATCTGTAAATCCCCCCCCCCCACAGCCGAGGTCACGTGCGCGCCCACCCAGTTCCAGTGTGCCATCACCAAACGCTGCATACCTCGTGTCTGGGTGTGCGACCGCGACAATGACTGTGTGGACGGATCTGATGAGCCCGCCAACTGCAGTAAGACTTTCATTTTATTTAGCATTTTTGTTTATTCAGAGTCATCCTAATTTGCTGTCAAATGTTAACGACTCCAAATGTTTCCCTCTCCAGCCCAGATGACTTGTGGTGTGGACGAGTTCCGATGCAAAGACTCCGGACGCTGCATCCCTGCGCGTTGGAAGTGCGACGGCGAGGACGATTGTGGCGACGCGTCAGATGAGCCAAAAGAGGAGTGTGGTAAGAATATCGTCTCCTTTTTTTAAAATTAGACCGATGCCACTGAAGAGGCATTTGTGGCACTGATGTTTCCGAATAAAATTGAGTTATTTCTCTTTTTATTTTATTGACTAACATTTCCTGTGATTGTACAGCTGAGAGGACATGTGAGCCGTATCAGTTCAGATGTAAGAACAACCGCTGTGTACCGGGCCGCTGGCAGTGTGACTACGACAACGACTGTGGGGACAACTCTGATGAAGACAAGTGCAGTAGGTGTCACTTTCAGTTTGGAGACAGCGCCTCCATACTGTATACTGTCAGCATCTGTTATCGCACCTCGTCCAGTGTCACTTCCACTCATGCCGTGTCCACTGGTAGCATAATCACTTTGCGCCTTGAACCTGTTAACTGTGCATACTAAGTCACTAACTTCCATTCTGTCATTTCTGATGCATCTCACTTCATCTGATATTTGTTTCATTTCATACCGTCCTGTTGGCATGAGCCAGGGGTAAGTTGCTCCACCTTCATATGTCACCTCTCTGCTGCTTCTCCTACTCCACGCTGTCTCCACTCTCATGCTCCTGTCCAGCTGTGATCCCCACCCATCTGTGAGAGTCTGCACGATGAGCTCTAAATAGAGACATTTTGTAACATTGCTGTTCTGTTTCCCCTTTGCCACTAGATGCCGCTGCATACCTTTTATACTTTGGCTCGAATAAATACAACTATCTTGAGTCAGCCTAAAAATGTATCCCCGTCCATAACACTCTCTGTCCTCGTTTTTTTTTGGTATGCCATTTTGGTTTGCCGTTCGAAACTCATCTAGTTTGCTGTACAAGTGAAGAGAACAGAGAGGTTCTGCATCTTTAAGTTTTAAAAACAACTTTATTTTCACAATGGAACTTACAACGGGTTTAGGAAGTTCTGTTTTTGGCTACCCAGAGGTGGAGACTAGAAATCCAAGCTGAAGTAGTTAGGAGTTCTCCTTTGCATCCAAATATGTCCCTGTTGCGTCAAATGACGGCACTAGATTCAGGAAGAAAAACAAATTTTGCAGCTGCGGACTTCTCTGTCAATATAGCACGTACTTAGGAAATGATTGCTTCGATTAACTATATTTACCATCAACACTGATTGGACATCCACTTAAAAGTTGTCGAATTTAACAGTTAATGTCATCTTTGATTATTACCACAAATATAATGCATGGAAACAAATATAAAACAATCAAACTAAATCAGTTATATTGAAAATCCATTACAAATACCATTGAGCTGCTTTTATTCTCACATCACCTCCTTCTGCATCTGCAGTGTTCCTGTGTGGTAGTTTGTCCTGTGTTTCGTGCTGAAGGCTAAATCAGCCATAGCTCACTGTTAAGTGTTAAATCTTGTGTTTTGTCACTGACCTTGTCACCTTGTCTGTCTTCTTCTGTAGTGCCTCGACAATGTTCAGAAAGTGAGTTTGCCTGCACGAACGGCCGCTGTATTGCTGGGAGGTGGAAGTGCGACGGAGACCATGACTGTGCTGATGGATCTGATGAGGTGCAAAAAACTTAATTGAGTTTCCTATATGTAATATCTTGTATATTAAAGTTGAATTGTATGTGTTTGGTATTCATTTGTAAGTATAAAAACTGATCCTGCGGTCTATGATGTTTCTTCAGAATGGCTGTGATCTGAAGTGTGACAACGACCAGTTCCAGTGTAAAAACGGACACTGTATCCCCATCCGCTGGCGGTGTGACGCGGACCCTGACTGCATGGACGGCAGCGATGAGGAGAATTGTGGCGGTGCTGGTAAGTGTATGTTTGTGTCTATATGCCGTTTTGAATTCAGTCACTGATTATTTATTTGCACTACTATTCTAATTGTTTGTTTTAGTTTTTAACCATATCTGCCTTGAAGTTAGTAAAACTCTCTTCCTGTTTTTCTCAGCTGGGCGTCACTGCCCTCTGGATGAGCTCCAGTGCAACAACACTTTGTGTAAACCCCTCGCCTGGAAGTGTGACGGGGAGGACGACTGTGGGGACAACTCTGACGAGAATCCCGAAGAGTGCAGTGAGTGCAGCCTTTTGACTCACACACATGTTGGATGTCTGTCAGCCTTCACCTTTTGTCCTGACCTATATTCTATCCTGTTCCCTCTTTGCCCCGCTTCTCCTCTTTCTCTGTTTGGCTTTTAGGGAAGTTCCAGTGTCCTCCCACCAGAGCTTTCCGCTGCCAAAACGACCGTGTATGTCTGCAAGTGTCAAAGAGGTGTGATGGTGTCAATAACTGCGGCGACAACTCTGATGAACTGTACTGCCGTAAGTTGTAGAGCCGTTGTTAAAATCGCTGCACAATCCCCTCCTTTTCAACTTTGATTAAGGAGATTGCTGACGTGTGTGCGGTGTTATGTCTGCAGAGGCCCCTCCCGCTGTTCCCACATGCGAGAAGGACGAGTTCTTGTGTGCCAACAGCAGATGCATCAGCTCCACCCTGCGGTGTAACTTCTTTAACGACTGTGAAGACTATGGCTCTGATGAGATCAACTGCAAGACAGGTGCCTCGTGTCAAAACTGATTTCTTTATGACAGCTAAACACAGATCTGAGGTTTCAAATGTTAAGCATCGGCAGAATTACTTGAATTTTAAAAGAAACTAACTCACGTTTGTTTTGTGTTCAGACACCAAACTAAATGACTGCAGGAGTAACAGGACTCAGTGTGGTGATGGAGACGAGGCCCACTGTGTCACCAACGGCACGGACTCGTTCTGCTCCTGCAAACCAGGCTTCCAGAAGACAGGACACCACACCTGTGGAGGTACACATGACCAAAACACTGGCCCTGACAAATGATAACCTGCATTAAATATTGAAAGTCTTTGGAGGTGAGGAGCTGGGATATTTTTCTATTTAATATGACTTTTCTTTTGGCTCCATTTTTCAGATAAGGATGAGTGTCTGCAGTTCGGAGTGTGTTCCCACATGTGCACCAACACCAAAGGCTCCTACAAATGCAGCTGCCACAAGTACTTCACCAGGATCAATGACACCTGCAAGGCTGACAGTGAGGACCATAACTGTCTTATACGCTGCTCATCCCTTTACGTTTCAAAAGCCGTCCTTGTAACTTTTTCTCTTTTGCTTCCAGGCATGAACAGCAGTCGACAGATTCTCTACATAGCCGACGACAATGAAATCCGAAGCCTGGACCCCGGCATGCCCAACTGGCGCTATGAGCAGACCTTCCAGGGCGATGCCAGCGTACGCATTGATGCGATGGACCTGCACATCAAGACCAACCGCATCTTCTGGACCAACTGGCACACGGGCCGCATCTCCTCCTATGAACTTCCAGGACCGTCCACGTCATCGTCCTCCTCGAGTGAGGGCAGGATCACCAACCTGCAGGTAATGCTGGTCACATCTGTGCAGACACACAAACTCTCCATTATAATATTACAAATGCACAATCACGCGGTCATGCTATGATCGCCTCTCTGCTCGTATCCAGATCAAAGAGCTGAAGATGCCACGTGGTATAGCGGTGGACTGGGTGGCTGGTAACCTGTACTGGACCGACTCCGGTCGAGATGTAATCGAAGTGGCTCAGATGTCAGGCCAGCATTGCAAGACCCTCGTCTCTGGCATGATAGACGAGCCTTATGCCATCGTAGTGGATCCACAGAGAGGGTAAGGGAAAGAGTGCGAGTGCTGAGCTCTTCAGGGCAGCAATCGTATAAAATATATGATTTCTATCATGGCTTTTTATGCTGTTGTATTTTTTGTAATTGTGTTTTCCTACTCGTGTTTCCCTTCAGTACCATGTATTGGGCAGACTGGGGCAACCATCCTAAAATTGAGACAGCTGCCATGGACGGCACTCTGAGACAAACTCTAGTTCATGAGAACATCCAGTGGCCCACAGGTCAGTGCTGCATCACTTTGACTTGCTTTTTATAGACAGCTTTACTTTTGGGAGCTGTCTTTTATTCTATATAGGTTGTCATGGCTCTTCCATGCTGTCTCAACAGGTTTGGCTGTGGACTACTTCAACGAACGTCTTTACTGGGCCGATGCTAAACTCTCAGTGATCGGCAGTGTTCGTCTGGATGGCTCTGATCCTGTCATTTCTGTCACTGGCATCAAAAACAGTTGAGTTCATTTTAGACTCCAAACATAACTGTGTGAAACAGAAAGTTCAGAAATCTGGCATTAACATGTTGCCTGCTGATTTTTCTCTTTTTAACCCATTTGTCTTTTTTTTTTTTCCCCCTCCCAGATCTGCTCCATCCATTCAGCATAGATATTTTTGAGGACTACATATATGGGGTCACCTATATCAATAACTTTGTCTTCCGGGTCAACAAGTTTGGCAAAGGCCCCATGGAGAATCTCACCACAGGCATCAACCATGCTACTGACATCGTCCTCTACCACCGTTACAAGCAGCCAGAGAGTGAGTTGCCAGATGACATTTTAAGTTGTATGACTGAATATGGATTTCATATATTTCATGCG
The DNA here is from genome assembly GCA_943590825.1 of Bovichtus diacanthus. Classification (NCBI taxonomy): domain Eukaryota; kingdom Metazoa; phylum Chordata; class Actinopteri; order Perciformes; family Bovichtidae; genus Bovichtus; species Bovichtus diacanthus. The sequence goes on from CALSBV010010214.1 coordinate 2,558,613, forward strand.
GTTGTTCTGATTGGACGTCTTGTCTCTCTCTGCACCAGTGACTAATCCATGTGACAGGAAGAAGTGTGAGTGGCTGTGTCTGCTCAGCCCCAGTGGGCCGGTGTGTACCTGCCCCAACAACTACGTGGCCGATAACGGCACATGTGTGGAGAGACAGACCCCCACCCAGTCCCCATTCTGTAAGTGTGCAGACACGGTACACATAGCAACAACCCTACGTTCACTATATCAGACTCCTGGGGGGGTTACATTCAGATGCTGTATACAACATGTTGTTTCATCATGGAATTGCTCCGTCCGTCCCCTCCACAGCTCCCCCGACAGGGCCCTGCGATATTCAGTGTCAGAACGGCGGGAGCTGCTTCCTCAACGCCCGTCAGGTGGCCAAGTGTCGCTGCCAGCCGAGCTACACCGGAGAGAGATGTGAGATCAACCAGTGCAGGGACTACTGCAAGAACGGAGGCACATGCACTGCTTCTCATACAGGTGAGACACACATCTCCTTTCCTTACTAAGCAGTTAAGCAAGAATACAGTTGTGTAGATTTCAAAAAGGTAAGTGGCCTTTGTAATGGTTTTGTTACAGCCTAAGTGGGAATACTGTAATCTGTCTGGAGGTTATTAAATAGGCACTTTTCCTATTTAATGGTAAAATGTTTTCAACCGGCACATTTTTAAGTGAAATAAACTTGTCATGGCAAATTTGATGTGAAATGATAATTATTTCCCAGCATGTCATTTATGGCACTGTTGGCAGCTGAACACATTTTATTTGTTCTGAAAATCGTTAGTACAATTTTCTACCATCCTTTTGATGTCTGTGAAAGCTCTCTGAAGTTTTCATTAGATTAATGATCTATAATGTGTTAAATCTCTTTCTAGTAACAATAAACTAAAATCGGGCGAAACATAAAATTCTTTATCCTGTAAGAGACGTCAGTTGTTGAGATATACATCTGCAGCTTTGTGTAAGCAATTTGTAGTTGTATTCATTTATATTTGTCTCAAATTTCTTTTTAACTGTTGATACCTTTTTTCTTTGTGTCCCAGGTGCCCCAACCTGCAGATGCCCAAAGGGCTTCACAGGTCCCAACTGCAACCGCCACACTTGTCAGGACTACTGCCTGAATGGAGGCAACTGCTCAGTCAACATGGGCAACCAGCCAACCTGCAGCTGCCCGCCAGTGTACCAGGGAGACCAGTGCCAGTACAGTAAGTCTGTCTACGTTGTCTTTAAGGAGTTTTACTTCATCGTAGATTAGTGATTGATGATAAAACAAATCTGTATGGATTCTCAGATTCTTAAATATGCATTCTTCTATTGTACTTCATGTAAAAATATGTTTTACTTGCTTTACCTTTTTTATGTTACAAAAAATGACATGTGTAAAATTGACACATTTTGTCTCAAAATACTTTTTTACTTTTTGAAAATGAGCTATAATTGTTTCGGGGAAGAAAAAAAGCCCAACTGCTAACGTTTGAATCCGTGACAGTTCTTTGCACTTCTCACACGTCTTCCTTCCCGTCCTCAGCGAACTGTGAAGGGTTCTGTCACAACGGTGGAACCTGCTTACAAACTTCCAACGGCACCAAACTCTGTACGTGCCCCACTCAGTACATCGGACACCAGTGTGAGCTGGACAAATGTTTATTCTGCGGAACGGGCAAATGTTTGACGTCATCCTCAGGCGAGGTATCCTGCAGGTATGTACACTGTGGACAATGTGGACTCTGCACAAAATAAATTAGACTTGGATTTGTAAATATTAGCGAACATATATGTTGGACTGCTTAGTACCAAGTCGGCAAATCCAGACAATCCATGCACCTCACGCTCATCGGTACATAGCACCCATATTTGATCATTCTGAAATCATGGGCATTAATGGTCGTATATCAGGACGCTGAGTTGATATTATTGAGCAACATAATTAAAAAAATGTTCTCCGTGTTTGTGTGTGTGTAGCTGTCCCAACGGTCAGATCCAACCCAGCTGCTATTCCTGTTTGGACTACTGCTCAAATGGACAATGTTCAGTTGACACTCGCACACTGCTGCCTCAGTGCAAGTAAGATATGAAACACAACCCCACATATTAATACACTTTCTCTTTCTGTCTTTCTAACTCTCCTACACAGGGTTCAAGCCAATTCCCATTTAATTATCATTTATACTGTGTACAGATCAATCGACACTGAATGAGTCCTTTCTACTGGCAACAACGTGTTTGTTTGTTATTATTTGCGTATGCATTTACTGATATTATGTTTGTAAATTCATTATTTAATATTCCAGGTTATAGCTAGACATATAGATAGATTCACACACACACACAAATACACACAGACACTGTAACTCTGTCTCATTGTGTGTCCAGGTGTCCTGTGGGATGGAGGGGATACAGATGTGAAATCACAGCAGCTTCTATGGATACTTCTACTTCCAGTGGAAGTAAGTCACACAGCTCAGACTCTTGTAAGTCAAACATGCACTTCGGTCCTATTTGCTCACTTTATTTGCTCACTTGCAGGCACGGCCTCCATCGTCATCCCAGTGCTTCTGCTGCTGTTACTGGCCCTGCTGGTGGTTGGTGCCATCTTCTGGTACAAGCGGAGAATGCGCGGGTGAGTCCTGGTTTACCAGACTTTAGATTCAAACTCCATTTTTCATCTGTTCCTCACACTACCTGCTATCTAGCTTCTCTTTCTCCCTTACCTTTTGATAACCAACTATTTCCTGTCTCCCAGGTCTCTATGGCCGGGCAAATGTCGCTCTCAGTCCTCGCGGTAACTTCATAGGGTTACATAATTTACCTGTTGACTCACAAATCCTGTCCCCTCCCTTCCCTAATATCCAGTCAGATTGGCCATGCTGTTTGTCAATCCATATGTCCGATCTGTTGGTATTTGTAGAAATCTGTTTGTCCTTGCCTGCCATTATCCCACCCAGCAACACAGGGACGTATTGACTCTTATCTGAAGTAGCTTTCCTGGTGATGCACAAAGAATTTAACAGTTTTGTCCTTCTTGCATCTCCATACCTTTCCCTTGTTTACATGTTTAAATGTTAGGCTTATGATGTGTGCTTGCATAGTAAAATATAAAACTGTGCATCTATGGAAAAATGCTTATGTGCTGGCAAACAGCCGAATATTTGCAATGTGGAAATCCAGCATTCTCCACTATAGACATGCTGCAGTATATTCTCTGGGTTTGATCAAATGACTTTTTGTCAAAAGCTCATTTGACAACCTTTAATATATGTTGTCTTGATTGTGTGAATTGTATGTTGCTGGTGCTGAGTCAGTACCTGGTTTATGCCAAGTTGTGATACTTTTCAAGCCACTGTGGTTGTTTGATTTAAGGTTTCTCCCAAAAATAATTCATCATCTCCTTTTTAATTGCTCAGATAGTTAATGAGGTTGTTTGTCTTTGTCTGTCTGCAGTGCAAAGGGCTTCCAGCACCACCGAATGACAAATGGAGCCATGAATGTTGAGATTGGGAACCCTGCCTATAAGATCTATGAAGGAGACCCTGACGACGACGCTGGGGAGCTCCTGGATTCAGACTTTGCTTTGGACCCAGACAAGGTAACACCGCTAAAAGCGCCCTTATATAAAAGGTCTGTCCTAAAAAATAAATAAAAAGGAAACATTTAGTCTCACTAGTGGTAGATAGCTATGCAAATAGTTTGAGTTTTATGTAGCTAAATTAGAACATTTCTTAAACTTCTGGCACCACCTCAATAGATTGGGAAGAGTGGAATTTAAATTGTGCTTCCATTTATTTAATAAAAATAAATGAACTGACCCTTTTTAAGAGACAGAACGTTTTTTTTTTGTAATTTAAATGACCTGACCTTTTCAAGCAAAAAAGGCAGTAAGTGCTGCTTTCACATTTAAAGAATGTGTGCCTTTCTTGTGCACTTTGAGTCACCATGTAATTTCCTTTGCTCTGCAGCCCACCAACTTCACCAACCCAGTGTATGCCACCCTGTACATGGGCGCCCACAACAGCCGCAACTCTCTGGCCAGCACAGATGAAAAGAAGGAGCTTCTCTCCCAGGGCGACGAGGACATGAGTGACCCGCTGGCATAGAGCTTGGCATGGATTGAACTCTGCCAACATTGCCCTGCCCAATCCAGTGCTGAGCCAACCAGCTCTCTCATCTTATGCCTTTACCAACTGAAAAGAAAAGCAACAACAAAAAAAAAAGCGAGAACACTGTATAAAATGTATAAAATGAAGGACTACTTTTTTAAGTGATTGCAGTATTATATTTTGTTCTTTGACAAAAAAAAAAAAAAAAAATCCTCTGGTGACAAAAAGGAACCATTTTATAGACATTTATTCAGTTCTTCTTTTTAATTTTGCTCACCTCCTCCTCACAACTCTCCCTCCCCTCTCACGCATATAGCCACTACCTCTGTGCAAATGTAAAAGATAGAGGGATACAAATGGCAGTGGAACAATTTTTATTTTTTATTTTTGTATGAATTGTATAGGGGAGAAAAAAAACCAATATTGTTCCATCCTAGAAAACGTTGCCAAGTCTTTGTTGTTCATGAAAGAGAGGAGACGTGTCAGTGCTCACTATGAATGCTTCCTGGATGCTGATTCGGCTCGGTCTTTCACGTTCTGTGTACGTTTGCTGCTGGAGGTCTACAGGGAGGCCGAGGCTGGAAGAGTACACGTGGAGGACTCTGCATTCCAGACGGCGTCTGTTCTGTTGTCTCAAAGAACTACATTCAAGTGATTGTCTTTTACCTCCTTGCACAGACTAAAGTTATATATATATATTTGCATATATATAAACCTATTAACAAAGTGTCTTGAAAATATACCCAGGAATACAAACATCAGTAACAAATAGCAGTCCGTATTTCTTAACAATTTTTTTTTTGTTTTGTTTTTTTTTTTAAGTCATTGTATAATCGACATACTTTGTGTCAGCAATGAATGAGTCAGTGGCAGTGTGCTGGATGAAGATGATTGTAACAAAGTCCACATTCCAGGAGGAAAAGTCTGGGATGGATATCCGTGGCCTTGGTTTAGCCTACTGCAGGACACTCTGGACAGGAGTCGGATTTTGCCGTGAAACTGTTTTAGAAAGTTGTTTTTGGGAGTGACGGCAAGCTTCTGTGAATTTCCGGTCATCACTGAAAAACAGTCTGCGACAAATAATTAGCTGAGAATAGCTGCATTTGGCTTTTGTTCCTTGTCTTTTGATTGTAAATGTACTTTCAGGAAGGTCCGAGGAGGCGGTTTGATGGTACGTACTTCTGTGCGAGATTGAGGTTTCTTTTTGTCTTTTATTTTTATTTTTTTAATTGTATGTAATTACATGGACGTGTAATTTAGGTTAATGCTCATTGTTAAGTGCATTCCCAGGAAGGGGACTGATGAGCTTCCTGATAAGCATTCCTTTGTTAATTCCTTTGCCTTGCTGCTAACGCTAACCCCCCGTCAGTCAGTCAAACTGGTTTTTAGTCTTAAAAGTGTTGCTCTCTGTGTCTCACTGCTCACCACGATGCTTTTAACTGAGCTCTTCAGCCATACCTGTCATGTCACTCTGCATGGTGCTCTCACACACACATCCTAGAGGAAACTGGCTTTGCCCTTCACTTGTTAACAGTATTCACCACATTTTTTTTTCTTTGCATCCTGCTCTGTTAGATTTTCACCTGACCATGTAAATTAGAACAATCATTTTTCAGTTGGAGAATTTCTTTTGGTGGAGAAAACCCACAAGGATATGTGCGGTTCTGATTGTTTTGTTATGATTCTATTTCTTTTTGATATAAGAAATTAAATGGATTTTTATAGTAGAAATGTACGGTGGTTCTGTCCGTCATTTGGAGAGATGGAGAGGAAAAGCAATCGCTCATTATTTCTGTCTTGATTACATCACAAGTGAACATCAAGTATCCTTTAAAAAAAAAAAATTAAGAAATAAAATATGAACATGTAGTAATCACTTGTTTTGAATGTTGCTTCATCAAAGTAAGAGCAGCCTTTGTTTTCATACTCTAAATAATGACATTCTTTGGTCTTGTACTTACATAATTCATCTTATTTATTATTCAGGAAGTGTCATCTTTTAGTCGATATAGAAATGTCATGGATCATATCATCTAAAAAGTAAATTTCTTGATTTGAATGTACATTAATATAAATGTCCATTTAGAGAATAGTGTATCATACAATGTTGAGCCAAATTAAGTAGTGTAAAGATCTATCGTTCTTTGTGACAATGTCATGTAAGCTTCAACAGCTGTTGAGAGGAAACATCTCATCTCTAATAAAACAGGAGTTTAAAAAAAACAAAAAAAAAAAACTTAAAACATAAGGCCTCATAGGAACGGAAACATCCTTCATCCATCACCACATCTATAGCAGGTTAACATCACCTGGGCCCTTAATCAGCAGTGGAATCTTCTTCATACATTTGTCACTTCCCAATGTCACTTAAAGTGTGACAGAAAGTGTTGTCAAGGCGTATAACATTCATTTTTTAAGAACTACTTGAAATAGGCACAAAGAAATGTCAATCATTATGACCTTAAAAACATGGCTGTACTAGAGAGTTAAATAAAAGAGTAATCTTAAAATCTGTTTCCCCTCACCTTCTAGTTGTACGACTTTAACGCTGGACATTTCAACTTCTGCAAATTGTTGTCAGTATTATAAGACTAATGTTATAGAGCAAGGCAATAAAAAATACAATCTTTAACAAATGACAGATGTAAAATAAACAAATTATGGCTGACTCATGAGAAATAACACTGTTTACACGCAAAAACAAAAGGCACTTCTTAAGCAACATGAAACATTGGAGACATTTTGGTTTGGCTAGCTTTTCCAAAAAGAACCAGTAGACAGGATGGTATTTCCTCCCAGACACATGTGATTGAAACCTAAATTAAATCTTGATTGAATGTGTTGACTTGGTTTAAAGTTGGGAAACACTCCCGAAATGTTTCATTATAATATCGAAGCTTTGTTATTTGGAAAAAGGTTTTTCAAGTCTCTTCAAGGCAAACCTCCGAGCAGCAGCAGCAGAGTTGGCATCTTCCCTTGGCTGACTCCCAGTCTAAATCCTGCTACGACTGCATAATCTGAGGAAATTAACAGTCTCGGGGAATAAAATCCACATGTCGCCAGGCACTTTTTAGTGAAAGAAAAGTTCATCCTGCTTTGTGGTCTGCCAGTCCTCAACTCACCTGTTCTGTAGTCATCTTCCTCAGAGCGGCACAGAGCAGGGAAAGTCTTGTGTTTGCAGAGAGACAGGAGTAACCCATTGTGCTTCTGTAATGATGCCTCACTTAAAGTGGCTGTAAAGGGCCTCCATAAATAAATAAATTACCCAGGTCTGTCCTGTCCCTCCTTTCAGTCTTTATGATCTGCAGCCTCAGGTTTGAGATAAACCATCGGGACACAGGGAGGGAGGTTATAGTGGGGGGGGGGAGTATAAGTGATGAATAAGTGGTTTTAGGGTCTTTTCCAACCGCTCCGGATCAACGCGTCAGCTCGCAGGAAAGGCTGGTTTCGGAGATCTGTGAGTAGGTATGGAGAGAGGGGTGAGAGACAGGGGGAGGGGGGGGGCACACATGTTAGAGGACCCAGGGGTCAATCTGCAAACTTTCTTCAATTTACTTTAACTTATTTCTCTGTGTGTTTAACCAGTTTATCAGGTACACCTAGTTACGTGACGTGTTTCTGTTGTTTTTCCTACCCCATTTATATAAATTAGGGTAGGATGAATAACAGAAACACCTCTCTGTATATATATATATATATATATATACAATAATATAATGCAGTTCAACAGCGCCACAAACAACATCCTCCAAAATGATCATAACATTGAAATCAACAAAAACTGAACATTATAATCTTCATGGAGGTAGGATTTACTGCAGGACTGTTGCATTAGATTTAGCTAGGTGTGCCTAATAAACTGACAATGTATATTGGTGTATTTCAGTCAAATCTGCAAAAACTTCTGCAGTCAAACTAGATTTACTGTGTATTAGAAAATCTAAAAAGAGCAAATAAGGGCATAAATGTACAGACTAAACATTAAAGTGATACATTCCCATAACCTTGCATTTCAACTGGAAGTAGCGATACACAAAACAGTGAAATTCAAGGCTTTGGGAATGCATTTATGACAACTTTGTAACACTAATAATGCAGCTGTAAAAACAAAAGTAGCCATTATTATTACCGTTACAGTACAATGGTCAACACGCTCTTTAAATTGCAATCAAACTGGCTGAGCCCAAAGTAACAGAAAACCTCTCAGATCTGTAAAAAATGTTTGTGTACGGACTTTGTTCACGTTTATCTGACTGAATGTGGTTTTTTTTCTAGAGCCTGTTGACCAAATAGCTGTTCAGCACATCGCGGATGACAGTTAGCAAAGACAAAACATGGCGGACGTTTTTGACAGGTGAATGAACACTGGACAACATGCAACACATAATAGGAGGGGGTGAGGACGATGATGATGATGATGGGGATCTTAAGGGTACAAGGAGGCATTTAAACTTAACAGTGATGTTCTTAAAATGCCACAAAGGCTTCTTCTCTAAGGCAAAGACTTGGTTGTAAATTAAATAGGGGAATTCATGTTTTAATGGCGGTTAGGGCGAGTGATAGTGTATTTATACTCGCTTCTTAATTCATCTTTAAGCCTTTTGATTTCTAATAATTGTGTTGTAAAGCAAATCTCAGTGCTGTGTGTTTTTTTTTTTTTTTGCATTCAAAGCACTAGCTGAAGCAGCTGACATCACTGTAGCAGCACACAGGAGCTGGAGGGCCAAGCGGGCCGGGTTTCAGCCAGGCTACCTTCCTTACCCTCTCTTAGGAGTGGGAAATACTGTCATTAATCTTCTTTTCAGCTGGAGGTGGTAGAATGAACAGTGGTGGTTGAGGAAAGAAGAGTCACATGTTAGCCGGAAACCAACACCAAACAAGTTAGTTTCATGGAACAAGGCATTGTTGATAAAACAACCAGTAAATTAGCCAAACCTCTTTATGTCAGATTGTTGAATTTAGCGTAATGAAAGAAATACGCCATATAAATGCACAGCCTTTTACATGTGTCATGCACGGTGGTCACATAATCTAATCACAGTCATGGCTGATTGTACTGCGTGTGGATCAACGTATTTTCACACACACAAATATGTTGACACGCTGTACAACTATATATATATATACATATATATATATATATATGTATATACTACATGATCTGCACCAGGCAAAGAGGTTTGGCTGACTCCTATCACCAGACGCCTGATAGGAGGAGTACTCTAAAGTAGAACACACACAACCAAATGACGGCCCAAGTTAGTTGACAGTAGTTGTAGTGGTGAGGCTGGGGTTGAGTGGGTGACAGGGGAACATGCTGCATGCACAGTGGGGTCAGGAGGCGTACGACAGACACCTGGACAACCTTGGCATTAGGGGGGAAGGGCTAGCAGTTGCCGTCGTCACAGAGGTTGGCTTCACAGAAGAACCGTGAGCCGCGTTTAGCAGTGCGGGCTGTGAAGGGCACGCTCTTCAGTACTGGGGGAGGAGGGTGAGGGAGAGAAAACATGTCACACCTGAGGCACTGCCCTTCTGAGGGGCGGGGGGACGGGGGACACTGGACCACCTTCACATTTCTTTCAGGAGACTGTAACAAACCTGTGCCATTTCTGTATGTAGCACAGCTCTATGGAGGTAAACCTGGTAAAACCCTCGGGAAGTTTTTAATAGGATTAGGGGCAACGCTTTACTTTAAGTCCCCCTATTTTGTATTTATAAGCACTATATAGACATTTAATAAATGGTTTATAAACTATTATACTATACTACTATAATGTAGTTGTTAGTATTTTTTATTCATGTATTTGTCAAAAACTATAACTCCTCCTTTGGGCACCCGTAAGTGAGCTGCATAAGCTGCCGTATAAACAAAATGGTACAAATAACTTCTGTAATGATATGAAATATGTCTTCATAGAAAAAGTTATAGTCCCTGACAAATACTATACATTAACAAACACTTAAAAATGTCCTTACAGCTATATACCACTACATTACAGTGTGTTGACCATTTAATAAATGTTTGTATACTGCTTATGAATGCTAAATAAGGGCACTTAAAGTAAAGCATTATCGGATTAGGACGCATTGAGCATATGTTGGAAAGACATCAGTCGCATAAGGCTGTTAACAGCTCTGAGAGTAGTTGCATAGAAGCATTATTAACATTACTAAAAAATGACATTAATGCAACATTCATATTATTTACATTTTAAGCACTGGTTAATTATCGTCACAAAAAACATCTGTTAGCTTATGTGCTATCCTGAGGCTGTAGATACAGATTTCTTTTTTATTCTATAAAAGCGCTCATATTTGGGATTTTAAAACGTCTTTGGTGACTCATAGTGGTAGATTCAAGAGAGACACTTGCATTATCCCGAGTGTGTTCATTTCTTCAAACAAAAACCGTCATCAGAATACTTTGAAAAAAATACTAAAAACGACATAATTAATCTACACATAGTGACTTTAAAGAAGGATCCTGTACATAAATACCCTGTACACTAAATGCAATGTACCCTTGGAATCAAACTGCCTGTCTGACTATCTACATATTGAGGCTCAACGGCTTTAGTGCAGTACATTTCTAACTAGACAGCATGTCATGGAATAACTGGAAGCTGCTGTGCTGCTATGTGCTGTGCTCCAAATGTGACGGTGTCTGGACTACGTAGCACATGGTGCACTTTAAAGGAGCTGAGCAGTGAATAACCACAGTCATCCTGGACCTGGGACGACCAGGGCTGACGGCACCCACATGGGGTCTTTTGAGGGTGTTGTCTGGCCCACCTGTGATGATGTCCTCAATAGTGCCGTCCTTGCCCTCGTACACGGGCCGGTGGTCTTTGGCTTGCCGCTTGCGCAGCTCTGCGATCAGCTCCTGCTGCTGCTGCCTCTTCTTTTGGGCCTGGACCTGAACCAGCGGGGAGGATATTTTGCACTGTTCACTGTGCTTTTTGGCACACCACAAAGCTTTATTTAGCACTGAGTAAACATTGGATTTTTTTGAGCTTTCATTCAGCTCAGTTGCATGCACTTTGACTGTACCTTGGGGTCTTGCTGTTTAGCCTCCTGAGCCAGTAACTTTTCTCTCATTGCTTCCTCCTGCTTTTTCCTCTGTTCGTTTTGTTCCACTGCATCCTGTTGAGAAAAGAAAAATGGAACCAGACTGTGACAAAAAAATGAAACTCAAATAAATCCAAGTCAATACACGTGCGTGGCCCTTTAAGGACAGAGAAAACATGTCAAAAAGTGGAACACACGAAAAAGTGCACACACTTTGACGAACATGGCGAATCATTAGAACTGTATTATTTCTCTTTCTCCCCTTTGATCCTTTCAAACACACACAACTACTTTATATATACACTAAATGTGCTTTAAAGCAATAATCGACATCTTGAGACTATGACTAAAAAGTCATAGTATAGTATGTCATTGAAAAGTCATAGTATAGTATGATATAAAAAAATCATAGTATGCCTAAAGATTCAGAAAAAAGTCATATTATAGTATGACAGAAAATGTCATAAAAAAATCATAGTATTAAATAACAATTCAGGAAAATGTCATAGAATATCATTTAGTTCTGTTGTATGTTGTTGCCAAGCTAATGTCTGAAAGGTAGGGATTTTGCAGTCAAATTTAATTTAGACACTCGTTTATTTTATGTTGTAACCAAATGTCGAACTACACCTTTAAGTCATGCATACACATTCAGACAGATACACACACATACACAGAAATCCTTGTGTTGCACATTTCCTTAAGCAGATCCCATAAATCCAGACTGAGAACAATCTCAGGAAGTGTGCTGTGTGGTGGGGCAGGGCGAGGCTGTCCGGGGGTAAAGGGGATGAGGCGAAGGAGGGGGGGAAAACCAGTCTAAACACCACAGCTGCGGCTCTGGAGTCAGACCCAGCTGGCCTTTCCTGTTATTTATTCGGACTATACGCCACGTCCTGTGCCACAGAATCATCCAAAGCTCTGCCCTGCTCCGCTCTCACTGAGACTGACAACGTCCAAGTCTGAAACCAGGGAACTTCCCATCTGAGCAGGAGAGAAAGCTGCACCCTGTCGGCGCAGAAGTGAGGAAAGATACACACAGATGCGGCTCGGTGTGTCCCTACCTTGTAGGCCCTGATAAAGCGCACAAACACGGGGAAGAACACCGAGGGTGGAGTCGTCTTGGCACTCTCTCCGAAGTAGTTCACCACATTGTTGAAGGCTTCCTAGAATCGGGAAGGACAGTGCCAGAGTGGAAGCGTTGTATGTAAACACTGTCCAGTCATGATTGGTTGTATTTGCCTTATGTCTATTTTCATTTGTTTGTTTGTTTTGAGGTTAGGAGGTGAGGACAGTGTTTGGTACCTCTGCTGTCTTGGCGTCTTTCTGCAGCTTGTCCAGCTGTGTGTCACTGGCCTGGACGAAGCCTTTCAGGACCGAATGGTCGTGGAGACTGCACTCTCTCCGGATCAGATCCATGCCTTTCCCCAGCTCTCGAACATCCAGCAGCACATTTTCTAGAGACACTTTTGTGCACAGTAGAAAGGGAATACGTTTTATTTACAGCAATACAACAATATATGAGCAGACTATTATGGAAATCTTCTTATTTAACTGAACATACTGTAGCTGACATTTCTATTAACATATCTTCATAATGCTTCATCTGAACCTACCGGCTGCAGCTTTATCCACAAAGTGCAGTTCGTTGTTGAAGTTGGCCAGTTCAGGGTACTTCTCTTTCAAAATGAGAGCTATGTAGTGGAGCAACGTCATCTTCCTGTCTGTAGACTTAGTGTCCAGCAGCTGTGTAACAATAGGAATTAATGGGAATTAGTGTGGCATATTTTGTGTATGGGGATAAACCGAGCACTTGGAAATTGTCTCCAAATTCTACTACGTAATACTCACCAGATCAAGACTTTGTAATTTGAAGCCATAAACGCAGCCTCGCTTGCTACTGTTCATGTAGTTTCCCAAGGCTAAGATGATCTACAAGTAAACCAGAAGAATAAATGAATATGCACAAACACTGCTGATATAAAACATTTTTTAAAACACCGGTCAAACGAACGTTTCTTACCTCAAGCACTCTTTTCAACTTTGGTGCGGATTTCACTGAGCCAGAGGCAGCAATGACTGCATTGAGCTGCGGTGTGAGCATGTTTATGTTGTCAGAAAAGTTCCCAACGAAGGTGATGATGTTCATTCTCTGAGTCAGCCTCTCAATCTTGCTGAATAGCAACATGAAGCGATCTTCCTCCGTTAGCTGGTCCAGTGGACGCCGCTCGCGCTCATACTGACGCATCACCTTCACTTCCGTCTCCGTGGGCAGGAACCGCATCAGGCACTCCACAAAGTCCACGGGTAAGGCCTTGAGGTCAAACCTGAGTAAACACCACAAATATTAGTCATTTGTTCTATCGTGTCTATAGTGCAAAAAGTATTTCAAGTGCAGGAAAAGTGCGTACTTCTCTATTGCTTTGCAGATCTCTTCTGAGGTCTTGTTAGCCTTTCGGAGTGTGATGGCTAAGTTCTTGGAGCGGTTGGCGTCGAGAAGGCTGACTTTGTTTACCGCCTTCTGGGCTACTTTGCTCTTTGTGCAAGAAATATCCACAATCGGACCCTGGGCTCTGGTCTTAAACAGCTCCTCAAACCTCTCCAGATCCAGCTCCTGCAGAGTGACAGTTTACATACGTACATGTTCTGCACTTATATTAAAGGTCCTGAAAAAACATCTTCTAACCATGAGCTTCTACATGAACACAATATGTTCTGCCAAAGTTACAACAGTTTTGGTGATTTCACGTGAGAGATATCTATATTTTGTTTTTTCTCTGTGCTCTTCTCACTGGTTTGATGTGGGCGGGGCTCAGCTGGAAAAAGGAGGTGTCATGCATTTCAATGCACCAATCGGGATTTTAGCAGTGATAAGTAAATAACACATAAGAATGTTCTTTTTTTTCCTCTAAAACTTTAACTTTGTTTGTTATTCAATCATGAATGTACAATGATATTGAAGTTTACAGGGTTTTATTTGCTGGTTTTACCTCTAGCACACGTTCATCATCAATCTCATTGAAGACTGTGCCGTTGATCTGATTGGGCTTCAAGGCTGTCCAGTTAAACACAGGCAGGCGGAACTTGGTCTTGATGGGCTTCTTGATTCTGATAGCTGTAGTCGAGAAATTAATAAAAAATATATTAAAGTGTTATCGCTTGCTCGGTCACCTGCAGCGAAACACAGAGCAAAGAAGTACAGAAGTGCATAACAATAATGTCATTTTGTATCTGCTCTCACCTGAGAGACCCACACTCAGGATAACTGATGGAGAAGCGTCTGGCAGGGGTGGAGCAAGAGGAGGGGCCGGGGGTGGGACTGGTGCACCGTGCCCTGTAATTAATGTAAAAGAAAATATTAAAATGCTTTTCACTGGAACACTTGAACAAATAAGTTTAAGGATTTTATTTATCCATTTAATGTATTCATACTATATCATCACTCTGATCTTCTGTGCGTTGCAATCCTTTATTATTCTCCTTATATATATATATAACATATCCCTAAAATTCATTATAAGCCTTTATTATTATATTATGTTTTGAAACCTCTGTGTTTTATATTCTATGTGGAGCTGTTATCGACACTCCTGCAAAAGAGAATTTTAATCTCAGTGAAGCCCCCTTCTGCTGAAAACAGTTGGTACTGTTTCTCCTTTGCTACAGTCTGCCTGCACACTCCCACACAGAGGAAACAACTTGTATTTCCCTTTCCTGTCTGTGGTAGAAGCACGCTGCTGTGACCCATCACCTGGCTTGGCACGAATAAACAAAGACGAGGAACTGAAAATAGACCTCAGATGGTCTACAACCAACTTTGACATATATGTGTCACCAGACATAATCACGGTGAGTCATGGTCTGTCACCTGAAGCGGACGGGAGAGGAGGAGGAGGCGGTGGAGGTGGAGGGGGAGGTGGTGGGGCTTCACTGGCAGGCGGTAAACTCGTGTCTAGTCCTCCTGGTTGGGTTAACCCAGCTGTTGAACCCAAAGACAGCTGCCTAATGTCACCCAGTGGGACCCCAAGACCAACACTCCCAACACCACCACCCACACCCCCGACACCCAACGTCTCGATGGCAATGTCTCCATCAGCCTTCTTGTGCAAACGGATGGTGCCTTGCTGTTCGAGCTCGAGCAGCCGCCTCTCGATGTTAAAGTGCCTCTGGGAGGCAGCATCCTTCTCCTTGATCATCCTCCTCAGGGTGGTGACCTGGGTGTTGGTCGACTCGTACGTCTCCTGGACAGTCACCAGGGGGCGATAAAAAGCACAACACAATGACTTTACATGCCAAAGAAACATCCTGTTTCCTGCTGACCTAATTTGCAATCAGAGCAATTTAGCTACATGCATCTGAAACGGATCTTTGCTTAAACACAGTGAAGTGACGTGAAGCCTTTCTGATGTGTTGCAGGCAAAGCAATATTACATCATTACGACTGCCAGCTTACCCGTATTGCATGCAGGTCCTTATCTTTCTGCAGGACCACCTTCTCCAGATCAGCTACTTTCATCATTGTTTCATTCTCAACCTCCAGCAGCTTCTCCGTCACCTGGGAAAGAAGACGGAGAGAACAACAACAGAGGGATGAGAGGAGGTGAATTCAAGAATTGATCCACAGCGCGGGCATCTTTCCCAGTTCCACTCCCTCCCACTCTCTCCCCTATACACTGTGCATCATCAATAAGAAATAAGATATACCCAGCAGCATGACGCAGCAGGAGCATGACACAGCGTTTAGTTGGGATTTTGGACACATTACACATGTTGCTCAGGAATTCACAGGGATTCTTCACCCTCAACCTCCCCCATCATTCCTGACCCCTGAGAACAGAGTTTGTTATGAAATTCCTTGAGTGATGTCAGGGCTGCCCACAACCTTTCTATGAGAAGAAGGTCTTTGCAAAGCAGCGTGGGATACGAACGCAACTGCCCAGAAAGAACGAGCCAACACGAGAACAATATTAGGCTTGTTTCACACACAGTATTTTCCAGCATTCTCCATCCCGTCATTATTCCGAACTACTTATGAAATTCAAACACCGAGTAGATTTTTTTTTTTTAATCACCACGTAGAAACAGGCAAGTTAAGTACATGACTGGTGAACCACAACAATCTCATAAAAGAGCCCAGAGAGCTGTGCTGGTGGTCCAGACTGGGTGGTGCACTTACATGGGACAGGTGCTCCTCCAGCTCGTCCACCTTCTCCAGAGCTGCATTCTTCGTCTCCGCATCTTCCAGCAGACCACCCACGTCAAACACGTTATCCAGGTAGGCCTGGATCTGCACCGACAGCTTGTCACTCTCCGTATGTTTACTTTTCTGATGTGAGAGAGAAAGAATCAGCATTAGAGATACTCTTCAGGCTTCACTTGAGGATTACACATTTTCTCCCCACTATGGCCACCTTACCTCCAGGTAATCATCCAGTCCCAGCTTGGTGAACTCATACTGCAGGTGGACTCTGAAGTTCATGTCCTCGACTGAGTGAACCACAATGTTGATGAACTGCATGCAAGCGACCTGGACCACAGACACAGACAGATGTAGATCCAAATACATTTCAATCGGATGAATGATCAAATCCGTGAAACAAAGCTTATTTTACCATGTAGTCGATGTTTCCCTCCTCACTGCGGAAGTAATCCATCAGTCTCTCAAAGCGATGCTTCTCCTTACACACCTACAATGCAAAAGATGCAGCAATACAGAGGTTGTTTTTTACAAAAGTATTATTCAGAAATAATTCATGATGTTTTACATTTTATTGTGGGCGGAAATATTAAAAACTGAACATAATACCAAAAAAGCCCAACATTCAGAGAATCTGAATGGAAGGTCAAAATGATTTATTTCAAAAATAAATCCTCGTCTTATGTTGAAATATGATGATTAATCTGATTTATGTTGGAGGGGCTGTGACATGGCTTGGCACTGTACCCTTATCTTTTAGAATCCAAAACTCCTCCATCATTGGTAAAATGTTGGAAAAAAAAGAGATTAAGTGTATTTTGGGTGTTTATTTGACTCTGACTCGGAGTGTCCTACCTGAGAACCTACCAAACAATCATTCAAGGTATCCATTAAGGATTTAGATTTTAATAGCAAAAACAATGATCGCTCCTGGTTAAAGCTGCAGCCTCCACATAGTGTACAGTGGAGAGAAGACATTAAGTTGGTTTGTGTCATGGAGAAGATCAGAGCAAAGCTGTGATTGAAAACAGTATTTAAGTATTTAATAAAAAAATGGTGATCACTTGTTAACACTAAGCCAGAACTATGTATTTCAGAGTAAAAGCACCACCATCTTTTTTTCCTTTAATTTTCCGTTTCCCCTACAATTAACTACTAAATGTATTATCTATTTCTCCTTGTCAGTGAGGTCATATATCCTCTTTGTTTCTGTTGTGTCTTGAGTTAGTGCAATGAAAATAAAGTTTAAATATCTATATGTATATCAAAACAACCATCAGAGGTCCTCTGAAGTCCTAAATGTATCTACTGTATTATATTAACTCATGTCACAGCACAGTGTAGTTTTCTGTCATGATGAAACACATTCCAGGATCAAACTACAGCTTAGCTGTATGTAAACAGAGGACAGCTTCCGCCATTTGCAACAACAACCTCTTATTATTATCATAATTCATGGGAAGGAAAGCCAGCAAAAGATAAAGACATGGGACATATTTATTTGAATTCAAATTCCTACACAGAAATACACTGGAAGAAGAGAGGAAAGCAAACACTGCTTTGCACCCGACCCAATTTTATTTTGTTAGTACTGTAAAAATAATTTCTGACAATCCTAACTAGAAATAGTAGTAGTTGTGGATGTAAAACTTGTTTACCACACACCTATGGTTAACATAGGTGGCCCTCTTGGCATATTTAAAAAACCTGTCACCTTGTATTAATGCATCATTCAAACAAAATACCACAACAGAAATACCCTCTTGTTTTGACTGGTGGGTTGATTAGCTCTTGTGTCTCTCTGGGGCTTTTCGACTGCGAAGTAATTGTCTTGTTCCGGTGTTTAGATGACTGTGTAGGCAGAAACCGAGAGGCTAAGCAAACCTTTGTGGTCCACTGGTTCCCATCAGGGAGTTGATCCTTATCATTGTTCAAGGTTGGCTCACATCTGGTGTCTTAATGAGGCTAATGACCTCAGACATGCCACTGTAGAGCTTTGCTTACACCCTCAGTCCACATGAAATCTCCCAGAGCTCCTCCACTTTCCTGCTTTTATGCCCCCATGCACACCAGTGATGTGGGAATTGGTGGAAATTTATCTAATGTCAGCTAGTTTTTTTTTTGCAAATGCTCACAGGGTTAGCCATGTGTTACCACCAAATAAAAAAGTGCAACTAAACATTATAATGGTTCAAGTTTCATTAAAACATGGCTTTGGGCACCTCTTTGAAGTTGTCAAATGCTGAGAGGATGATCTCGTGACCTCCTCGGACTAGACAGACGGCAGCAAGCAGCTCAAGGACCAAGGCTTTTGTCCTGTGCAGGAGACACGCGTTAAAACATACATGTATAAAGTTCAACTGCAAACACTTACTCTCTCAAATAAAGGTCATCTACACTACTAGAATGCATGTCCTCAAAATGGGATTCTGATACTGGAATTCACAGGAGTTGAAATCTATAATCCATACTGAAGTCTGAAGCAAGGGCAGGTCTTTATAGCTTTTTAAGTGTTTACGCTCCAAGTCTTCATTATGAAGTGATCAGCCCTAGCGGTTTACCACTAATCTCTCTTTAGTAAACATTCCTTTAACAGCCTGTATATACGCCTCAGATCCCTAACTTCAGAGAGAAGCTGAGCCCCATGGAGAATGAGAGGCATATCACATGAACTGGCTGCAGGGTTTCCCCTATTGTTTGACCCAGCCCTGCGTCTATGGAGACAGGGGGCCTCGGTTCTTACCGTGAGTTCTTATTGTTCAAGCTGAGAGCAATTTCATTGACTGCGTGTGCGTGAGACATGACCATATTGAAGCCATACTGCATGAAGAAGACACAGAGAGAGAGAAAGAGAAAGAGAGAGAGAGAGAGAGAGGGAGAGAGAGGGAGGATGTGGTCAGAAATACCTCAGAATATATCATATCGAGCAGTTGACTGCACAGGAAACACATAATCCTCACGCTTATAACAGATATCTGTGTCTGATTGTGGGTGGTGGGGTTACCTGATAATTCATGATTGCTCTCAAGCACATGATGCACACATGCACATCATCTTTTTGGCTCACGAGGCGGGAGTTCTTGATGGTTTTGCTGTTGGAAACTGTGCCATAGCTGCAACGGATGGCAGAAGTTAATATATGGTAGAGAGTCAGTATTGAAACTCAGTGTCTGACTCTAAATTTGCTGTTTAACAACAGCTTGTTTCATTTTCTTTCTAAAGTTTATCTGGTGTTTATATGACTTTTGTTTTGAAGCGTGTCATATAGAGAGCGGCAGAGAGAGAAAATTACAGAGAACGAGGTCAGACAAAAAAAAACTTAAGATGGCTTTTGAGGTTACAGATGCATCATGGGAGATGCCTGGTTTTTTTGCTGCTGTTATGTAACCGTATTTCCCAGTCATCATGTGCATATAGTATTACTTTTCTTGTGCCGTTTATAAACGGCTTTTACATTGTCCCGTGATCCAGCATTTCTGAGTCATATGCATGCGACATGACATAAAGTTATACTAATACAGATTCAGCAGTAATCTTAATCGAACGTCTAACGTTTTCTTGTGGATATTTCTTTTTACTATTTTTTAATTACTATTATCAGACTTTACATCTTGTCTCTCTTCATCTCTGTGTGTGGCTCAGTGATGAAGAAGAAAATTGTCCACCATATGCTGCAGCTCACAGCTGGCTCTCATCTGAAGGCAGTGCAGACGCACATCTGGACAGATGAGGGAGGAGTGAGACTTATAACACAAAAGGTCAAATATTTTAGTATGTATCTCTGATACAGCTCTTCATCTGATTGACTTTGTGCAGAGCTATGAGGTCAAGAGTCAGCAGACTCATCAACCACTGAGGCATCATCCTGAAATAGAACAGCTCCAAGACAACTGGCTTGCATGCTAATACATGTTTATAGCATTTAAGGTTAGCAGAGCGAGGCATTAACAGGTAACAGCGGGGAAGCTTTAGCAATACTTACTGGAGGACAGACTGGCGGGCAGAGCGCACCAGAGTATTGCAGAAGGGTTGGGAGCTGGTGTGGTGCAGATCCTCTATAGATCTGCTCCAAGATTTAGCCTTGTCCAAGAAGCCTTCCTCCCCATTCTCCAGCCCCTCAAAATTCCACCTGAGCCACATACAGACAGATAGAAAAGCCAACACAGAGGCGAAGGGGGTGTAGATGGGAGGTACGGGGGAGGTTAGGTCAGCAAGGCAGCTTGGTAGAGAGCCAGGGGTTGTCCCAAGAACTGTCATCGAGCTGCATGATAAAGCTCAGCACAGAGATTCTGTCTAATTCAGGCAAGGTATAGCTCAGCACTACACCACATAGCATCTACCCAGAAACACATTCAGTTTGCCAAGTATGCAACAAGGCATACAAACACATCCAAAGAGTGCGATTTGCCAAGAGCACATTTTTAGATGCACAAGCAGTTTATTACAGGCTCTACAGGACACGACGTGTTAACCCAGAAGCTGAATCCACTGCCCAACCCAGTTCTTTAGGAAAAGTTTTTTGAATACATGAGAGATGTGTGTGTGTGTGTGTTTGTATAAAGTGAACTTGTAAAAGTACTCACATGACAGCACACTGGGCAAAGGAGAGGTACTCCACCAGGACGTCAAGGCCTCTGTTCTCATCATTGAGGAACTCCCTGACCCACCTGTAACGCATGGGAACACAGAGGGGTTAACGGGAACAAATCGAGAACACACCCTTAGCCTTTCTTCCTTCAGGATTGCATTTTACCCGTTAATGCAGAAAAAGACAGAGAAAAAACAGAGACAGAGAGAAAATAGAGATTGGAGTCATTTCTAAGATCCATACAATCCTTCTTATGGGACTTTTCGTACTTAAAGGATCAACCTGGTTTTTAACAATTTACATTTTTTGGTTGTTTTTTTTTGGCCATCACTAATAATAACAAAAAAAAATGTATTGGTTTTATTAGTTGTAATGACTTAACAATGGATACAAAGGACAAATATTTACTTAGAATATTGAGAATAAGTTCTTTAAAATAAATTAAAAGAATTTTAAAGTAAATGGAAGCCCAAGTATAGACACATGTATATGTAGACAGGTTGATGTGTATTAACATTGTGCTTAATAATGCATGTTCACACATATTTGTATGTATGTATAAGTACTCCCCTGACACTTACAGGGCTTCACTGTAGAGCTTTTGGGTTGATAGAAGAAGAAAAATAAGATTCAATATCAATGTTTCTCAATTAATTAAAAGCCCCCCTTGCTTGGACTACGGCCATCTTCACACTACACCTTCATTTTGATCTCAACTAGACATCTGTAGAGTTTTGAAACTGCATCTCACGTGGTTGCGAGCGACGCTGTCGCCGTCACAATATCTGTCCACAGACAGACATATAAACGCCTGAGAATGTATTCAAAACCACCTCTGTGGTAGTTTCCGCTACAGTAGGTGTCTACAGGATGACATTTTGCGATGATGACACGCACAGACTCACAAGGCGAAAGCGTTTCCAGCTGTCGCGGCTGGACAAAAAATGTCATAGAATAGTATGTCATCAAAAATGTCATAGTAAAGTTTCGAGACCTTTTCATCTTGCACAGTTGCACAGTGACACTGTCGAGGTGAGAACATCCTATTTATCCTATGACACATTAAACATAACCCAAAAACAGCCACGGCTGTTGATGTCGCAGAGGTGTAAAAAGTAGTTTCTGTAATCTGGCTAAACTGTCTGATGGTACGACAGCTGGTGTTTCTTCCCTGTCTAATTTTTGTTGTACCAGTGTCACCATGTTCCAATATCTCAGCAATGATTTTGAGAGTATAATGTTATCATAACTGATATAAATTATTACGAAAATGAGAAAAATAAGACCCAAGTTGTAATAAACCAGAATTATCCTTTAAGGCAGCTCTGAGGGGGGTCTCCCCTCCTCTGACTGAAGGAATTTGGCAGGAATGTCATGGAAAGTAAACCAGAGCGAGGCTTCAGATTTCCTCTACATTTAACTCCAGTTTTTGGGAGAGAGAAACAACTCCAAACAAAGGAATTCCCATTGCGACGAGAGAAAGAATGTGGAGGGCATATGGCTGAAGGAGCTGGGATCAGGTCGAACCCCTGACAGTCAACAGTATTTAGTCTGCCTCCCCCACACACCCCCTCACCTCCTCCCCACTTCTTCAGGGAACTACAGTGGGGGGGACAGGATAGGGGTAAAAGGTTCTTAAAATAGTCTTGGATTGCTGGTTATGATGACAGACTGCTAGTCAGCCAATGGCGAGTCAGGCAGGAAAAGCAATCAAGAGCCTTGAAGTAGCGGAGGGAGGGAGGGAAAGGGAAGAGAGGTGAGGAGAAGAACTGAGGAAAGCAAACAAAGCAGTAAGAAGATTGGGTGCAGGAGGGAAGGAGAGGAGGGGGTGGACAAGGTGGCGGGCTTGATCATCAGTTTCCTGTCTACCACCACCCTCCCTCCCCTTTCTCCCTCCTTGCCTCTGACCCCTCACTCCTTCCTCTCTCCCGCCCTGCTGCTTCTCTTCAACCGGTTGCTATTTCAGATTTTCTTGGCAATTTCTGGAATAACACATCAGAACAGGCCCAGGATTCAAGCACACACAATAAACCAGCATCTGTTACACTCAATCCACAAAAGTTTTCTGAAAATAGCTTTCTTTTTTCTTTGCCCGCGAGTCTGTCTGGGAAACGCATTTAAACAGACCTTTATTGATGAGGCCTAATAGAATAGAGTTATTCTTGGAGCTCAAAAAATACTGTGGAAAATCAAAGTCTTTTTACAGGCTCTTTTTGGTTGGAGAATTCAGTAGTAAGTCAAAGCAACGGACTTTTATTGTGAAAGTATCTGTGTGACTTCATATTATAAAGTCAAGGGTCATGTCTGCACGTCGGAAGATAAAGAAAGGCTTTACATAACATCCACATACACAGTGTGTAGCGAACTGTGCAGCATTGCATGTCTCTGACATGATATGACAACACGATAGAAAAGGACGGTTTGCTTTGAAATGTAAGAAGTGTGTAAACATGAAAGTATCCTTGTGTGTGTTTTTGTGCTTTTCAGTGGGTTCAGCATTGGTCAGCCAGGCTTCCTGTCCCTCTGGCACACACAACAAAGCTTCCTGCTCAACACTATGGGGGAGTGGACAAGGCAGCACAATGGCTACCATCTGGGCATTATGAGGACCAGCTCTATGAAGTGGAGCTGCAGAGCTTGGCAAGTTAGAACAATGGGGGATATCTGGGCACCAGAAAGAGCTCTGGGTCCCTGCAGCAGCAAGAGCACAGAGAGGACTATTCTTTACCAGGGGAAAAAAAATAATGTGGTTTCCTTAAGCTTCATGCACCATTAAAGAGATATGTATAATTGACAAGAAAAATGGGAGAGACAAGTATTGATTACCCAATGTGGTTCGTCCTCAGTGAGATTTCCAGCTCCCTCAAGACTTTTGTAGATTCCTGTACCCGTCTGCGAAACTTCTGTAACACATAATAAAATAGTTTTGCTGCAGGAATATCTTTGTGCAAGTGCTACAGGTTCCTTTTTAAAAGAGTACTGCACCAATTTAGCATTGCACTTTTGTAATGTTGACAGACTCACGAGGGACAGGCTAATAAAAACTATATTAAAATCGAAAAGCAGCATTTTCATTCCACGCATTCCTCTTCCTCGTCTATCCTTCGTTTGTGCATACATTACCCACAATACAACTCAGCTGCCAAGATTCAGGTGTGTTGTGCTAGTACTGCTAAATGTAGCATCAAGACGCTACCCTCAAGCAGGGATGAGGAGCTACAGAAGTCTGGTAACCCCCCAGACTTTATTTTCATTTTCAAAGTCTTTATGAAACTGTTTTCAAGTATGCAGCAGTAAACCTCTAAACAGACTGTGATGTGTACAATCAGTGGAGTTCCCCTTCAAGTGGACACTGTATTTGAAAAGTCATCTGTACTTTCCCACCTTTCGTGTGACTCCAGGGTCTAAGTATCCTCGTAGCTTCTGGATGTACGTGTGAGGCGGATTCTTCACCTGAAATCTCTCCTGAGGACACACAACAGAGTTATTAGCATTGCAATGTGCAGTTCGCTGAAGTCACCGTGTCGGTGCAGAATGAGTAAAGTAATAACAGCAGGTGTGTGTACATTGTGAGTGCTGGTTTTGTTATTTGTGAATAAGAGTTTATGAATGCACCTGGTCGCAGATCAGGTCCCACTTCTTCTCGTTGTCATACTGCCTGAGGAGCCGCGCTTTGTCTGGAGGCAGGTTCATAGAATTCTGAAAATAGAAAATGGAGGCATTAGTTTTATTTAGAACCACATATTTCCCTTTTTCTGTTTATTTCACTGTGTGTCAGTGACTGCAGCTTTACAGGCCTCTGGCGCCAACAGCAGAGAACTTGCAACATTTTTGGGGACTTGCACCATGACCTCACTTCCTGCGCTGACACTCAGCATCCTGCCGCAGGAGATGATCCGCATCTCCTCTGCACTCTTGAGTTGTTCAGGCAACACTTTGCTTTTAACCACAACAAGCCACTACCAAAGTACGGGCCTATTACCAGACCTGTCATCTAATCCAGCCATAAAACACTTGAATGCCACACGAGACCCCCTGAGGCAGCCAGTTTACTGTGGCTCAAATTAAATGCTAAATGCTCTAATTTGTGTTTGTCAGACCAATTAAGTGTTTTTAGTCCTCGTGACAACAGTATAAAAAAAATTAAAAATAACACAAACTCTCTGAGACAAGGTTTTGACCAATCATTTGTCTTGACGGACCCAAGAGCTTGTAAACAGGGCTTGACACGGAAATCTTAAAAATGAGGAAGCACAACAATATGAGGGAGCTCGCCAGCTTCTGAAACTGATCACCTCAGCGTTTCTCTTTGACAGGGCATGAGGGACTGTTTGCTCTGGGAACTCTCATTTACACCGGCACCAACAGAACCACGTCAGCCCGGCCACAAAACGGCCTGTCAGATGACTTTTAACCTGCAGCTATAACTCAGCCTCTCGTGTAAAACACAGCACCCCGTTAACCCATCCCAGGCCTAGCGTGATGCTCACACTGCCGTTTTCCCACTGGTGGACTGTTTGATGGATGGAAAATGACATATACTTGTTCCTATGACAACCACACAGTCACTGGTAAGGGTGGAACAATTTGTGTGAGTATTTTTAAAATAGGTTTTCCACATGGCGACCGCATTGTTCACTCTATCAGCACATCATGAGTCACGTTGTCTGGGAATGAGGACAGATGTTAAGAAATGGTGCTTCTGTATTTCTTGACAGCTGACTAATAATGGCTATAATAATGACTATAATTAAAAGTCTGTCTGTTTGTCAGCAGGATTACGGAAAGACCACTTGCTCAATTTTCATGCAATTTGGTGGAAGGGTGTAGCATGGGCCAAGGAAGAAACCCAGAAGATGTTGGAGGTGATCCGAGTTACCGGACAGATACACAACTTATTTTTCATTTTCGCTAACATTGCGAGCTAGGCCATTTGGCCTTGGCTGAGGTCTGCGCTCTCTGAGTGCCCTTCTAGTTCCACATTAAACAGAACATGTCTGTGATCAAAAATTACAAAGCACACACACAAATAGGTGCAGCAACCCTAAACTGTTAATGGATGCCATAGAAAGCCCTTGAAAATGCAATGCCTGACAAGGCTATAAGTGTAGCGTAGTACAGTGCAGACATGTTGCATATTACCTGCTTTACAAATCCCACGCAAGAGAGCAGACATGCATACCAGATGTCCAGAATTGGTTCTGTTTATAGTAGTAGTTTATAGTAGAACATTTTCTCTCTTGTCTGACCCCCAAGCTTCTCTGTCCTCCTCCGTCTCTCCGGGGAGAAATTTCACCATCGACAGAATCTTTAAGAAAGTCATAGTATCAGTAGTATCTCCCATCTGTATCCGTCTCTAATTAACTATCTGTCTCTGAGCATCTTTAACAGAGACTGGACACTACTTCTCAGATGGATATTTCATAATGAAGTAATGACCAAAGAGTACCAATTGCACTAAGTAGATCTCTTTAAGATACTCCAGATGATTGTCCATAGGTTTAACACCTGGGTGGTAAATGAAAAAATAATCCCAGATATCTACTCCAGCATCAAAACCTAGTTTAGTCAGTCAGTCATGCATACTTAAGTAGAACTGCGGGGCGAACAGGCAAAGAGCAAGGCCCCTTTTGTAGTAAAGTAATTCTGAATTACTGGAAAACATGCAGACCAGACACACACAGATGTTCATCCATTTAGACAAAGTCAAAACCTGCCCACTGTTATTGGATTTGGAGTAATAAAAACATGAAATAAAAGTGAAAAAAAGTGGAGAAATGTAGTAAAGGATCAGTAAATGCACGAGGTTCCCTGCCATTATGAGCCATGAGGACGCTCACAAGACTTTGATGTTTAATACAGTTCTGCTCTTTGTCAGTTGGAGCCTCAGGTAATGTAAACAAATACAGGTGGGACTGTGAGCAGATGTGTGGAGCTGCAAATGTTACGGGTATAAAAAGAATGGCTGGGATGACAGAGGGGGTAGAGAAAAGGTTTCTGCACAGACAGGGCAAAAGGCAGAGGGGATGTTTCCTTTCTGACTAGATTTGGGTAATTCGAGCCAAGTAACCCAATTAAGCTAATTTCATTTCACTTTCTCCCACAGTGATACAATCTTGCCCTTCCTGTGTTTATAAAGAGCTAAAAAGAAGTAGTAAGATGGGGGAGAGGGAGCCGTGGCACTTTATAGTTTTAGATTAATTTGCCCATTTTAGGGGGTAAAATACTACAGAAATGCCAAAAATGCTTGGTGCTTGTTATGTTGCCACGTTGCCCACATATGCTC
Source organism: Bovichtus diacanthus (assembly GCA_943590825.1). Lineage (NCBI taxonomy): Eukaryota > Metazoa > Chordata > Actinopteri > Perciformes > Bovichtidae > Bovichtus > Bovichtus diacanthus. The sequence goes on from CALSBV010010214.1 coordinate 2,585,855, forward strand.
TCCTCCAGCAAGGACTTTCGTGTTTGACCTGAGACTGGCTTGACAAAGAATTCAATGTGGCGCTTTGTTTTGATTTGGTGCTGTGCCATTCCCATCCTTTGACATTTGAGCTATTTTTTTCCTCATAGAAATTTGATAACAATGGCTGTTGGTCAGGGTCAGCGTATGCCCCCTGGTGCTGTGTGGAGCGAAATCCGGGCTAACACAACACCAGTACCCTGCACAACCAGATGAACTGGTTCTGTTATCACCACTATCTCTCCGATCACTAGGCCCCCATTGTGAGCCGAACAGGAGCCAGAGTTTCCAAACAGAGACAGAAAAACTCCACTGTGTTTTAAATCTAATATAGTTAAACTTGTTAAAAGAAACCCTATTAACCATTGTTGCTCTTTATGTATAGAGATCTCTTGCACACAAATCAGTTGCACAAAGGAAGTAAATAAAATGGGGACACAAGACATAATGGAGGAAGCGAGATCAAATAATGAATAGTTGATTGACGGGAAATTAATCAACATTAATTTAGATTCAGTGATCGCATTAAAGGACACCAAACATTTGTTAGTTTCAGCCTCTCAGATGTGAGAATGCTTTGCTTTTCTAGGTGTTACCATGGGCACTGAGAAACTATAATGACACTTACAACGATTAAATAAACAAACAATTGCTGAAAAAAAGATTTACCATTTAATTGATACTGAAAATAGCTTTTGATTCCAACACTAGGATAATTAACTGGTAAATAACCTAAAAATGAGAAAATAATATGTACAAACAAAGGGAAATACACAAGCGTTTAGAGGTAAAGGGATGTTGTGGAGGAGAATCAAGCACAGGAGTAACACTGGCCAACAGAGAGGGCATAACAGAGAGACGTTTGAGCCCTTGACAAAGGAAGACGGAGGTTTTAAAGACTCAACAGCTAAAGTAGAGGAGGTGGTCAGGTTGCCGGTTAAGGAGGCATGGAGAGTCCAGGAGAGCCATCAGGGACTCGGCAGAGCGTTCAAGTCAGCCATCGACCCCCACAACAGAGGGGGGGGGGGGGTGCTGCAGAGCCCATGGTCACCTCACACATCAGAGTCAACAGGGCAACTCCATCTGCCCTGAACTGGACAGCTTCCTAATCCGAGCTGATTTACAATCAGCCTTGAGTTGAGTTTATGACTAGAAACTCCAGCCAGAGGCTCCCTGGGAGACAAATGGAAAAGAGTGACGGGATGTGTCCCCCTGATCTTTTTCACAGCTTCACACTTTCAGTCAGGATAAGATATAACACCACCACACACCAAACTACATTACACTTCATTTTAGAGCCCTGCCTGCAGAGTTGTTTGTTTTTGTAGAGGACACCGGATTGTCAAATTGTCCACTAGGTTGTTACCAGACATGCGACAGAGGTTTTTGGTTAAGATGTAGCTGTAATTTCTTTTATACTATGATGACTGTGAATGTATATGTGTGTATGTATGTGCATGTGTATGGATTGTGTGTATGTATGTACTGTACATGTGTATATGTACTATAAAATTGGTTATTCATATGAACACTATAGAAAAATGGCAGATTTTATTTACTGCTGCTCGTTGTCCATCGTATTGATCCAATTACGCTGATCTGTTGACTTCGACATATTCTTTTGCCTGAGAGTTTTTTTGTACGAACAAAATTAATAATTTTTCTTAGGATAAATAAAGTTTATTTTTCATTTTGGTTTTTATTTACTTTATCTCAAATTTGACCAGTATTTACTACTGTATTATATAGTGAATGTTTTTATCAGTGAAGGTCTGACAATGATGTGAATGTGAAAAAGACTTGAATTGATTTTCTTTCCTTTGTTTTTGTATTGTTTGGAAATGTGGCCATAGTTGTATGCAAGACACAATCAAGTAAAAAAAGGCATTGTGCTTTGTCTTATCCCATATGAATCCAATGTTCAGATTGAAACACCCTTTAAGTGTCAAACTAAGCAGATGCATTCAATGTGATTCCCTCTTTAGTGCTCTATCAGTGGGTTGGGAATGCAGAGTCTGTGTTTGTTATCTACTTTGATAGGTTTACACAGGCCAGACTTAGTTGTGATCAGCTCAGAGGGAAAGGAGTGGGTGGCTGAAGAGCTCACAATGCTGGCTGAGCCTGTGGCAGTTCAGACATTGAGGACCTTCTGCTCAGGGTGGGGTCCTGGAAGAGGGGACATACGACACGACTTAACTGTAAAGCAACACAGCACAATGCACTGAGCTTAAAGCACACATTCAAGTTTATTTCTTTATGTACGCCACATCTTACACAATGGCAATTCAAGGAGCTTCACAGATCATGTGTTGGACAACCAGTATAACATAAACTGATAAACAAAGACAATTAATAAAAAAAGGCCTGTAAAAGTTGAAAATATGAATATTTAAGGGATAGTTGTTTGCTTTCTTGATGAGAGTTAAATGAGAAGATTAATACAACTCTCCTGTCTCTACACTAAATATGAAGCTCGCTAAGCTAAGCTAACAAGCCGCCGGCAGGAGCTTCATTTTTAACAGACAGATCGAAAGTGGTTCGCATCTAACTCTCAAGAAAATGTATTTCCCAAAATGTCGAACTCTTCCTTTAAAGCCATAAACAATGATACATGTGTTGACAAAAACTTAAGTTATGGTGGTCCTAACCCATCAATTGATTTGTAGACAGGTAACATCATTTAAAAATCAATACTCTTGACCTTTTAGTTGGCAGTTTAGAGACTTAAGCGTTAATGTAATATTTGTGTTACAGCTTTAGCAGCTGAAGGCTGAAAAGAAAGAGTTAACCTACTGGGAAAAAAAAGCATGGATCAGCTTTTTCAGATCCTGTTTGGACATTAATCCTGTGACTCTTGCTTTACTTGTGCGAGAATAAAAGGCTGACATTGTAAGTGATTTCATTTGGCTGCTAAAGAACTGAGTCCAGGGTGACACATATCTAGCCTGCATGTTACTTTTCAATAACAACAAAGAGGTAAACAATGTTTGCATTAATAATATCAGAGAAAGTTTCTTGTCTGGCTCTTATTTCTTAATCCAAATAAAAGCGCTGAGCACAGGGCACCTCGGCTATGTAGGAAAAGCAACACATTTGTGAGCGTATTTCAACGATCCAGTAACAAAGGAAAATACTGGACCAGCCAATGAGGGGGAAGATAAGAAAAGTAGCTCTTTGATGAAGGCTACTGTCTGAAGAGGTTGGAAAAAGCTGGGCCACTGATCCCCGTCAGGAAGTAGAGCCAACAAGGAGGCAAAGAAAACACTATGAATATGGGACCTGGCATGACTGTGTTTTCTTTCAGCATATTTCAGGCCCTCACAATGAGAACATAAAGTGATGCACCAGTTATTATCCCTGAGGTGGTTGGATATAGTTCAAGACAAATGTGTCTCTCTGGGAAAAAGAAAAGAAGAGGAATAAATAACTGTTTCCACCCTCACAGACGCTAAGAAGGGTAAATATAAAACCAACTTCTGGGCGTCTGTCATACTGTCACATACACTGACGGCTACATGAGATGGAGCTAAATAAGCCAGGTGACCTTATTAAATGACATCATTCATGGTAAATGTAATTGTGAATCTCATTATCACACCAGCTTTTCATTAATGAATGTTGCTGTCAGCGCTATTGTTTGGATTCCTCCTTTTCCTTGCTATTGAAACACAATGAGAGGAGACAGGATGAGGGGTTGTCGTCACTGGGATGCAGGGACTTCCTTCACTCTTCAGGAAATCAAAGTAAAGTCGCGTTTGTACCGTAGCCGTTACGTGTAACACAAGCATCTGTGTGTTTCTTTGCACATCCACTCCAACAATGTGTTTGTGTGTGTTTCAAAGTAAAAGTAGGTGTTTTTCAAGCTCCGAGGTAAGCCTCGTGGAAAGGGACAGAGCAGAGTGTGAGAAAACACTGGCCACCCTTTCTCCGAGCAGACATCCGATCACCCGGTCGCTCTTTTGCGGGGTAACCTGAACCAGGCAATCACAACAAAGCATGAGTCCCTGCACAAAGATGCTGGAAGACCAGGAGGCCAACAAAGCAGGCGCTACCAGCTCTCCCAAAGACAGAGACTAAAGGTGGGAGGGACAGAAAGCAGACAGGACAAGATGTTTTTCTAATAGTAAAGTAGAGTTTTCATGGAGCTCAGTACTCCTTGTTTGCAAAGCAAATAGACTGGTTCAAGAGCTTATGTTTTTTTACCATAACAGGTAAGAGAACACCTCATTTACATGGAAACGTGAAGTCAGTGAACAGACCACATTGACATGTGAAAGCAAGAGGTAAGTGAAAACAATGTCACACGATATATACAAACATAATGAACGTAAATTGCTTTCCGTTTCTCAACTTTCAACCAACACACATCTTAAGCTCTTCTTAGCTGATGTAGTTTTATAATGAGACATAGATTATGGCTGAAGATAGAGATATTCTATCGATAAATCTGTTGACGTCCCAGCTCAAATCATGAAGTGTTGAATCCCCATTAAATCAGGAATTTCAGGAAACAGTTTACAGCTGTGGTGTCAGGTTGTTTTCAGATCTTCCTCTCTGCCCTCCTGTGAGTCCATAACCTTCCCTTCTCCTGCCTGAAGCCTCCTCTCTTACCCTGTGAACTCACGTCTTTTACTAGGTGACCTCTGAGTCACTCTGTTGAGAGAAATAACTTTCCCTCAAGTCACTTCTTTACAACTCAAGACCAAATGGACATTCCAGCGCCAGTCAAAGCAACAGGAAGTTAGTTTTTCGGTTGATAAATCACGAACTACCTCCCAGAACCCATTTGCTAATCCGTTTATTGACCCGGTGACATAACGGTGATCGACAGCTGTGATAGCCGGGTTCGAGCGAGCGACCGTTATCATCACAGGGTTCTTTAAGTCACAGTTTGATATAAAGACGAAAATGTTGCGAGCTCAAGGTCCTTCTAATGCCAGATGTTCCTCAAGCTTCAAACGTGAGCGAACTTCAAATACACATTTGTTTACATGAGCTTATCTAAATAGATTTTTGAGTTCCAAAACAACAGAGGGATAAAACTATTCCAGCCAGCCCACCTGATAACTATATTGTCCTTTGTATTTGTTCTTTTGACTGTATCTAGGAAATGTGAACACAAACAGGGATATAAGTGACGTTAGGACTAAGCTATAAATAAATACTACAATCGGTTACGAATCGGAGGTCCTCTTTCATTCCTGTGTGGCGAACATCCTGTTTGTGATCCTCCGTGCGTCCGAGCAGGGCCCAGGGATGTCCCAGCCAACAGATGATATACACAGGGAATGTCAGGAATGCAGGTACATGAATGCCTCGATAACTCATATGCCGGCCAGACCTTTTGACACACTGCCAGTTTTAAAAAGATGAAGATCGGTCAAAAAGAAAAAGGGCAAAAAATCTGCGTGTTGATTCAAATAGGATTCGTCATCTTGGTGGAGGTTTGTATTAAAGGAAAGGGGAAACGGTGATAATAAAAGAAAGAGGAATAAAAACCAAAATACAGTCAAGACACATACACTTCACATGAGAATGACTAAATCCCATTAGCAGCCATATGACTTAAAAAGTCCCCTTGTTTCTCAATATGAAGTCATTCACTATTAGTGTAAAAATGCAGAAGTGGAGGTCTTGGGAAATGAGAAGAAAAAGATATGCTACTGTATGTTATTGAAGGAAGGCCGGGGAAATAATTACATCATGTCACTAGTGTGTAGGAGAGGTAGCTGCTATAATCCATTGGCTCTTTAAATAGGCTTACAGCCGTTCTTCTGAGCGTCCGTGTAAAAAGAGTGTAGCGGCACAAAGGGCACCAGGGGATGAGGCCCACTTTCTAAAACAACACTGACTGACAGAGTCCCCATTGTACTGAGGAGGAAACCACTTCTCCAACCTACAGCCGTGGTGCAGCTGCATTAGAGCAGCATGCAACCCCCCCCCCCCACTGACACGCACAAATGCACACAACAAAAAAACACTTGCCTATGCATAGAAATCGAAAACACATGCATTTTCTTTGCGTAGATGAATAAATCCAGGTCCATACACGTGTCTGTGATGTGAACAAACAACGTGTGAACTAGTTGCCATTTCTGAGGCGGGAGAGTCGAAAAATAACCATTCGGTCCCTAAAAAGTATCTCGTAAAGTAAACAACAAGTACTTATTGCACTTTATCTCTGTTGGTCTGTCTGACTTTAAATGTAATAGCTAGCATTTTTGAGAAATACACGTGTAGCAGATCAATACCACTTTCATGTTTGCTAAATACAGTCAGCAGCTGGTTAGTTTAGTCCAAACACAACCTTTCACTTTTACACTTTTTACTTTGTACAGAGCCAGGCTAGGTGTTTGACCATTGTTTCTGGTATTTATGCTAAGCCAAGCTAATTGGCTATATCTTCATAATTACTATATTTACTACATGAGAGTTGCACTGGCATCAATCTTCATATCTAACTCTCGGGAAGAAAGCAAATAAGCCTATATGCCAAAATGACGATATATGTAGACATGTTATATCTGCTCAGTCATGGTCTTTAACTTGACCTTTGCTAGCCAAAATAACTGCAAGGAGAGTTGGAGAAGCACTAAAACTCCCCATAAAGCCTGGTCCAGATTGGGGAATTGTAGCCCGAGGGTGGAGAGAGCCAGGTGGACAGCCTTGTGCTGAACCCCCCCTGCCTGCTCCGCTGCTCTGAAACCAAGTTAACTGTGTGCACTGGACTCCCATAATCCCCCTCTTCCTGGGACATAGTAGTGAGTGGCTGGGCCAGACCTAGACACTCATTCCAACTTAAGTGACGTAACAAAGTCATTTTCTCTTGATGATGTGTGTGAGAAAAGCAGGAGGTAGACATACTCGGCACATAAATAAACTGTGACCGCCATTAAACAAATAAAAATGATTTAGGTGTTATGTCCAATAAACACATCGCACAGCTTGACTCTATTAGTTCCACTTGAGTGGCATTTATCAGACACTGCAGCTTTCTTTAGACTTCAGCCATCAAGAAACAGTGATGTCAGACAGGGCGCTGGAGTCACATTGTCGGCATGTACGATTTCACTACCGCTGACTTTTTATCATCTGTAGTTTTCCCAGCATTTGCTGCCACTTAATGGTGACGCATCAATCTTAAACAATCGAACCTCAACAAAAAAAAACGCACATCTACGTTTGATTCAACTTGATGTCACAGTATAAAAGATGTGGGGAGTTGAGCAGAGTCAGACTAAATCGGTTTGGATGGTTTCCAATGCAATCAAGTGGTGAAAATAACCCCATGCTGCTCCCGTAACAGCTCTTAAATATGTGTGTGCTGTTTAAAAATGTTGGTAAAGTCATTACAACCAAGAACAGTGGCAGACCGCCAGTTCAAAGGGAATTTTCCCTTTCTGCGATCTTCTGTGGCCTCAGCCTAGACTAGACCGCAAAAATCCAGTTGGTGGACTGGTGCTCGGCACTTTGAAAGAGGATCCCAGGCCAGGAGTGCACCTTTGAAAGTGCCACTCACTCATCCCACATCATTTTCATAAGGACAGAGTCATATGGAGAACGTTATTTTATAGAGCAGACCCACAGTGAGAGTGAATTCAGGGAATGAGAAAGTAGGAAACACTGAGTGGGTTTGTGAATGAGAGGTTTCACTTACATTTGGAATTGCACAAAGCCAAGGATAAGTAAGAGTTAGCAGGGACAAAGAGAGGCGAAAAAGAGCCAAAACTATCACGAGAATGCTAACAATGGCGAAGATGACATTTTAGAAATATGGCTTCTATGTTGTGCATCTGTGAGGTCTAGGTAGATCTGTATCACTGGCTGAACTAATGGCATGTTATGCACCAGTAGCAGCCTGCAGGAACACAGTTCTTATTGAAAAGCTAACCAACCACATCGACCATTGGCAACAATGTAATTTCCCCTGTAAAACGAAGAAAGGAAAATGCCAGGCAGCTGTTTCCAGCCACAAAAGACAGAGTTTCTGAGGATGCTGGACAAAAGAGACGATGCCTTTAGCACATGCTGCCGGTTAGAAAGGACGCAGGCATTTTATTAGCAGACCGCATGAAGTAGTCGAAGCCCCTCCTCTGCTCCCCTCCACCGTCTACAGTAGAGCGGTCCTGTTAAAGTCATTAGCCCTGAGATATTACTACACTGGCGAAGGCTGCTGCACCCATGACATCATTATGGGCTGTTGTCAGTCTAGTGGGACGTCTGTGAGCTTCATCTGAGAGGAGGAGAGGGCAGATGCAAACACATCCACTCACACCAGCATGCCATCATACAGCAGGAAACACAGGGGTCCAGAGGAGGGGAAATTGCCCATTTCAAATATCCATTTTTGGAAAGTTTGTTACTTCTGAGGATGTGACAAAGCCAATTATGTCCCCGAAAACAAGTGTATTTATTATTTATAAGATTATTTTTAGCACACATGATACTTTATAGTCAGTGCCAGACAACAGTTCCATGGCCTTGTCTTCCTGAAGAGCTCCAACCACAAAGACAGAAGCTTTTGATGTAGCTTTATGTCTCAACAAGGGGCCAGCAGGGCAGAGAGATGGCCATTGTCTGATAAGAACACTAAAATATACAAGCATGTTGTTCTTTCCCACAAAGTAAAGGAAATCTGGAGCTACTATGGGGTAGGGTGGGGTGGGGTTAGAGTGCTTGAAAAAAATTTTCCCAGTCAGAAGTACAACTGAAATGTTGAGTCTACTGCCTGTTGCATAGAAATCATCTGCTCTGCCCGGCTGAACATAATAACAGGGATTGACTTTGTGTTGCAGGGCAGTCAAACATCTGCAGTCTCTAGGCAGGATGTATGTTGATCTTTTTTCTTTATGGGAAAATGTGACGGCTACAAATCACATGGAAAAGCTTTATCTGAAATGTCCGAAGCAATGAGCCATCTGCATGACAGAGACACAACTTGGGCTGTCATAATAGCACTTACAGGGTAGTACAGCGTAACATTGTCATAATAGCTGAAGCTTAGCACAGCAGTCAACAAGCAGGCCTTGAATGGCTTCTTGCTGCGCTCGTCTTTTCATATGAGAGCTTTACTTTGTAACTGCTGATAGCTCTGGCAGGCAAATAATGGCTTTATTCCAAGTGTTTAAGAATAAGACTATCTGAGTAATGCTGTGAAAATCCCAGCTCTTTGAGGCTTGATGCTGTAATTAAGGTCTTAAACAGCTGAATATCAAGGCCAAGGTGTAGTTATGTTGAAATAAGTACCTGTGAGAAACCTTCATGCCACTGTTTAACACCAAATAAATAGGTAGTATAGCTACTGTGATAAGAGAACCTTTTGGAATGTGTGTAAATATGTATTTTATGCTTCTCTGACTCTGTGGTACTGGATTACTCACACTGCAGCTGAGTAACAAGTTGGAGGGATGTTATTGAGCTTTCTGTTTGCTGTTTGGATATGCGTGGAGCATAGCAGGGGTGGAAAGAGTACTCAAATATTTAACTCAAATACAAGTTCTGTGAATAATAGTGCATGATCAAAATGTTACTCAACTAAATGTTACAAAAAGTAACTCTTTTGAAGGATTTTCTACAACTGTGTCACTGTGAAAAGGCCAAGGTGGCATCCTGAATGAACTATTTCAATAACAACACGCTGTCAACCAGTTCTCTAATCCAGGTCTCTACAAAGTGGCAGTCGTCGTTTCTCTCTCAGATGTTACATTTCACAGACATTTCAGTCCAAAGCAAACAGAAATCGAGTATTTCCATGATTGTGCTATTATTGCTTTACTGTAGGCCAGTGTTTTTAGATTGTGACCCCTTAAAATGAGGCAATGTCTGCTCCACATCAGAGGTCGTTCTATCGATTAAACCAAAAATACAGGCTAGCTCTTTCCACCGGTTTCCAATCTTTATGTTAAACTAAGCTACAGATATGGGCGTGGTATCATTCTTCTCATCTAACTTTCGGCACAAAGGTACCAATAGAACTACTCCTTTAAAGGATTTTTAGAGGCACAGAAGAAGTGAAATACTAAACAGTGTCACAAGAAAACAGCACACTGTTGAATAATTGCATTAAATCAATTGATTTCTCAAACCTTTATCACTGTTGTGATTAAGATCCCATGACCTCTAGTGTGTTGTGTTTTTCACCCTCTACTGTTAATCAAATTTCCCCATGAGAGAGAATAAAGATAAAGATGGAAGATAAAATATGACTTAAATGAATAATCAATGATCAAAGTTGTTGCTGATTCATTTCTATTCAATTAGGCTATCAATAGCTTAATTGACTAATGAATGATCAACTCATTTTCCACCCTGAAGATGACTGACAAGCACATGCTGCTTTGGCCTGACACAGAAGTTAGAAGAGGGCCATATAGTTGTTCCTGTTAAAAAAAAAAAGTCCCTAATAAAAGAATTGTCCCCTGAAGGATGACAGATTCACTTGGCTGTGTTGATAGTCGGTAAAAGTGGGTGTTGACTGTGTGCTCATTATTACAAAGCGCTCAGACAGCTCAACTCCAGCCTGATGTGGAGTGTGGAGGAGGGAGGGAGGGAGGAGGGAGAGTCTTCGGGTGTGGGAGTTTTGGGGGAATTCAGAAAATGCTGTTTTCAGATGGTTCGCCTGCAGCTAGAAAACTTTAAAGAAACCCAGACGGAGAATGCCGAGATGTGCTCTGTCAAGGATATACAGTATAACCCCCCCCCACGCCCACACACACACACACACACACACACTGCCAACTCTCATCATGCTGCGCTCAGGGTTTGCCACTTCAGCCAAATGCTGAGTTGTCTGACTTTAGGGGAGACAAAAGAACCGCAGGAGAGGGAAGAACAGCAGGCAGAGAATGAGGGGCGGAACAGCACAGGTCGCTTCATTTCAAATATCAGCAGCTCATGAATGTAAATACACATAGGCTACACTTTCATGTAAGTAACAAAAAGCAAAAGAGCAAAAAAAAACTCTTTTGTTACTGAAACAACGCACCATCAATTACTGGGGATGTTTATTATGGCACTATTTGGAATTTGGATTCTGTAAATGATTAGTTTCTGAGGCAGAAGTTGTTCTATCCCTGACATGGACCACGTATGACAAACTGGGATGGTCACAACTTACCAAAACAATGGCAAACTTCTCCTCCAGCTCGGTGGGGTCAGGCATGGGAACCTTCAGAGGCATGATGTGATGCTTCATCTCCGACTGGCCATCCACACTTTCTATATTACCCATTTTCCCCCAGATGTGCTGTATCCTCCGCTCAACTTGAATCTTTCAGCTTCTTCCAGTGATGATAATCCGAGTAAAACAAAACTCTCCCAAATATTCCAACAATTTCATTAACGGATTAATCCAAAGAATCCACTTCTCCAAACAGAGATAAACCGCTGACAGTGCAGTAGCCTCGTATCACTGTCCCAAAATGCCATTTACACTTACTCACGCGCTTAGGTTTACAGTGTGCTCCACTGTAGTTTCCCTTAAAAAAAAAAAAAAAAAAAAAAGCAAAAAACGTACTTTCAAAAGTAACAATCAAAGTGCAGCTGCTTTCTCTTCCAGAAAGTAGTTTCTAATTTGCCTGGCCAATCCATTACTTAAAACAGATTTCCCCTCGCGACTAAAAACTTTCAAAAGTCGACCCAACTGTTACTTTGAGTTGCTGCTCAACTTTTTTGGCTACGACGTGTTTCCATTCATTATTGTTGTGTGATCCTGATTAAAGTCTTTGCTGTTGCCTCCACTCAGAGGGCAGGCTTTCTGCTCTAGCCCCGCCCCTAGCTGGGTGAAGCGGCGCTCCTATTGGTTAAGAGACATGTCAGTCACAGCATCTCTTTTTTTTTTTTTTTTACCCACCCCTCACATCTGCAGGCAGTGAGCCCACATACAACTGGACTGAAAAATGAGCGCTTGTCTGCACTTTGTCCCGACCTGGTGGCCAGATATGAGTATGACATTTAATCAAAACGCCCCCAAAAATGTTATAAACGTATGCATTTAACAACTTTTACAAAAAGATGTAATCACAAAACTTGTTTGGTTCATGAGAGTGCAAACTTTAATCAACAACTTCAGCAGATACATGGTGATATGTTCAAATAATGTCAAAGCTCAGCGGTTTTCTTCTTCAGTTCTGACACTTAAAACACTATTTTCTTTCCTTCACCACACATCAGTGCTCAGGCCTTTGTGGTGAGGTGACAGTGGTGGTCCATAGAAGCTGTCCCACTGCTGGCGTACAATACTAGCTTGCTTCTCATAAGGTCATGAACTGTTTTGCTTGAAAAATTAAGTCTAAATATGGCCGTCAGCTTCAGCCTGTTGCCTTTAGCGCCACAAACACGTTCAAACACAAAGAAGCATGGGTGTAAGAACACCAGCGATGTGTTTTCAGTATCTACAAAGTTTTCTCTTCATAAAAGCACAGTGATTTAGACTCTGCTTACAGTATCATACCTCTGTTTTCAGTGGTAAATGTGAGGGTCTAGGTTTGTAATACTTTGATTTATAAAAGCAACATTAATAGAGCTCTGGTTAAAACATATAAAACTTCCTTTGGAACATAATTCATAAACACTGACAAACACAATTTTGTGCACAATTTTGTAATACTTAAGGCAATCATATAAACGTATATAAACAAAGTAATCTCGGGAATTATTTGAAAATTGTAAAAAATAAAATTCAAAGCAATTTCTCTCAGTTGTGTTGGATGCTGTAAATCCATAAAACATATACCTTAAGATATCGACCACAGCATAAGCCCTTTTTCTGAATAAAATTCAAAGAGGACTTTGACATGCTTTTGAACACATATAAACTCAGTAGGTTTTGCAACATAGTTGCATTATTATCAAATATCTATTCAGCCAAAATAGTCTACTGAAGAATCTGTCCAAGACAGCATGATTTCACCACAGTTAACACTTTACGGATGATAAGCTACATGTAAAGTTTCATAAATACTGATGGACTGTGTTTTTGAGGAGCAGATATTTCGTCGCTTTTTTCTTCAGGGATGGTGGAAATTTTCATTGAAGCTGAATATACAAACACACAAATCACAGATCACAGAAGCAACACTTAACATGATATAGTACTTAAGAGCAACCGCGATTCCTCTAGTTGGTTTCTGCTACCAAATCGTACCTGTAAAAACAGAAAGCATATCATTTGATGTTTCAATAACTTTGAAGAAAGTAATATATGAACATACATTTGTTGACACAACTCTATTATATGCAATATTGTTCAGTAGCTGTTTACATAATTACCATTGTGTGACACCAGTCTTCAGGTCAATCTGGTCCAAGTCCAGCTGCAACTGCGGGCAACAAAAAAAAGCAAAAGATGATGTTTAATATCTGTCCATAACCACTACATCAACACCAAGGATTTTATGCGATGCTCTGCAATAAATAACTGCATTTCAGACGATGATATATACCTTGCCGATGAGCTCCCTCTCTCTGCTCATGAAGGAGACGCTGTTCTTCACAGACAGGTCCAGTCTTCTCTGTGTGGACTCCTCGAGAGAGAAGTCAAAGTCAAACCTACGGAAAGAGAGAGAAGTCAATTAATATTCTCACACTTCCTTTCGCCGTCATTACTCTCATTTGTTTGTCTTACCTCTCGCTGAATTCTGGGTTGAGGTCTCTCTTCTTGGTGACAGTCCTCCTCTTGGTGGTAGCCTTCTTGTCAGGCAGCAGGATGAAGGAAACATAAGGATCCGCACCGTCCTTGGAGCAGGCTGCCAGGGCTCTGAGGGATCACATTCACAACACGTGTTGGTATCAAGTGCTCTAGGTCAAAAAAGTGATGATAAAGAGTTGACGTATGTCGTATAGAGACCTGCAGGCGTGAACGGTGATGAAAAGCCTGCTCTCCTCGATGGAGTAGCTGACGGAAAGCTTCACCTGGCCTGCTGAGTTTGTGTTATCAGCCCTAAAGACATAGTGTAGAAAATTGGATTATTAACATTAGGATGTCTTTGAATATTTAGGGCAAAACAGAATCAAATAAGCAGGAAAACAGTCCACTAAGGAAACCCTGATAACTGCTATCTTTATAGTTGAGCCAGTGACTTCACAATGGGGCATCGATGCTAGCATGTGTGACTCACATGTTGAATCCACTTCTCCGTCTGAGGTCGAGATGAGAAGGAACCCATCTGGGAATGACTTCTTCTCCGCTGCCGTCAGTCCCTGCCTCCCCTGGAGCCCTGCGACACCCCGCCAGCTGAGTGTCCAAGACCTACAAGACATACAGATCAAAGCTCAGCATGACATTGCTGCCGCATAATAATCTTTTACCTCATGTCTGAATAAGTTATTTAATTTTACAGATTAGCTATGCAGCAAGACTTGAAGTTGGTTGTGTTGCAACTGCTTTTGAAGAGGAAATCCAAAGTCAGATACTGGTACAGAGATATAAGACATCAATCTGTGATCTACAAGACAACTAAAATTAGTTCTTGTCGTTTTTACACTATAGTTTATAAATTCAACAAATAATATAAAATGTTTAAATCAGGGATATTTGGAGGTGATGGTAGGCATATATTTGTTACACGCCACCCCAGCTTTAAGCTTACTTAAGTGTGAGTGCAGAGACATTGTGCAGGATATCTGTTATCTTTCAGTCTACAGCACATGATATTCAGTAAATGAATTAAGCAAGTGCTGCACGTCTGATGTTGGACCATCAGTAAAGTACAGTATTCATTGTATTGCAAAGTTGGTTCTATACAGAGAAACACAAGTGATACAGTACAGAATTAATAGCAGTCAGGACATTACTCACATGGTCACATACTGCAGTATATTGGTAGTGTAGAGAAAGCAGGATATGTTGTCAGTACCTTGAGCGTGGCCCTCAGTAGTATCTGGCTTTCTGGCAGTGCTCCATCCAGATTGATCCAGCGGTCGAGCACCAAGCCCGGCTCAAACAGCACCTCTCTGAGAGGAAGGGTGAAGGACCCAAGGGCCTGGCCCCAGCTGTGGGAGAACTAGATACAAACATACATAGTTATACAAACAAAATTCAGACTGCTTTTCATGTTATCGGTAGGAAAAAATAAATAGTATGAGTTCATATTATCTGCTTTACAGCTACATAGTTCAGACACAAAATGGAAATGCTGCTGATGTTTGTGACCGTCACCTTCGCTGTGAGTGTTTCATCTCTGGGGTCGCGAACCAGAAAATGAAAGGCTTCGTCCCATCGAGGGGATGTGGAACGCTCACAAATCTTAGGAAAGAACGAACAGCAGAATTTAAGGACTTTTCAAAAAAGCACTTTTCTTGTGTTGCATTCACGAGCTCATCTAAGAAGCCATGACCCTACCTTGGTTTTGTGTGAAACGCTTTTGAGGATAATCTCAGCCCCCACTTTCGGCTCCTTCCCATTCTTCTTCAACTGAAAATACAAGCAAAGAATATTGTAACACGAACATTGTAATCGAAAGCATCTACATCATTTTAAACACACATTACATCACCAGTTATTTAATGTACAAATGAGAATGCAGTTGTCTTGCGACGCTACAGCGTTTTGTGCAAAACACTGCCTCAAGAATTCAGCTGTTGTGCACACACACCACAATAAGCCCCAAGGACTCATAGATATGACCTCACCGGCAGGCCATGGGCACGCTCCAGATACACAAACAGCACAGCCGCTGATGGCACAACCTTGTTGTGGTAAGACTGCTGGGACTGGTACTGCAAGATCTGAAGTAGCAAATGGTGTCACACAGCGAGAGAAAAAGAGTGAGAGTTGTCGTTTAAACTTCCTTCGCAACACTACCAACAAAGATATGAGCATTTTTAAACAAATCTACGCAAAGCATCTGCAAAGGAAAGTGTATTGTATACGACTTAACAAACTGCTTATCAGCACACAAATGTGAAGCCTCTCACTGTAAAAGTTGTTCTCTACCCTGTTGATTAAAACACGGTTTGAATCTGCCAAATCAACCAAACAGGAATTCATAATAATAAAAAAAACAAGGGCACCAGGCTCTTACAGTACAAAGTGCATCATTTAAAGATTAGGTTTGGATTTTTGAAAGTTTGTTTTTTGAAAGTTTGCATTCCTCTGGTCCATATTGGCTGTGAAGCACAACTCCAGTGTAAAAGATGCCACAGTCCTCGTTCTGTGCAAAAACACATTCTCAAGTTCAGCATTCTCAAGTTAATATTAGGCTTCAGCGTACTTCAGTCAGACAATTCTTGAACTTGTAGGTAGGTAACTACTCCTGGTAGAATTCCTGTCGTAAATCTGAGACTTTTTAAATTTGAGCCCCTGTCTTCAGAAAATGTTAACTCTGGTGTCAATCTGGAATGCACAGTGAGCGCTGCAGGCAAAAAGGCCATTACTCGAAAGTGGCTTAAGAAATACCTTCAACTCATTTATGATGGAAAGAAGACCTGTTGTGTCCTCAAGACACAACAGGATAAGTTTGTACAAATATGGGAGTATTGTATCTTGTATATTAAGCCTGTAAATCTATAATTTGTCTAATGTGAATATAGTATCATCAAGCTACACATCCAAGGTTCTGGTTCTAATTACTAGTTTTTCTTTTTGATTATGCCCTTTTTAATTTGTTAATTTTTTTTACATAAACCTGCATATTTGTCTTATTTTATTCATTTCTTTGTACTTATTACTTTAGCCAAGCAGGTTATCTTTTCGGTTTGGTTTGTTTGTTTGTCATCAGGATTACGGAAAAACATCTGGCCCGATTTTCATGAAACTTGGTGGAAGGGTGAAGAACGGGCCAAGAAAGAACCGATACAATTTTGGAGCAGATCCGAACCCCACAAATTATTTTGAACTTTCGTTAACATTGTAAAATACGGCATGCGCTCCTCCTCCGAGTGCACTTCTAGTTTACTTTTGCATTACTCACTACTCAATGTATTATTATCCTTTTTTGCAATTATTTAAAAAGAGGTATTCACAGTCAAGGCTTCTTGTGTTTATTACAAATACTACATTATGTGTATCTTGCCTCCAAATAGAAACTGAATGAAAAATAAAATAAAGAGAGTAAATGTTGCACCTGCTCCAGTCTGGGTAGGTCAGAGACTCTGGGCAGCCACTCCAGCCCCAGGTGAACTCTGCCTGACTTCACATCATTGAGAGTGTACCACTGTAACAAGAGTGGCACAGAAATGTCCAGGTTACGATATAAACACAAATATTACTTGTTGAATTATCTGTTCACTATTTGTCACACACCGTATCGATGAATTGCGAGCTGATGATATCTCGTAGGTTGAGCTTGAACCTGCAAAGACACGACTCATTCAATACTTTATCTTTCTTTTCATTTGAATACTTTTCCTTTCAGAAATACCGTGAAAGTTGTATTTGTAATGTCAGTGCGCACCTTCCGAGGAAGTCATCCTGATCGATGTCCTTGTCAAACAACTCAAACTGGATCTCCTGACCAGGAAGCTGGGTCAAGATCACCTAAATCATGGAAGAAAAATATCAAATCTAAGCTAAAACATAATCATTTCATCAGATGAGTAGAAGAGCATTAAACGAGGGTCATACCTCATAGAGTTCATTCCAGATGGGATTGAGGTTTTCTTTGATGGTGTGGCTGCGGAAAGTGATTCCAGCCACACGGATCTTGACGTAGGGGTCGCTCTTCCCCTTCACCATGCCCCCCATGAAGTTGTCCTTCGCTATCAGGTTTTGGGCCTCCACCAGATGGATACGCAGCACTCCCTGTGGGCAGAACAAGGGCAGGCAATGCTACTATAGTGTGTGTGTGTGTGTGTGTGTGTGTGTGTGTGTGTGAGAGAGAGGCTGAGTGGTGCCTGCTGCTGTTTCATTCTTGGTTTTTACCTCAGTTGCAAACTCTGGGTCGGGCGTGGTTTGCTGTGGTCGTGTTGGTTGAGGTTTACCTAACCCGCCGGGCCCCATAGGGTTCAGTTCCGATGTGATTCCGCCCTGACCTATCCCAGGTCCAGGAGCCAAAGGCCGAGGAGATGGAGTCGTAGGTGTGGCATCCTCACTTAGCCACAAAACCTAACAGGAAACAATTAACAGGTAATGGTGAGCCACTGCTGAGCATCAAATTAAAAGCAGGTTTCTCTTTTTCTGTTTTTTTTTTTTTTTTAGGTTCTCACAAGGCTAGAAAGACGAGGCAGAAAGTAGATCGAAAGTAGTAGAAGGTCTCCTTTAGGTTACTTTTTCGTGTTAGGGTTAAGTTCAGTTGTGCAAAGAGGAGGAGTTAAGAGTTGCTAGTGTACTCCATAACCTCTCCAGAATCCCACATTCTTTAATCTTAGGGTGTAATGTTCAACAGGATCAAATTTCCATAGATAAAAGACACACACGCACGGAGCCATTGATGGTAAGTTTAAATTTGAGATCTCAGTTTTGAATGGTGGTTGTGAGTGTGATACTGAAGCATGTGTCTGGTGATAGTTTCCTGAGGCCAAAGCTCCTTTGGGAGCTGGTAGGATTTCAAAGTCTTTCACACAGAAGGACACATCAGCTGATTTGATTTTTGTCAATACAGGGTTTGAAGTCACATCTTACTTATTTACTACAGTACCTGACAGAGGTGAGTGTGCAGAAAAAAAGAGTTCACGTGTGAAATACCAACCCTGAGCACAATTTTGACGTAGATGCGGCTGGCAGAACCAGAATTCTCCAGCTGAAACCATTGGTCCATGGTAAGTTCAGAGGTCGCCAGAATACGGGCCAGAGGGATGGTCAGACTGCCCAGGGTCAGAGCACGGTCATCATCTTTCACCTGATTGAGAAACACAGCGACAGGAAATGTGGAGTTAGGATAAAAGCATACAGTGGAGGTAAAAGGACCATGAATAGGTAAAAGAAAATGTGTAAATTGTAATTCACAGAAAGTACAGACAATAAGAGGAAAAATTGATTCAAAGGACAGGGAAAATCAATAAGGTGTTTAGTGTACTAATTACCTCAACACCTTGGGAGTAATTTATGTAAAGTCTTTGCAGCTAGCGTGATCGATTTGTTCAATCATTACTCATAATGACCTACTTGAATGTCAATGTCTTGTTTGCGAGGATCCTGAATAAAGAAGGTAAAGGCATCCTCCCACACAGGGCCGTTGGTCCCGTAGCAAGTCTGCAGAAAACAAGGGGAAACATTCATTAATATGCTGACAGTTTGGTTCAACGTACTTTGAAAAGGTTAAAGTTTTATCCTTACCTTGCTCTCTTTTGTCGCATCCTGAATGGAAATCTGCACCATTGGGCTGGGGTCCTTATTTCCTTTTCTCATCTACAACATATTAAATACACCAATGTGGGTAACGGACCAAAATGAAATGCACAGCACACAAGAGAGAATTAAATGATGATAAACTTACAGGCAGTGCGTGAGCCTGATCAAGATAGATGGCTAGAATGGCGGCAGATGGAGGATCAGCCGTCTTACTGGTCAAGTTCTGGTTCTTCTGGATCACCTGGTAGAAGAACAATGAAAAGAATCAAAGAGCATGTGAGGAAAATGATCTGAGACCCTAAACGCTCAATGACCAACCAGGGGCCACTGACAATTTTAATATTTTTCCTACTATTGATAACAAGTTGATGAAAAATGTGTTATTGATTCAGTTTGACAGTTTTAGATTGGTCATATTTTTTTTTTATTGATGTTTTTAGATTGCACTTAGACTGTCTTTAATTTATATGTATTGCCCCTGGGACAAAAATACATAAAGCAAAATAAGATTCATAATAATAATACAAAATACATAATAAAACATATGGTCAATATATGTAAAACCAACCACATTCAGTTGACCACATAACATAAAATCTGAAAGACATCGAGCCATCTTCATTCAACCCAAAGGTGTCACCTTGGATTGTTTCTAGGATAAAATAATTTCTGTGATTCTTTATCGATAATTTGACAAAAAAACATTTTGTGTTATCTGTTTTATATTTTCAATCTGTAGCTTATTGTTATTGCTCTTTTTCACGAGTATCTTGACAAGGGAACTCATGATAAATAGATATACCTGTCTGGTATTAAGTTCAAATAGTAGGATTTTTTTTAATAAAAAATAAGATTTGACTCAATGGAAAAAATATGAGTTTAACTTTTTATTTTGTGATTTTTCTATACTTAAATAAATATCAGGGCAGAGGGTGTCCTGGTGGTTAAGTGGTTTCTAACACACGTACCATGTAACCGCAACGTTCCCAGTTCAATTCTGTCCAGAAACCTTTGTTGCATGTCATCATCCTCTCTCAAAATAATAATATGGCATAAAAATATAAAAATAATGTTCTGATTTTGTCCACATCTCTTCCCAAAACCTTGCCGCTGATTGGTCAAAAAAGTATTCATTGAGTAGCACTGGGCTGTACATGAGACTCACCTCGCTCAGCCTGTCAGCAGAGGACAGCAGAGAGAGCCACTCCAGCCGGAGGTGAACGCTGCCGGATGTGACATCCCTCAGGTTGAACCACTATTTACAAAAATAACATTTTCATTAAACAGACATTTTTTTCTCCTCTGGCTCATTTCTTTGAGCCTGGACGGCAGGATGGAGACGGTGAGATCAGAGCAGATCACGAGGCGGCACATGAGGTCTGCAATGTCACATGCTAACAGGATTACTGCAGTATTCCTCACATGTTTTCCAGAATGACACAATATAATAGTTACATTATTGTGCTTGCCGATTATTATATGATGAGAAAAATGTGATAAATGTAATGGTGACTACTGAATCTTGTCTAACATATGCACAATACGACTTACATCATCCACAACTCTGGCCTTCTTTACAATATCAAGATCCACCTTGACCCTGAAAGGGAGACAGATAAAGAGAGATAGAGGGATAATCAATAAAGCCACGAATCAAAGAGACTAAGGCATTCAAATTTCGACAGAATCATGGCCCAACATGGCAATAGCAGAGATGGGAATGACATGAGAAGCACATAGTGACCGAGTAAATGAATGAGAATGAGTAAGCTACCTCCCCAGGAAGTCATCCTGGTCTGGGTCTTTGTCAAAAACTTCCACTTCCAACTCCTGACCAGGTACTTCATGGACAATCACCTGACACACACACACACACACATACACACACACACAAATAAATGGACAAATACGCAATACACACGACAATATACAAATATAGATACAGTCACACACGGCACAATAACACAAGGACATGCAAACAGAAAATAATTTTTTCCCTTTTGTGTTCGGTAGATGTTAATAATTTAATATATATTCAGTGGCTTGAATGTCATAAACCACGAAGAAAGACAAATGTGTCCCTGAGAAAGCAGTTTTCGCAAGAGCTGCTCAGACACAAGAGCTTACTGCTTCCACAGAAACAGATACAATCTCCACAGAGTGGTTTATCAATGTCTGCCACATTGATTACTGCTTTATCATTTCCCTACACAATCCCTATGAAGCAAGGACATCAGCAGCAAAGCTGTAACTTTTAGCACACAAACTGGTGGGGAGTGCAGCACTCGAATATCAAGGCAAAGCCATATATGTCGTGTTTCTTTCAGCCCAGTTTCGGATATATTCTCTTCCCTCCCACCCTCCTCTCACCTCATACATCTCCCTCCACTGTGGGTTCAGGTTGCTGTCCACGTGATGAGAGGTGAAGATCTGGGTTCCTACACGCAGAACGGCATACGGGTCCGACTTCCCATCGATTAAGCCCTTAATGACTGTATCCTTGGCGGTCAGATCCTCAGCCTCCAGCAGGTGGATACGCACGACTCCCTAGCATGTGCATTGACATGCAGGAAAACACATGCACAAAGAAAATCAAAATGTTAGTCAACTAGCTTCCTCACAAAACAAAACATTTTTCATTCACAATGTGAATTTGCTGTATGACTTTAAGGCTATGTGTTTGCTTGCAGCTTATATGCTGCGACAGGTTGAGTCTGTGTGGGTCCATGTTTCTCCAGGCCATTCATAATTGAGACAGTTACCCGTGGGAGAGGGGAGCGGAGCTGCGCAACGTGCAGGTCGGCCACCAGGGGAACAGTTAGACGGTTGGGGAGCACCAGGTGGGAGGCAATTGCATCCATTATCATAGTGTCCGATATGGCACTGCAAATGAATGCGAGGATGATGTTGGGGACACACAGGAGGGACACAGACAAACAGAGTCTATATACTACTGCTGACAATATGAACATGCATAATTAACATGATATCCATGTTCTCAGCAACAGAACCAACAGGAAGCTCCTATTGGCTAAAGATGAGGACAGTTTCTCAGTGAAATCATGTTGACTAATGTCATCTAACGGAGGAATACAATTAAGAAATAATGACAAACTGTCATTGAAAGCATCGGCAGAGGGACAAATGTACACCTCTTACAATGCTTTAATTGTATTTTTACCAAAGATCATAGCACACACAGTGTAGAATCAGACACCATGCAATTATACAGAATATGTTAAATTGATCATTCCTATTTGACATATTTTAACAGTATATTTTCATATTATGTTTAATTGTACCATAGTTGATTCTACATTGTTCGCATTTTGACCTTACATAATGGGCCTCAAAAACTACCTCCATATAAATGCATGGAGTCATAATATATATACTGAATAATTACAAGAACACCAGCGTGGCATAAAGTTGAACAAGATAAGCTGGCATTGTTCAATATTTTCCTTATTATCAACAAATGTCATAAAAAGAACAATAACAACAAAAATGTGTTATTCTATACTTTCAATGTGTGTGTGTGTGTGTGTGTGTGTGTGTGTGTGTGTGTGTGTGTGTGTGTATGTATGTGTGTGTGTGTGATTGACTAAAAAATAAACTACAATGGCCCTGTTTATCGTAATGAAGGAACCCCGTGCAACAGCGTGACTCACTTATGTGCTCCTTGTTCATGGGATCAATTCATTGCTGATTTTAGTCTTTTCACATGATTTGTTCGACAAAAACAAAAATATGGAACAACACGACACTTACCCTTTAAGGAAGTGAACACACAGATCTGTCACTAAACAGACAGAAATATTAACGCATAATATTAGTTTGTTTTTTAACTAATCTGAATTCCACGAAAAAACCTTTGCGATTGAAAAAAAGAATTATCTTTGTATCCACCAATTACAAAAAGTGCACCACCCACACTTCTCTGCATGTCAAAACTTCATTAGCCCAGCTCCACAATCAGGCACTCCTCATTAAAAAACAATAAAAACAAATAAAAAACGCCAAACACAACAGATCAAGGCGGCCGCACCCTACAATCTATTTACGTAGAGCTCTATCATATAAACTCACTTCAGCCCGGGGATATCTAACAGGTTGGTAAGCCCGGTCCAGTTGATGTCCAGTTTCTATGACACAGATGAAAATAAAACACATGAATACATAAGTGTAGACCTCAGACAACAATGCAGTGCAAAATCAGATGCGGTTCACGGGTGCTACACTCACAGGCTTGCGGATGAAGAACATTGTGATGGCTCCAACCAGCGGCACGTCTCCGATCAGAGGCTCGAGGATCACACGCAGCTTCCCATGGAGCTGCAAAGAGAAAATGGAATATTGAAAGGATGCTTTGAGGCCATTTAACTATGACTAAAAATGTAAGATTATCTTACTAATTATTCTTATACCTGGACTCCTTTCACTCCGGCTTTGCAAAAGTACTTCTTGATTTCTACATTGATTTCCACATCACCGGCGTAGCTGCAAGAGGAGCAGTGACAAACTAGTGATACATGTGTAACTGAGGGAAGCAGCTGATATGATGTTAAAATAGAGCTGTGTTAAGTAAACAATGATGTGCTGACAAGGATAAGCCCCAGCAAAGAGTCGGACACTTCATAATAACTCAGTTATATTTCAGCGTCTGACTTGACAGACTTATACACAGGCACAAACAAAAGCTGCGATGCATTACCTCAGGTACAAATCCAACATAACTTGTCTCTTATCGTGTTCTGTGTGAGCCTTTACACCAACCACCTTCAAAGCCTGTGAACACAACAGCTGCTATTAAACAAAGCAAATAGAGACCGATAGACTTCATGCAATAACGTTAGCGAAGATGCACATGAAGACTCATTTCCTGTGATGAAATCTGTATGCTTGTAATTAACAGGCTAGTGAGACCAGCCCTGCAATACCAGACCTACATACACATTACTCACATTAACGTGCTGCCTTCAACTGTATTTTCTTGGTCGTGGAACATTTACAGAATAAATTGCTGCGTTTATGGCAGGCCATTCAGATACCTTGTCTCCTATGTTGACCTTGGTGAAGCTGAGAGTCTGCAGATGAATGCTGGAGGCCCGGATGGCAGGAGCAATGGTTTCCACCAGCAACTTCTCCAGATACTGGCCTATGAAGGGCCAAGCCTGCTGCAGGATCTACATGACAGACGAGATCCAATGTTTTGGTATACACAAGATACATAGGATAGTATTACGTAATGAATAAATACAAGTAATCAAATGTATAAGTGATCAAATGCAGTTCCTGTTTGCATCCATGCAAATTCTGTGAGTAACTTAGTCCTGGTGAAAAACACTTAAAGTGAATAAGAAATCATTACCAGAATATGACAGCCAATAACAAAGAACCATAAACACATGAAGACAGACTGTTTGTCTTGCAGGTTAAAAGGCTTTCAGGGAAGCAAAAAAAGGAGCCATCAATAATTCAACAGGACAGTTATGAAATGAATTAATCAAGTGTATCTCTCACTTTGAAGAATATCATACTGAAGTCAAATTAAAAATAAAGCATAATCGTTAATGCTTTATTTCTTGTGTCAATCATTTCTGAGGAGGTTTTCCAGAAAGAGTGAGGTAGATCTGGTGTTATCTTCAGCATTTCAGTGTGAGGTGTAAGAGCGAGGTGCAAAGTTCTGTCAGCTACTGTTAACTGACCTTCTGACGTCCAAACTCCCTGTGAGACTGGGGATGCTAACGGCTACAGCTACAGGACAGTGTCCTATAATATTTATGATACGGGACATTCAGTTAGGAATGATGCACTTTATTAAAGTGCAACTTCTCGCAGGCTTTTTTGCATGTGTTACTCACAGACATTACCAGCTCCTTTCATTTGCAGCTTCTAACTTATACAAGTGGACAAATATAATAAAAGGTGGGAACATTTCAGGGCGGATGCAAGTTTGTTTACAAGTGAGGTGTGTGAGCAGCTAGGTCACATGTCAGGAAGCCAGAAGGGGAGGGCTGGTGAAAGATCCAGCACAGTGCCATCCCAAAATCTGGGCTCCTGTCACTGAGTTCATTACATTTTCCCCTCCAGAACGGCGCTTTGTATTATTAGTATTCACATGCACACTTGCCCTATGCTGATGCGAGGTTACTGTACTGACAGAGACAAAGAGTGCTGAGATATGATCTGAGCCACTCTCTCTGCCTCTTAATTACACCGGGAGATAATCTGCTCCGATGGAGAGGCTACAACAGGAGCTGGGTCAGTTAAAGTCCACGCAAGTTATCTCCCTATTAAATGTGAGGCAGTGCAGCTACTGTGGGAGTTATTGAAGTGAAACATGAACACTTTATCTTGGAATCATTGTTGTTGAAGAGTTCGGCTGAATGGAGCAGAGCAGTCCATCATCATACAAGCATGTTGAAACAGATGACTCTTAAAAATGAGTTCCTAATGTATAAATACACTGCTGCACATGTGCGAAGTCTGACAGGGAAAAAAACATACCTTATTTAGCCACTCCACTTTTTCCACATCGGGAAAGTTGACCTGTGGACGAGTAATATTGGTCAGGCGTGAACTCAAATACAACACGGCAGTGTAAAAAATGACCACCAGCTCTGAGCAGAGTAGTAAAATACTAGATGATTCTTTTAGTAGTGTAATATTTGTTTGGGTGTGTGGAGTAACCTGAAGTAGATGCTGCTGTAAAGATCTAATGGGGTAGTTTTATTTTAGTCAGTCATTTTGAGATCCTGTATTCTTACAGCAGTTTAATATTAGAAGATATTATAAAAAATTAAAAAAAAACAGTATTTCATTGATTAAACAATTCCCCCAGCTTTACAATATATAATGCTTCAGTTTACATATTTAAACTACATGTGGAGGGAGAACACAGGCCTAACAACTTAGACGAATTAGACAGATATTCAGGAAACCATCAACTACACACATCAGCCTTTCCTCTAAACCACAGAGACACGCGATCTCAAGATTAGGCATCTCTGCCATAAAACACACACACACACATACACACACACACACACACACACAGTTTATTCTCTCATGCTCTCTATCCAGATATGGTGGTCTTGGTCACTGCCTGTGCCCTGAAGTATGTTTATGAGTCATCACTTTTTCGGAGCCAGATAAGGTCAAAGGCAGCTCTACTGTTGTGAAACGGGAAAAGGAAATGCACGGAGAATCTCTCCTATTTTAGATTTGTTCAGTGTAGACATGCGTTTCTACTAAGTGTAAGGTCTCCTCAATGCTAGTGTCAGCCTTTCTACCTTCCCACTCCCTCCTTTGACATTTAAATTCACATTCCTCAGTGTGGCTGCAGTTCAGACCAATTCTCTAGGCGCTGCACATTAGGAATGTCTAAATATGGGGCCGGATTGGGACAGGAGGAAAATACTGTGAACAAAAGGGACAGTCTTGCTCGTTTTTATCCTAGGGTTGTAATGAAGCACTTGTCTCTCAGTCTTTTTATGCGTAAATGTGTTCACTTTATCAAGGCTGGAGCTAAAAAAATAAATAAACATCAAGCGCCTACTAATGTGTAATATGCACGTGAGAGCCTATCACAGTGATGCAAAGTAGCTGAGATGCAGCTCAAGTACACACTGGCAGATGTGGCAGGTGATACACACATGCAGAGAATGAGCATGACATGCGGTGATCCAGTGCTTACCCAGGGAGGTAAATCCCTTTTGGCTCTGAAAGCCTTCTCAGTGGTGAATGCCCTCTCGTTCTCCAGAAGGTACATGGCAGACTTCAGCCTCATCACTTTCTCCAGTCGACTGTGTTTCCATCCCATGTAGATTATCAGACCGAACAGGACTACACTGATGCTGAAGCCATAATATCCGGCAAGGTACACTGGTAGAAGAGCACCGAGGCATTTTCCAAACGACCACAGCACACTCAATGCGCGTTCACCTGGGGGCTGGCTTGGTAAGGCCGGGGCTGCAATCGCAGTGCCTCCACTCATGCCAGGCTCTGCCTCCGCGGTTGGCATCGCAAGACTCGTTTGACTTCACTGGCTCGAGCTGGCTTTCAGCTTCAATGCGTCTACGACCGAGTGGCAAGCGCCACTGAAGACTTACCACCGATTTAATATAGAAATCATCGAGAAATCACCGGTAAAATGCGGGCATCGATCGGTTAAATCATGGTCACGGCTTCTCTCCACTGCGCTCCCCCTCAGTTCCGCAGGGCACTACAGCTGGCTATTCCGTGTTTCATTTACGTGTGCAGCTTCTCTCACAGTGCAGGGCAGGCAGAGCCCAAGTCCCGTGAGGGCGGGCTCTCCTCCGATCCCTCCTTCACATGAAATTCAGTAGAAACCTAAACCCTAGAATTAACTTGTAGCGTCATGCATCGACCGTCTTACACAATGTATGTGAACGAATGTTTATTTTACCTGAAGACACCTAAGGATACTTTTTTTTCTCTCTCAGATTAACATTATCATCCCCGTGTAAACTAAATGAACCACTCCACCCAAAATGCTGTGGACACTGCTGATGCACAAGCTGCTCAACCCGTTATCTTTTTTACATAACCGGATGAAACCCGGCAGCATGCGCAAGCGCTCATCTCCACTGCAGCAGCTACTACAAACTGAGTGTGGCAACGCCAACAGGTTTGTTGACATAAAGGGGTGGTTTATAAGCTTTGCTGCTTTATCGATTAGCATACATTAGCGTGCCTGGTGATCGGGTCCTACAATAGGAAATCCAAGAGTCGTGACACCAGCACCATCTGCGCCAAATGTCACTATGCAATGTTTACGCACCAACATGCAGGTCATTCTACATCAGCCCAGCCTAGGATTTGTCATTCAGGTGCAATTTTTTTTTAGTGGTTTTCAACGTTTTTCATGAATAGCTTCATGTTTGCTTGGCAACTGAAACGGCAGGCTCCCTGGTTGCCTGGATACAGCCAGTTATAGCTGTATTTGCTCAGAGGCTAAAAACTTTAACGATCCTTTATGTAAACAGACACACGAAGACACGGCCGTGCAGTCCGTTAAGCACCAATAACCATGTCTCAGCAAATGGCCTAAAAGCAACAAAAATGAACTGTAGGCCTATAAATAATTCAAAATGAGATCAAGAGCTAACGTACAATATGGTTTATGTGATTCCCAGAATGAATAGGCTGCATAAAGGCTAATGCCAAATGCAAAACGTGTTTTTATTGTCCCACACTACCACATAATTCTTACAGCCATTCTCTCTTTTCAACTGCCTTCCTAACCTCCTACATTTTGTCATGTATATTTTGATATTTATACTTATGCTATTCCCTTCTCTTCATTCAGTAGCTGTCTTTCTTGTGCAATTTGTTATTTTACATTTGGTGCATCTATATTGTACATGTACAGGCTTTTTATATTGTTGCTTTTATATCCTGGATGATTTGTATTATCCCAGAAATGTTATTGTAAAGATGTCGTACCAGCTCCGTGCAATATTTTGACCACAGTACCCACATTGTGGAGGCTTGTCTGTCACATGCCCGTTTTGTTGATACAGCAAACCTCCAAACTGGTATTACAATGTTGTGTCCATCTGGTTTGCAACTGACTGTGTTCATAAACATATTGGCGTTTCTTGCAATGAAGAAAAAGAGTAGCGCTCTCTTTCTGGCTCTCATACATCTTAGAAGCCACAGGAGGAGTTTTCTATTTCCAAATCTGACAGGTGGATTGTTTACAACTGGAATTTAGACTATATGCATAACGGCAGTAAACCAGTCATTGTAGATCTTTTGTACCATCTGTAAAATGTTATTTGTTTGCTAATATGTCTAATGTGTTCTGCTTTAACATCATGAGTCGTCATACTTCACTGGTCTGTGTGATAGCAATCTGTACCTTTCACCAGAAATGCCTCCAAGCCCACACAATGCAACTATAACCCACATTTGTCCTTGTTTGACAAGGCTGTCATCAATGATGACCAACAACATCATCGCATCTCAGTAATGAAACATTGCTAATGAAAACAGCTGTTTTGCTCTCCAGAAGCGGAAGTAGCAGTCACAGGACGATGAGTCTATCTGGGATGTTGAAATGATTTTCATCAAGTAATGTAAGACAAAGTTCCATCTGGGTCTCCAGATAGTCAGCTGTCACTTTGGCATTTGTCAATAATTGTTTACATAGATTTATAGCCAACAATACAAAGTGTATTTAGGGCCGCAAGAAAAACTGTTTATTGAATAGACAAGATCATTTCTAATTTCACTCTTTTCTGTGTTATAATGTATAAATGTGCAACTGTTTGTTTCAGTGTTTAAGTACAACTAATGGTGCATATGTTTATGAATTCACAAAATAGTCAGCACTCTTGCAATCAGCATTTTCATGCTTAAATATTTCATTTCCTAATGTAATGTTTAATAATAAGTGGGATTTAGTGAATTGTGTAAGAGAGCCTGTTGAATAAGGGTAATGTGGGTACTATAACGTCGGTTTTCTGGACATTTATGTATTAAGAAGAGTGTAAAGTGCGTCATCTACTTAATGTTTTCAGACGCTGCAATTGCAAACTCCTCAGATGCTAGTTGGAGAGAGTTTATTTGGTTACCATAGAAAGTTAGGCTTTGAAAAGCAGGACAAAGACTTGCTATCATTGTGCTAATATTATTACCTTAACCACACCGTTAATAAATAATGTGAAGTGTTTGCTGGGCCATGCTGCCTCCAGACGACAGTTTTGTCATCTGTTGAATCTCCACCAAGTCTGTAAGAATCACCAGCCTTGCCACCCGGCCTGTCTGTCTCTGAAGCTACATTCTGCTGTCCCTGATCAGGACAGAGTTTAAGTTTAAGTTACATCGTCTATGTGTGCTCCTACATCATCCACTTTGTTTAGGTCAGTGCTAAGAGACAGGATCTTGGAGTTTTGCCAGCAAACACTCACATCATCATCACCTGGGGGGGAGGAAGAAACAAAAGGACCATAAATCAACAGCTACAGAAGATGATAATGTGCATCAGTCATTTCTTATCTGATTACACTCAAGCTACTGTATGACTGACAGGATCAGACACAGTATGCATCTTCCAAAACATGATGCACACAATAGGTTTCCTGTCTTGAAATTAGGCCTTTGGAACTCAATGTTGCGGTGTGCTTTTCCTCCTGTTCAGAAAAGATATTGTATCACAGTTTTAGTTTTTACTTCTGCTTTGAATAGGGGAAGTATTTATTGTGGTTCCATCAGGTGAGATGTTTCAAATACAGGCTAATATTGACAGCTCACAGAAAAGAGAATGAAGTGGTAAAAGAAAAATAGGGATGTGTTCCTCTGTAATAGTGATTTCCAGCAAGAGCCTTATTCTCATCGCTTTGGCTGAGGACAGGATGAATTCATTGACAACCTTCAAGGGTAAAGACAACATATAGACTTGTTTTTGAGTGAGCTCCATAAAAAGGTTACAGCATTCACATACCCACTCAAGTCATGGGATGTGGATGGAATCTGAAATGGTTTTTTTTGTTTAGAAATTTGCATCAAAATGAATTTTTGCAGCATCAACTGCCCAGAACTATATTATGTAGTTAAAGTTAGCTCCACAAAAAAATGTAATGCTTACCCATTAATGCATTAGTAATATGATCCAAAACACTGAGTAAAGAGGCTGTTCTGCATCATGAGAAGCTTACGCTCACCTATGATAGTTGTACATTTTGTTGCATACTTAGTAAGAGTTTGAATTTACTTGTAATAAGACTATTTTAACAGCGGTATAATAACTTAACTAGCTTCTGAGAAATTCTTCCACTACCGGTTAGTTGCTCTCTGAAGATGAAGCAGTCAGGGCAGTTACTAGTTTAGCAACTGCTCTAAGAGGCCTTTTTTTTTTACAGCAGACATAATAGGAAAAGCACTGGTGTAACAAATAACTCCCTTAAGTGTTTTATTGTAAATAAAAAAAATGTTAAATCACTGCAAGAGAGTGGAGGACTGTGAATTACATTTACTTAAGTACTTGTACTAGAGCATTTCCATTTTAAGATACTGAAGTTGTAGTCCACTACATTTTGTAGAGAAATGTTGTACTAGAACACTAAACAAATCAATGAGTAGTTTGATGGATAATAGATTAAACTGTAGTTATTAAAATGAGCTCCACCGTCCAACATTGAAGTGGTAAAACACTAGTCTATAATAATCCACTAATAAAAAAATTCTGAAATGGGCCTATCTGTACAAGTATATTTTTGATCATATTTAACAAATGTTACACAAGACTTACTTGTAACAGTATTTATTTACTTAAGTACTTCTTCCACCACAGACCATTATAGGAACATTTGGGAAAGGCACGCTTTTAGAAAAACCAAGATCTGCCCATTTAGAAACCAAAACCTTTAATCACAGTATAAACAAAAGACAAAAAGTTGAGGAATTAAGAACAATGAGTCCAGAATGTCCCCGAGGAGAAGCCTGTCATCCAGCAGGTCTTGAATCAGCTCTCCAGCATCAATCAGCTGCTGCAGCTCCGGCCTCAGGTTGATACGGGCTCCGCTGACAGACTCGACACCGGGAGGGTCCTGGCCCTTCAGCTGCTCACCAGGCTGGGTGTTGGCAACATGTGCCGCCACAGCCAAGGAGGAGAAGGCAGCTTACTTGGACCTCTGCCTCATCTTTCGCCTTTTACGCTTCAGCCTATACAAATGATTAAGAGGCAATCAGACAAAACTCCTTTTCAACGAGGCGTAAAAAAAAGGTAAAATTGAAACTGCATGAAAAACATGCGCCATGTATTCTTACCTGCGCATGCGCTTCTTTCTCCACTGCAAAAAAGAAATGCAACGTTAAGTTACTAGTTTAATTCAAATGCATTTCTGAAACACAAATGTACTCACTAAACTATAGACATACAAATGTCAAAACACGAGTTTTACAGCTTAAAGGTAATGTGCGTGCTGTGCTGGCCCGTCGACATGCTCAAGCTCGCTAGCTACCTAATGTTAGCACCAACAGGAACAATGATTATTTAATCATACAGATATAAAAGACAAACCTTAGCTCTCATGTTGAGACGGGAAGGCTGAAAACAGAAGGGAACATATAAAGGATTAACTGGATTGATATAAACAAAAGACGATTAACGTGGATTGTGATACCAACAGCTAAGAACTCACGTACCAACAGCTAAGGAACCGTCTCCACGAAGGACGTCACAATCTCGCGACGTCCAATTTATAGGGCTTTATTACGTCACTTTCATTGGACCGTAATAAAACATGGGAAATGTAGTTTTCTAGAAAGGAAAGCGTGCAGAAAAAATACTTTGTGATTTATGAAGCCATTGTTGTTTTAAATGTCCATTGTTCCAGTTCATCTATTATTTATACAGTACTTTGTACTGTGTAATGTCCAGCTGATCTCGCTGGTCCTTACATTATATACTATACAATGATATAATAATACATACAATATTATAACTTATATTTAAGTAGAGAATTGTACCTCATAAATGTGATTGGTGATACTGTATCACTTAATAGATATTGTCTGTAGGGCCCTGGCTACCATTAAGAACAGTCATGGCCATGGTCTTTTTTTATATGTATTTAAAGTATTTTTTGGCTCAGTGTGCTCTTTTAGACCAAGAAGACGTTGCATAAAATATGAATATGTATGTTTATAAGAATGACCTCTGTATTTCTAAAATTCCGTCTACAGCCGCCCTGTTTGTACTTAACAAATATATTTGGATAACATAAGTTGGCATTTCATTTTTGCTGGTTGTTGTCTTTTGTTTTCCTGTTTTATTTTGGTATCACCACCCTTGTCTCGTTTCAGTTACTTCACTTCCTGTCCTCGTGTTTCCCGCCTTGTGATTACCTGCCCTGATTAGTTTCACCTGTCCCTAATTACCCTCCTCCCCTTGTGTGTTTAGTCTCTTGCGTTCCCCTTTGTCTGTTCCAGCGATTTTTCAAATGTTACACTCGTTCGCTTGTATTGCCCAGTCACTTGATGCATGTTCAGTCAAGTTTCTTTTGTTACTCTGTACTTTCGACTTATTTATGGACAGTTATTTTTGTTGTTGCTTTATTTAAGTAAATACTTTTTACGTTTACCCCTTTTGTCTGTGGGTGGTGCTTTTGGGCCCATTTCCCACTGACAACACCCTGATAACTGTCAAATATAACTAAACACTGTATACACTGTCATATTCACCCACCTCATGTACATGAATCATTCCTTATTTATTCCTGCAACCTTTTCACTCTGCAGCAGTCTTAGTTTACAAACTTCATTGTGTTTATATATGCATCTATACACAGAGGTAAAAAAAAAATCATTAAAACCCCCTTTTCATAACTCAGGACAATCAGCTAAATGCACACAGTTCAAAAACACAACTACACAAATGATGTCAGGTGGCTTTTTAATGTTTCCAAAAATAGTCTCTGAAACTGGGATTTGTTTTACAAAAGCATCCATATATCTAACAGGTATGGAATTCTTATGTAAACACAGACTGTCAGACTCGATGGTGGCACCAGAAGACTGAATGCTGAACCCTTGGCAGGAGTTAGACCATTCACAACTGAGATATTATTTTTTTTTTTACTAGTTAAATTACTCAACTAGAAGGTTGAAGTGTTAGAAATTGTTAGCTGAGTAACCTACAGTAGATTCCTAGAAGTGTATACAATGTACACAATGTACTAGTAGACGGACTAAGCGAGAGAAGTATAAATGCAGTAATTATGCTGAATTCAACAATAATGACAAATGTCAATCAATAATATGATAATGTCATGCTTATAACTTCAGGGTTTAAAACGGGTGTTACACAATTCTGCCCACGACAAGTTAACACTCATTTCAAAATGCATGGCTTCAGGTTTATGACCTCAAGGAAGTTATCCAAATGCCACACAATTACGCTGACACAGAATTGTGCATTCATCATCCGTGGCCGCTCTGTCAAACTCATTTTATTTTCCATATCTTTCACTACAGTTATTGTGGAGAAAGGGACGAAGGCTCAAAGTCAGTCGAATGGTTAAATGTTCCAGTGAGTATTATGCCCTTGTATAAAATATCCTCTTTTGTAGCAGAATTGTCCACTGTTTAAGAGAAGGCTGTCTCAAGGACAATGAGATTTACTAGGGATGTACGTGTGTGCGTACGTGTGTGTGTGTGTGTGCGTGTATGTGTGTTAAAGGTGGAGTGACAGAATTTAGGAGCAGCATCATCCCAGACTGACATCAGTTAGATTCAGAGGTAATCACAGCGGCTATGCCCGCAAGTGCCTCAGACAGCTGGGACAGAAGGATTCATGACGTCTGTTCTTTGGGTCATCAGATGTCTGTCAGAGAAATTTATTCTGCAGCTTCAGTCTCCATTGCCTGTCCGGTTGCACTCTCAACAGTCTTTGAAGCCTTAAAAAAAAAAAAAAGAAAGGAAGCAATGATTGAAAATAGAGGAAAATATTTTGAGAATGTATTTTGTTCATTTAAAAAAAAAAAAAAAACATGCTGCCCTGTAACTTACCTTCTTTTTCTTCTTCTTCTGAGTCTTACGGCTGGCTGAGCTTTGAAGCAAAGCCTTTATATGACAAAAAAAAAAAAAAAAAGACAAAAATGACTTTCATAACATCAGAAAATACATCACCACGCAATGGCTTTGAGTGTCTAGTAAACACTTTGTACCTTCAGCTCTGGGTCCTCTACTTCATGCTCAGACTTGTAGAGTTCTGGCTCAAAGAGGCTGTTTGTGATTCGCAGAGGTCCATTGGCCATGAGCAGCACGGTGAACTTGAACT
This sequence comes from Bovichtus diacanthus, assembly GCA_943590825.1. Classification (NCBI taxonomy): domain Eukaryota; kingdom Metazoa; phylum Chordata; class Actinopteri; order Perciformes; family Bovichtidae; genus Bovichtus; species Bovichtus diacanthus. The sequence continues at coordinate 2,620,912 of CALSBV010010214.1, forward strand.
GGGCAACAACTTCACCTGGACAAAGATGAGATTCAAAGTTGCATTAAACCACTTGGAATACAACTTGGACATCGACATTTTTCAGTCCACAGGGCAAAACGAAGCACGACAACGAAAATGTGTTTGGTGACGCGGTAAACTCTCCACATTTTCCCTGATGACGCTTCATTGTGAACAAAGAAAATCTATGTTGAAATCCTCAGGAGGAGAGTTAGTTAACGTTAGCAGCAGGTCAAATGTTCCATAGAGTTGAATTATGGTGCATTCAAGTTCTATTCAGTAAAAATTACTATTGGGCAAAAGGTACATTTTTATGTTTTCATGTGTTCAACTGTAATCTTGTAAAAATGAAGTTTTTGGTGGGAAACTTTAATAACTACAGTTGTTTGAAGGAGAAACACATACACATACAAAAAAACAGCATAAAAACACAGGTCTGCTTTTGTGTTGATAGTAGACAATGAAATACAATCTAAGAAGTCCAGTCGGAACAATACATAGGTGAGTTTTAATGCTGATCAGACACGCTAACAATTTATAATACTACGAGACAGGATTCTACAACCCCAGCAACAAAGTGCAATTCACTTTATAAAGCAAGTCATCAGTAATGTGCACTAGGACATATTTGACAAGCCAATGAAGTGTGGTCTTGGATGACATTGCAGTAACTTAAATTGAAATGAAAAAGGCTGCTTTTTCTTTTGTGAAAGTGCAATTGGTTGTCAGAACACGGTGTAAGCAGAAAAAAAAAAATCAATGTTTAAAAGGACATCCCTACACTTGATTACATTTTTTTCTTCCATGGAACAGGAAGGACATTGTTTACATGATAATTAACTGAATATCTTTGGATTTTTGACTGTTGGTCGGACAAAACAAGACATTTGAAGAAGCCACCTTGGGCTGAGAGATTTTTAATAATGGTCACAGGTTTTCATTTTGAGGGCAGATACCAGAGGACAGAAACAGAGCAGGAGACAGTGGCGTGCCCAAAAAACCCCAAAACACTCAGATTGGCTTTTCAGCTTAAAGAGAAACGGATGTGAGGAAAACAAACACACGACTAAAGTTAAGATGGCACACAGCGGGGCTCCTTCAGTTTTAATCTCGTCTGATCATTTCAATGCAGATACTTTCACAACAACATGACCATCTGAAATGAAGCCAAGTGTTCAGCGAGAGCGATGTCAAAATGGCTTTACTTTAATGTGTGCATCATAACAAAGGCTGGTATATTTACCGTTATAAGTCTTTTGGTTTCCCTTTTCTAATGAAGAATACAGACTACCGCCACCTGCTGTTATGCAGAGTAATTTCCTCTCCCACAGACGCAGAACGCATGTGCTAGTTGGCCGTAGTCTTTGTGTGTGTTTAAACTCTCATTTTTGGCCAAGACTCGGGCAACGCAACAGTCTGCTCCGTCGCCACTAGTTCTCTGATGCAAGTTCGGTGTGTCTGGGCCTCAAGTCCTCGTCGACTCAGAGAAACGTTCAGACCTCACTTAATTTTGTTCACATATAATCAAACCTTTAAGATTGTTCATGGTCACCAAAGCCCTTAAATACACCACTTATTGTTCCACTCACCCTCTTTCTCATGCAGCACGTTGAATGGCTGCAGCAGCTCATGTTTGGCACACTCCACCACACCCAACCTGGCCTTGCCTTCATCTTCAAACGCTCTGAGGACACAAACGGCAAAAAGAAAAATGAGGATGTGAAACCTCTCTTTAAGTAAACATAAAATGAAAAAAAAAAAAAAAAAAAGTGAAATATTTGATGTGGATATAAGAGATGTTACCTCAGAGTGAAAGGCATTGTATCAAAGCGCCTCTCCATCTCACTGAAGAATGTCCGAGATGTCTTCATCTTTAAGCCGTACACCTTGTTTGGGTCTCGTTTGTAGACGGTGGTCCTCTGACCTCCATCCTTTGCCTGAATCGAAAAACAGTATATTATAAATACCTTCAAGAAATGTTCCAAATTAAGAGAAACAATCCAATTCAAAACAGATTTCTCACCTTTCCCTCTCCAGTGCTGATAAGAACATCCACTGCATATACCTCATGCACCTCAAACTCAGCCTTCTCATGGTCCTTTCTACAAAAAAAACAAAGTGATAAGATCAGCCTCTAGTTAAAACACCCATTAGGTCAATGACAGGAAGCACTTGCCGAGTAAACTCACTTTTGCTGGTCCGTTGGGTTTTGGATGATTGTTTTCTCCCCATCGATCACGTGTTGTTTGAGCTGATGGGACAGCATGCCTGCACACATAGAAGGAATAAGATGAGTCAAGAATGTTAAATTACATTTGTATACCATTGGAAACAAAGAGCTTACAGGCGCCAAATGACCACAAACACCAACCTTCAATAGGGGAGCACTTGAATGACTTGGCAATCTTGTTCCAGGCTTCTGTGACCTGTGTGTTCTGACGGAAGAGACATAATGATGCTTATTAGACGAGGTGTCAACAGAGATGCCGTCGCTCAAATCAGTGGTCATGGTGGGTGAGTTTCACCTGGTTTCCTGGCTTCACAAGACGCAGAGCAGCCTCAGCACAGAGGTGAGCTGCTTTGAGAACGTCAGCCTTGCGTCCGGTCAGTGGGTTGTCCTGAAGCGACACAGGAGGAAAGATTAAGAGTTACAAGAGGTGACTTGAAGTGTTACAAGCTGTTATTGGTGCGTCTACCAGTAATCAAGTAAATTACATTACAAATCATGACTGTTGTAAATAAACTAACAGTGCAGGTATAATTCAAAAGGTGACATACCTTGGTCACGCCAACAACAAAGCTGTGAGCCACATTTGAGATGAAGCCATCAACGTGCACACCCAGATCACTGTGGACAAACGGAACAGGAAAGAATGAGCCAAAGAAAGTATCTACAAATAATATAGAAACTATATTTTATCTAGTACACAGGATGGAAAGGGAAAAATAGCTTCGTAATTTTCGTAGCTTACATTTTGACAATGTCCCCGTCCTTCAGTATGACATCAGGGTCACTCTTCAGAGGAGAGTGATGGCATACACAGTTGTTAACTGACACACAAGTAGGAAAAGCGATACCTGCAAGAGAAAGAGTGAATGAGGGAGTGCTGAATCAGAGACATTGATGGTGACAGACGAAATGCAACAAAAGACGTACCTTTCTTCATGTCTTTTTCTTTCTTGAAAATTTTCCCAGTTTCTGCCATGATGAAGGCATCTCCCTTTTCACACAGGCTGAGCACAGAGACTCCAGCCATAGCTGCCCCAACCACCGTCTTCAGAGCCTCTGCAAGACAAGAGATACAATGAGCCATGACAAAGTCAAAATGGGAGGTCAATAACAAAATGCATATACAGTAATGGCCTCAACTAATGATTTTCATCATAGGTAATTTGTTATTTCTGGGTCAGTCGGTTAATCATTTGTTCTGTAAAATGTCAGAAAATAGTGAAAAATGCACTTTAGAATTTCCCAAATGTCTGAGGTGACCTTTTTTATTCATTGATTCCAATATCATTCACTATTATAGTTTGTGCATTTTTCTGATTAAATGAACAGGTGGCAGGCTCTCACCACTGTCAACATTAACCCAGAGAAAGACTCATGCTCACTGTTTAAGGCTCAATTAATGGCTTCGTTTAATTTATTTACAGCAAGTTACACAGTGAAACACTCATTTGATGTCGACTAAGCTGGTGTAAAGTAGAAGATACACATTTGACAGATTGTCTGACAGCTGTATACCAGCTTGAAATAGCAGGATGCTAGTAGTAAATTAGATGTCTTAACTTCAAATAAGTAGGTCAGCTGTGATAAGCTATTATACAAAATCCCAAGGACACAGTGTCATTGAGGTGAAGCTCCTACAGCATGGGATCATCTCCACAACCTAGCAGGAGTCCAAGGACGGACTGTGAATGGAAAACAACCAGTCACTAAAATTGACATTTAGCCATATAATTTTTTTTTGTAGAGTCCATGATAATGGGAAATTCTGGGGCAGCCTTTTATTAGGAAATTGATTGCCTGATTCCCTAGCACCACTAATACATTATCCGAGTAACTGATTTAACTGTGGTAGTCATTTGAAAGTTATTGGTTTTATATATGCGTATTTAAACTTTATGTAGCAGGAAGGTCAGCTGGCCAAACATAAAGACTGTGGTTGAACTGGGCAACTGATAAGTGTGAGTGAGTGTAACCTTTGAGTGTGAAGGTGCACACTGTTGAAAAAGCATGTCTTTTGATGCTTTTAGGTTTGTTAGATTTAGATTGTAATTACACACCAATGGTGTTGTGTGCATGCACGTGGCCTTGTAAATATTATATTGCGTAATATATTTGCTTCAACCCAAAGTAATAACAGCATGTAACGTTTAAGATTGCTGTTGGTGACTTAACATTGGCTATTTGAATTTGTTTCATTCTTCGAAGTTCAATAAATAATTTTAATTTGACGTAATTTACCATAGCAGAGCATTGGGCATTTAACTAATGTTAGTTTTTGCTTTCTTCTGACTTTAAAATAACACCATTTAAGACGATCAGATTTTGAGTTACTTAAGTTACATAACAATTGTATTTGTCTCGATTTGAATCAGCTGTACGTTTACCTTTACATGTCGGACACTCAGCATTTGGAACAAACCCATATTGTCATTCAATGTCATACTTGTCATTGTTATCCGTTACATTAGCGGTTGCAGCTAGCTAACGGCTGCTAGTACGGTAGCTAAGCCACATAGCTGCTTAGCTAGCTCACCAGGCTAATTTGACAGCAACGGTTCGTTAAACAAATATGGGGCACTTTATAGAAAAGCTTGACCTAAATATATAACAAGCGTTATGTTTCATTCATATTAAACAAAGGCCCGCTTCCTAATATGATCTGCCACTGGCACTGATGCGGCACATGGCACAGCAGCTGCCTGGGTATGACTAGCTGACACTGCTAGCTAACATTAGACGGATCCTGATACTTATGGACCGTTGAGTCAAAACGGCACGTTAACGCTGCATTTCACTTACGATTCGCAATCTCGGCCCCCATCTTATACTTGGTGACCACCAAGTCATCGGCGATGGTCTGCTCCTGTGTCTCGTCATCTCCAGACATGTTGGCAGTGTGTCCGCGAACTCAGAGTAACTTTTTTTTCCCCGGCGGTTGTCAGTCAGTCACTGGATGGACCACGCTGCTCTCTGCATCGGCCCGCCCGACTCCGTCAGGCAGCCTGCGATCTCTAGATCCCGCCTGCTGCCCAAGACACACTCTGCGTCAAGATAGTGCACTGCATAGCGTGGTGCTTTGAGTGTTACGCCCCAAAAAGGTACGATTGATATTTTAAATCATATCATCAGCATTTAAAATTAGACCATGAACGAGTATTTATAGCCAACAGGATAGTCCGCTGGTATACAGCTGATCATTTATGGCTTCGGTCTTTAGTACATCTGTGAAAAGAAACACACACTCAAGGCTTGCAGAAACTAACATGACTGGAAGATTAAAAAAGGGGGCAGGTAGTGGATACATTCTAAAAGTCGTGTTTCAGAGACGCCACTAAGGACAAAATAGAAATAATAAGAATGGGAAATATGCCAAAATAAAAGGAAATGAGAGCAGCTTCAAAAATATATAGCAGACACTTATAAATCACTCACCCACTGATCTACGTGATTTAATTCATGAGGAAGCTCCAGAGGCCTTTCTACAATTCACTTAATGAATGACTTGCATGTAAACAATAGTGCGTAATAAAACAGTGTGTACGTATGTTATGATCAATGTGTGTGTTTATTAATCCAAAGACATGATTTCAACTCCTTTCAATTCCTCCTCACTTCAACTAAATGACCGAAATATAGATATAAAACCAACCTATTCATCATAAAGTTCATAGAGTTCACATTACCTTGTTGTGATAAAGTAGATTAGTGCGTCTCTCATCTAAGGACATTTCAATAGGCCCTTTAAATCCTTTTAACTCAATTACACTATAAATTGTGGTAAACCCATTAGCCAATAAACTGGATTTGAACGAAAACGGAAAAATGCTAAAGAAAATCTCTCACTTCTCTGATTATCTTTGATCGTCCCACGACCAAATCGCGCGCGAGTTCGTCAGCGACGCGTTCACATGCCTCCATCTCATTTTCTGCTGTTCATCCGTCACAGCCGTCCTCTTTATACATCTATGGTCACCGCATACAAGGTAGACATGTGCAACAATAACTTATCATAATATATCATACTGCAACATGATAAAAAAAAATGAAGTGAATGAATATTTTCAAGTCGGTATTTTATTGTTTTACTGCGCAAATCAATGACACAGGTGATTTTATATTTGCAAAATAATCGCATTTATTCTTTTATATAATTATTCACTTTCGGCTATAATATATTTTACAAAAAGACTGCTCTAGAGAAAGGACATGGTCACCTCATCATACAAATGACACAATTCTTGTAACAATGAAGCAAGTTACACACATATTTATAGAACATGCATGGCAAAGAAGACAGACAACACTATCCAACATAATACCTTTTGTTGTGGAAATAGAATTTTTTGAAATGTCTGAATTTGTGGAACTGTAAGTTATGATTGGTCACTCGTCATGACACATGTGGCCATGTAGTTGTTGTTGTTGCTGTCCAGTGTCTTGTGAGCCCATACAGGCTGAGCACCATATGGTACAAGACTCAAATAAACAAATCAATCAATCAAAAACAGTACACACAGTTACAGTTGTAAGGTAAACTTTATATGCCTCACCATACACTTTGAAGCAAACACCACATGTTTTGCCTACTATAACCTTTATTTACTGGTTCTGTAGCAACTCACAGTTGGTTTTATAAACATTTATTTACTGCATTAAACTTTGAAAAGAGACACGAGTGTACATCTTTTATCACTTTTATCTTTCAAAGTTTGATGGATGCTGGAACTCTTTACGAAAACTTTGCAAAACAGCCCACATTTATGAGAGGAACTAAAGTAACTTCCACCGTTACTATGTGTCCCAGTCCACATTATTAGGTACGTACAGCATCTGGCTTGAGGAACAGTCTGCTGTGCCAGTAGTCTGGGTTGTCAAATGATGTGTTACTGCCAGGCTCCCCCATGCCAGCACACACCTTGATGTATCCCCCGATCCCTGCACACCTGCCACTGCCCATCTCCTCAGAAACAGCTCTCCCCTTCACTGGGAGGTTCTGGTAGTCTGCCTGCTCCCACCCACTGGGCACCGCTCCAAATCTGGTCATCTCCTCATACTCCTCCACCATTTCTCCCCCAGCTGTGAGCACATCTGGCCTGGGCATGACTATGCCACTCACATTCCCCTGAAGTGCGGGTTGTTTATTTGCATTATAATTCTCCTCTTCCTCTTCCTCCTCAAGCTCTTTTTTCAACACCTTCACTGTTTGGTCTGTTTCCTCTGCTGCACTCTTTGCAGATGTTTGACTCCCACGTCTCTCCCACGCTGGATCCTGTGCCTCTGTAGAGTCGGATCGCCTGATATCCATGTATTCATACCTGCCTATCCCTTGGGCTGCCTCTCCGTGGTCATCTGCATCTCTGATGCCACTATCAGAGTCAACAGCGGGCTGATGTTTCTCTGTGGAGTCTCTCTGCTCTGCAACACCACCTTCACAATCCTCGTCTGCTTTCTGAGTCGTTACAGCTGAGACTGGTGTCAGAGTTTCCACATGTGCTGTGTCCTCTACAGGTAACAGAGCCATGAAGGTTGGTGAGGGTAAAGGTGAGGTTTTACAACAAACAGCCACAGGAGGGGCTTCCGCCAGTGATAAGACGCCGCTGCTCGAGCAAGGATGAGCAGCAGACTCTTTGCTCATGATTTCATACTCCTGGGAGGGATTTATCACCACGAGAGACAGATTATTCTTGAGTCTTGAGTTTCTTCGCCCAGAATGAGACACTGTGACTGTGAGCCGTGACAGAATGTGTAAAAGGAAGAAGATCAGGGGGAAGAAGCCTTGATTATTTATTGTTAATGCCATAATTTAACAATTATTTACATTACATTACATAACAGTCCAGCAGATAATATGATAAGTCACCATGCTGATAGTTTACCTCTCTCTGGAGTAACAGGGGACCCAGCCAGGACATAGCCATAGTTGTCCACCTCCTCCTCTTCCTCTGCAGTCCACACCTTATACGATGATGGACTTGAGGCTGTTGAGAGTTTCCTGTGCCGGCTGATGGATAAACGAGGAGTACCCCTCTCGGAGCCAAACCTGGCTCTGTGAAGACTCCCAGTCCGTGACCCTTCCTCTCGCAGCTCTGCCTCTCTACCGCTCCCCCTGAACTCCGACCTCTCGGGCAGCGTCTGCACCGAGCTCAGTCGAGACCTCTGAAGCCACAGCTGGGACAGAAAAGGAAAGACATGAACTAACGCAGCAGCTCTTAAAATCAATCCCATTATTTTGAAACGACACCAGCGGGACCCGAAAGAGTCTCGCTTCCCGAGGTAATGACCTACTGGCAGTACTGGGTCGTAATATTGATTCTTAATTGGCTATTGGCAAAGTGTAGTTATAATGCTGATTGAAGAGGAGCTGTTCAGACTTTCAGCTAAAAATATCCACTGTATCACCTGCAGTGGTAGACAAGTACTCAGATCTTTTACTTAAGTAAAAGTACCACAGTGTAGAAATACTCTGTTACAAGGTTACAAAGTCATGTATTCAAAAGTATTAGCATCAGAATGTACTCAAAGTACAAAAAGTAAAAGTACTTATTCTGCAAATCGGCCCATTTCAGAATAATATAGTATATTATATTCTTGAATTATAAATATTGATGCATTAATGTGTTCATCACTTTAATGTTGCAGCTGGTAAAGGAGAAGCTTTATTTTTTTAAATGATATATACTGTGGGGTAGCTTGTGAATCCAAGGGATCAACAACCTTTAATAATAGATGAACAATTATTTGTTTTGTTATATTTTGTATTAGTAATCTGAATCTCAAATTGACTAAAGCCGTCAGATAAATGTAGTGCAGTAAAAAGTACAACATTTGCCTCTTAATTGTAGTGGAGTATAAGTTTAAAGTAGTAGTAAATAGAAATACTCAACTAAAGTACAAGTACGTCAAAATTGTACTTATTTACGGTATTTGAGTAAATGTATTTACGGTGGGAATGTGTTTGTTTGCATGCATTTGTGTGAATGTGTGAGTCTGTGTCACCTGGCGGATGCTGTCCACAGGGCTGGGGGTCATTGGAAGGTATCCAACGTGTCCGGCCTGAGAGGTACCACTCTGCAAATCAGGGAAGAAAACTTTTTATGTGCTAGTTTCCTTTGCCTCTGATCTAGTCACAATGGTCCTAAACGAGTCTAAGTCTCAAATCTAAGGTAGATTTCATTACCCTGTAAGAATTAATCCGTGAACGAGACAGACTCCAAGATGGAGAGTGTTGGAGAGGAGGAGTAGTCAAACCGTCCTCCAGTCCCTCCTCGTCTTGATCTTCCAAATCTGCATCCAGAAGCCCTCGCTCTGATTCCCTTCGATGGATCTCTACCGAGGCAGCTTCGCCTCCTTCCAACTACAGAATACCAAGCCAGCACAGGGTTTAGGGTCTAAGTAAACAGCCAGGGAGACTTAGCTTTAAAATAAGTGACGATGATAGCCTCACCTTGATGACAAGGTATCTAGGTGGGTCTCTTGCCATGCGAGTAAAGTCACTGGCCAGCTCTTTGAAAGTCGGCCTTATGTTTTCATCAATCATCCAGCCTAAGAAGAAGTGAAACAAACATCATGTATGTTAAAATATATTTCATATGTTACATATATATTTACTTTATGTTATTATCAGTGATTAACACTTTATTTGTATTTGTTTGTTATGCATTGAAATTGTACCAATACTGACTTGATAACATATATTACTTATACACAGTATGTCTTATTTTTATTTCCTTTACTTATTTCATCATCTATTTTATTCTATTAACAAATATTGTTATCCATTTTCTTTGTTGATTTCATTCATTTTCTTTCATGATCATAATTGTGCTTTGGCAACACATGTCAAATTTCATGCCACTAAAGTCCATTGAATTTAATTGAAAATTGAATCATGTCTTTGTGTGCTTGAGCTGTATCACACTCACATTTCACCATGACCATGTAGACGTCGATGGTGCACATGTGGGGCTGTGACAGTCGCTCGCCCTTCTCCAGCAGACTGGGCACCTCCTGAGGCTGCACGGCTGCGTACGGCTCTGCCCCGAATGACATCATCTCCCACACTGTCACCCCTGTCCGGGAAGAGAGACGCTCCATTTAAAAGCTCCCTGCCAAAAGTTCATTTTATTTGCACGTACTGTGTGACACTACACACACTCACACTCAGCCTCTTACCATAACTCCAAACATCACTTTGATGAGTGTATCTTCGAAACAAAATGCTTTCCAGTGCCATCCACTTTATGGGTGTCTGGATAAAGACACAAAAAGCAGACAAGCCATACTGATTGTTTTGTTTACATCACTGGCAGAGACGGTGAACTCCTTTTTAACTGTGACTTAACAATTCAAAGTGTCTCTCAAACTGAATGAGTCATAACAACCTTGGTGTCAGTGAAGACGTATTTCTTGTCGTCGGGATAAAGGAGGTCTGCTACACTGTAGTCAGAGATCTGGACCTGGTAGTCGTTCTTCAGCAGGATGTTGCGAGCAGCCAGGTTCCTGTGGACCATGCAGTGCTCCTCCAGGTAGTACATACCCTGAGACACAAACACACATGCCCTGTATATAATCTGGCATCTTATTTTTTAACATTTGGTTGCTCAAAAAAGTCTGTAATTCAGGCTGTACTCACTTTAGCAATCTGCACACACCAGTTGAGCAGGCGCTGGGGGTCCAGGCTGTTCTTGTGCTGCCTGATGTGCTCCAGTAAGGACCCCTGTGAACTAAGCTGGGTCACCAGTTGCAGACTGGGACCTGGACAGATGCCCAGCAGTCTCACGATGTAGGGATGGTCCAGGCTGCCCATGGACAGCATATGCTACACAGAGAGCAAGTACAACTTTTTTTGACAGATTTATGATTCTTATATAGATATTTATTATGTTTTTTTTGTTTTTTTTAATGAAATGTTATGTGAAATGAATTATTATCAGTTATTTCTGTGCTGTCTTCTAAAGAGTGTAAGAAGCTTCTCACATCAGTGATCTCAGTGAAGGTCTGTCGGCCTGAGCTGTCCTGGATGGTCTTAATGGCCACAGGGATCTTCACTGTCTCGCCCTCCGGAGTCCAAAAACCCTTAAACACAATTAAATGTGCAGCAGCAGTCTCATCAGTTCACATGAGTCTGCGAAAAGGTTTGAGTAAATACGTACGAAACAATCACAAATCCATTTGTTATGCTACAGGAGGGCGCTATGAGAATTGTAAACAGGGCTCATTATCATGAACCAACTAACATATTAATTATAAACCTACACGCTCTCAAATGTAGAGGATTGGTGGACTTTAAAAACAGCATAATTAATGTATAAAGTAAAGTGATGAAGTAATGGCACATAAATCAGTGGATGTGCTCAAAGACAAAGAGGTTAATAAACACCTTGTGCACGGTGCCAAAAACTCCCGAGCCAAGGGCTTTGATTTTTTTCAGCTCCGAGGGCCTCAGGATGCGAGCGTGAACCTTGGTACCTTTCTCTCCGGGACCCAGCGGCTCAAAGCTCTGCCAAAACAACAAGAATATTTCCCAGATGATTTTCTCTTTGAAAACAAACGCATGTAGTCAAAGCAAAGGCAGCTCGTGCGCTGGTCTCTAAAGCCTCACCTCTCCGCTCTCCAGGTATCTCCTCATGGCTCTCTTGCGGCGGATGGCCAGACCTCTGTGGTACAGCACGCCCAGGAAAAACAACACCAGGCAGAAAATCAAGCCAGCCGGGACACCTAAAGCTATGCCTGTGATCTGACCACTGCAGAGTGAAGCAGAGAGATACAACATGCATCACCGTTTCAGTTTTGTGAATGAATTCTAGGATATAACAACTTCTCAATGATGACGTCAAAGGCCACAGGCATAGATAAGCACACTAACTGGTAGCACTCAAATGACATATGTGAAAGTTAGAAAGGTTTTGCATGGTATTACATTGCCATATAAAGGACTATTAGGAGAAATTAAAGGAAGTATAGGACTGCAGAGTTTATCACCCTGGTCCGTCGGACAGAGAAGATGAAAGAAACGCATAAACGCTAAGAGTCTTGACATGATCTGAATTATGACTTAGTTTTTGTGTTTGTACTTACATTTCCAGTTTTAGTTCATGAAATCTCTGACTGAAGTTATTGTCTCAGAACAACATGAGAGGTTTGTGAAGTGACTTGGTCTGTGTATCACAGTGAGATGTGGATAGATCGCACACATTGCAGTGCAGTGTTTTATATTCACCAGCAGAGGGAAACACTCACCTGCTAGCTGCCAGCCTGGCTGCCTCTATACAACCATTTAATCCCGGGCCTGAGCATCTGTAAGAGATAAACACATTATTGATTTGATCATTATTACACAGATGGACACATGAAAATACACACATATACTTTGAGTCCAGTCTCACCCCTGGGTGCAGTTGTGGTGACATGGCTCACAGTGACCCTCCCTGTTCGGGTATTTGAATATAAGTCCCCTCTGTCCGTCGTTCACCCCAGTGGGACAAGAGGACATGCAGTAAGGACCATCTCGAAGGTTGGCACACGCCACACACTTGTCTGCACCCTAATAAAGAAAAAGAGGAAGGTAGAAAAATATGGTAGAAATTGAGAGATTAGGCATCGTGACCTGCAATGAACCAAGATATAGTGCAAGAAACCTGCCTTTGTACAGTACTTATAGATTGATTTCAACAATGATTTAGACCATTAGCTCCTGCATTTGATTTTTTAATATAATGGGTAAGGAGTGGCAGAGAGTCGATAAAATATTTCCTAATGGAAGAAAGCAGCAACTTTGTCAGCATTTTGTTGCAGATTTTTGGGCAGAAGGTGTCTCAGGGGCATCAAAGGTTTAAAGTTGTTCGAGAGATACACGTTTCTTTCAATATTTTAGATCATTGCAAAGTTTCTTTAATGCAGGGCAAACAGTAACTCCTGTCTAGACAGTGTTACTGTTACTGTATAAAAGGGTTAGAGGTGGGAAGACACAGTAACACAAACTCCAAAGGAATTTGGAGCGTACGTGAAGATGTCTCCCCCATCCCCAGCGGAAGTAACACCCTTGTACCGTAGTAAAGGTATGACTGCATACAAATAACCACATCCATAACACATTAGTGTTATATATATAAATACCAGTGTAGTAGGACATATTTTACACCTTTCTTTTATGAGTCAAATCTCCCAAAAGTACTATGAGTATATATATACAGTACATACAAAGGCACTTGGGCCACAGTTTACTATTAAAGAAAGTGATTACCAGTCCAGTACAGCTGGCTTTCCCACTCTGAGGCTTACACTCTGGATGACACGCGACACACTCGCCATCAGCTCCTGCAAATTCCCTCGGAGCTCTGGGGAGACAATATTAAATAAATAAAAAATTCAACACACACACACAACATCAGTAAGAATACAAACACACACACATGTATCTACTGACTTACCCAGTGTTAAAGTTACAGCTGCCCACACATGTGCCGTCTCGGCTGAAGTTCCCACAGGAGAGACACTGGTCGGGCCCCGAGCCCCAGCAACCCGAGTCTGAACACAGCGGGTCACACACATGGCCCTCTGCAACTGCACACGCAACCAGAGGTGGAAGAAGTATTCAGACCCTTTACTTGAGTACAAGTAGAAATAATACAGTCTAAAGATACTCCATTACAAGTTAAAGTCCTGAATTTAAAATGTTTCTTAAGTATAGAAGTATTATCAGCTAAATGTATTTAGAGTATCAAAAGTAAAAGTAGGCCTACAGTTTTATGCACAGTGCTATATTATTAAATGATTCTGTGTTATTGAGTACTGGAGCTAATTGTAGATACTTTGTGTGCTACTGTGTAGATTAGTGGTATAGCAATGCATCATTTCATATAAGCATGTCATATTTCTTATGTAAAAAGTAACTATAAGTGTCAAAAAAATTTAGCGGAGAAAAAGTATAAAGAAAGTATAAAATGCAAATACTACGAAGTCAACATTTTACTTAAGTACAGTAATTGAGAGTAAATGTATTTAGTTACATTACACCACTGCACACAACAATGTGAGAAAAAACATCAGGAAACTAAAAAAGAAGATGATGCAAGTCAAATAAAAAATGTTCTGAACATAGTATAGGCCTATGTTATATACTAATATAGAGATTGGTAAAGTATATAGTACAGTTTGTTCATTTAAAAAAAAAAAAAGTCTCACCACACTCTGCCAGCGGCCTGTTGATGCTGAGGTTGTTGACTCGAACTCTGCGGCCTCTGAACAGCTTTGTCCAGTTCACAGTGTGGTGGTAACAGAGGTTGTTATTCTGACTGATGTACACATTGCCGTCACTGATCTCCCGGAGAGAGCGCAGACCCAGTGAGGTAAGAGTGTGGATGTGCATCACCATCAGAGAAAAACGCCTTTGGATGGAGGGTTGGATGATGGAGGAGGAGAAGACAGAATATTTTTTTCTTAAATTGATCGAGGGAAATATTTGAACTAGAGCAAATTAAAGAATTATGCAAAAAGTGTTACACTGGTTTTTAGCTCTAAGCCAAGTGGCACGATGCAGCGAGCAGATCAGTCAGTTCTTTGGGTGTGTGTTATAAGGATCACCCACACGCACACACTCACACACACACACACACAAACCATACCTGTTCACAGCTGTGAAGCACAGAGAGAGAGGAGAGAAGTTAGAAAGTGTTAGCACGACGCACAGGGGGCTCGTCATCAGGCGTTAACACAGAGAGCAGCTTGCAGCAGATATGAGTAGTAGATAAGTGTAGAGTGTGAGAGCAGTGATGACACGCGCTTAAGCAACACACTTAACATGTAATACAGATAGATATGAGTTTAGGCAAGAACACAACATTCAGAACCAGCCTAAGGCATAAAGAAGACTTCACATAAATAACATTAAATCACAGTGGCTTCAATATCTGCTCCTTCCATATAGAAGAAAATGTTGTTGACAGATTATTTGTTTTATCAGGTTCATTTATTGTCTTTTACTGATTTCATTTTCGGGTACATCAACTTCCTCTGGGCCAGTTGTAACTGACACATTAAGAAACATGCACACCAGTGTGCGTAAAACAAGCCTTACTTGTAGAGCGACCTCCCTTGAATGGTTGTGAGACTCGAGAAAACAGACAGATCATTCAGTTCTTTGGGCCACGACTGGATGTTTAGGATATCTGACAATTAAACACAGTGAGAACGTTCAAACACAAACACCGTGACCGTGAGGCCGTTAGCAGCGTAGTGCATATACTGTAATGACGTTTTTCCATATTATTAGATGGATGACAACACACACTCTGCTGTCACGTATCCAGGACTTATTTCTCTTGACTGTATATATTTATAAACAGCTGTAAAACTATGTCACTGAATGTAACTTTGACAAGAATATTGAGCAGTCTAAGAAAATTGACAGACCAAAATTAATTGAAAACAATTGTCACAAGGGAGGTTACATTCAAATATACTTTAAAGTATTATACAGTATTTGTAATTTCAAGTTGGGATAAATTAAGACACGTTTCGGCATCAGAAGGCTTGATGCGAAATGACTATATATTATATATTATATATATATATATATTATATATTATATTTCTTATTAATCGTTTTAAAAGCGAGTGCCTTTCTTTCTTGGTATTTTTGTCAACATGTATCCTTGTCCAAATAGCACCTCAAACTAATTCTATTTGAGTTCAGCGCTCCTTCCCAAACGTTTTTTGATGCCATACCATCACCAAGCATATTGATCCATGTTTGCATATTGATCCATTATTAGCATGTATGTACAAACCTGTTATTTCTCTGACGGTGTGAAACACTTCCAGCTTTTTGGCATCCAGGGGCGGGATGTTTTTAAAGTCATCTCTATGAAGAATAAAAACACATAATATGAACAAGCTGACTGCACATCACTGCACTCGGAGAGCCTTCAGGCGGGGCGGACAAGAATTACCCAAGAATCCCTGTGACCAGGAAGTGAAGGCTGCCCTGGATCTTGGTGCAGTTGATGAAGCTGTCGATGTTGCTGGAGTCCACCGTCTGTCTGTGCTCAGCCCCAGTGCCTTCACACACTACAGAGACGACCAAACACCATCATTAGCACAGATAACTGAAAAATAAACTCAGTGTGATAAGTAGAAAGTATTGAGCGTCAACCTTTTGGGCAGAGTCCGCTGCAGAGCTCGCACTGCTTCTGGCCTTCTCTCTCCACCTCCATCTTGTCTGGAGGACAAACGCTCACACAGGAGCTACCGTCCACCACAAAATGTGCTGCAAGGAGAACAAAAACGAGAACATCGTGGCACAGGTTTGCAATATCAAGAAGGTTAGTTGTTCCACGTTGCAACAAAAGTAACAAGACAACATGATGCGGACACAAACACTTACTGGGACACTGGGAGACACAGATGGATCCGTACTGATACTTGGCATTAGGGTTGGTCTCCATTTGAAATGTCTGCTTGTTATAGATCAAAGTCTGGGGGCACTGAGGCACACAGGCTCCAGAGTCGTTGAAATGACGACATGCCTACACAGGTACACACACACATAATTACATTTAACGAAATGAATATCCATTTAATAAAAGCACCGACATCCCATGATGATAATCCCTTGTAAGAGTTTGGTAAGGGCACTCTTTGCAGTTCAAATTGCAAAAGAACATAAAAATGGTGTCTGCTAAACATCAGCATGTTAGCATTGATTTTGTGAGCATGATAGCATACTAAAAGTTAGCCTTTAGCTCAAGGCACTGCCGTCCCTAGTAGGCCTACAACCAGCTGCTACCATTGCTTTGGACTGTCAGTCTTGTTTACTCTCCAGACACCCAGGATTTTAAAGACAGCTGCTTGTATTCAGAAGTTATGGTGGTAAAAAAATACAACCCAGAAAATAAAAAAAATAAGGGAATGTCTAAAAAAGAATAATGTCAATTCGGCAGCTGCCTTAAATGTCAGATGAACCAACAAAAAAGAGAGTTTACAAAACAGTTCCCACGCACAACTGCACAACCGTAAATTGATAACAAAAGATAAAGTGGGTTGAGTGCTCAGAATGAGCAAGTGTCTGCAAGGGAATTTCCAAACCACACGATTGTGTATTACTGTAACGGAAACCAACGGTTGACTGGAAAATCTAAATACCATGAATAGTTTTTAGTTGGATAAAGTTGTAAAGTCCTTAACAACTTTAACTTTCAAGTATGTTTATTAAAGTAAAATAAAATGTGATTAGAAGCATAGAATTGAAATTAGGATGCAAAGTATTTTTTCATAAAAGAGGTAAAGCAGTTTGGGGAAAAGTCTTCTTTTCAGCCACCTTTGTAACTGAAGAATGAAAAACCTACAGTGTAGAGTCTGCAAAGACTGCCTTTCTACTCATCTTCATCAAAGACGGAGTACTTACAAAACAGTCCACGTCCAGAGGGCCTTTGCATCCCGCTGCACACTCTATGTGACAGCAGTCCCTGGGGCTCGTCCCAAAACAGCGGCCATTACACTGTTGAGCGCACACCGTCTTGGTCACTGAGACACACAGGAAAGACGGGTTGAACAGAGGTCACCAATGTGCGTGTGTGTGTGTGTGTGTGTGTTGTCATTTTGTGTGCGGCTCCCTCTGTCTCTCTTCATTTTTGTCTCTGAAGAGGGACAGTCAGTGAAGAGAAATAAGGAGGAGAAGAGAGAAAATCAGGGAAACAATTGGACACTCACAGATCTGACATTGGTCCTCATTTGGTCCCCAGCAGTAATCTCTACAAGATTTGTGGCAGGGGCCTGAGAGAGAGAAAGAGAGGCAGGATTTGAGAAGAAAGAGATAATCTAGAGATAATTCGGGGATATGTGTAACAGGACTATGCCCACACCGACCTCTCTCTCCATTGTACTGGATGTCAATAGGAGCACTGTTGTCCCTTATGATATCTTGCCAGAAGATCCAGGGGCTATAACTCAGGTACTTGTTGTTGATAATCTGCACTCCTCCTTCCAGAATCTCTGTGAAGAAATGGTAAATGAGAAACGTCTTTTTACAAAAGCTAAGGCATGAAAACTGTGGCAACTGTACGTTTTGTCTAACATCCGTTTTTATCATCACATGGATCTTACATTGGGCCCCAAACTGTACTATTCTCCAGTAGTGTATCATCATTTTAAAAGTATAAACATATACAGTATATGTTATAGCTACATCAACGAGGCCCTGGTCCTGGTGTTGTGCATACACGTCACACTGCCACAGCTTACTGAGACACTTGATTAGAACAGAGCGTCGTTAATGTTATTAGTGACTCCTGAGTCCTTCCTGCTATGATGAAAAAGGCCTCTGAGATAGACCTGAGATAAAGTGCTATCCTAGGATGTCCGAGATGTTAGGAGTTGCGGAGGGGAGACATAAACTATGTCCCTGCGCTCCTTACCATAAATCACAACCTCTAGTTTTAATGCCACTTAAGAAGACATAAAAAGAATTGCTGAATATAGGTATCAGTTGAGACTGAATTCCCTAAATGTTTCCAATATTTTTCCAAGAATGAGTAACTGTCAGCTATAACATCTGTCGACATCCATCTTATTTTGCCTATAAAATGGCAGATTTTCTTTCCACAATAAAGTACGAACAGCACAACCTGCATATTTGTATTTGGTGCTATTGATTTTAAATGTCTTTGTTCTCACTTTTTTGAAGACCTCAAATCTCTCAGAACAGCACATTTCACACATCGTTTGTCCATGCTTCTGTTTTATTGTTTACCTGTCAGATTAGTGAGCCCCAGCTGCCGCAGGCCGTTGGAGCCGTCCTTGGGGTAGTTCAAGAAGACAGAGAGAGCAAAGCGTCTCTCATAAAGGCTGTTTCCTCTGATGACCCGTAGCTGCCCCAGAGGAATCTCCTGAAAATGGTTCATGGCAATAAGGACATAGCCAGTCACCTCGCGGATTGTCTGGAGGGGGGGGGAGAAGAGCACATTACACCTTGTACATACAAATCAGGTGAAAGACAAGGCAGAGAGGAA
The DNA here is from genome assembly GCA_943590825.1 of Bovichtus diacanthus. Classification (NCBI taxonomy): domain Eukaryota; kingdom Metazoa; phylum Chordata; class Actinopteri; order Perciformes; family Bovichtidae; genus Bovichtus; species Bovichtus diacanthus. The sequence goes on from CALSBV010010214.1 coordinate 2,640,147, forward strand.
GGATTTTTATTTATTTATTTTTTACCTTGAGGTAGGAGAAGTCCCAGTTACTCTCGATCTGAGTGATCTCCAGGTTTCCCATGATGATCTCACAGCCATCATACCGGTCCTTAATCAGGTTGTACTGGATCTCCTGAGAACCTGTGGAGCTCAGTCCGTTCTGTGTACCGGGACACACCACTGACAAACAAGAGAGACACATATTACTCTAAGACAAAACCAAGAGATACTGGCAGGGTGAAGAGAACTGTTCTTTTACTCGACTACATGTTTAAGAACTATGTCAGTGGGTTTACGTGCTTCACCTATTCACTACAGATCACGTGTACTTTACGTTACAGCAAGCTATTTTGGAAACTATGCCCTTGTGTTTTTTAGATGTATTTTTCCTGTCTGGTTTCTGCTTATTTTGTTATGTAACACTTGAAAATCGATTAGCAGACGTTTTTGAATTGGGTAGTTCATCACACTTAAGACCGAGTGTGTGTCGTGTTTTGTCAGAGTTACATTATCAGTGCAAAGTGATGCACTGCGTTAAAATGTAACTATATAATGTGATTCTTAAAAGATTAATGCAGACTGTGATGCATCACACAATTCAAAGGAGTTTAAAGAGTTGCTGTCTGCTGATTTATTTTAATACCGTACACCGAAATTAATGGAAACCAATGGCAGTTTCGAATTGTAGAAAATAAAAACCCAAAATGTAGTAGTTGAAAGGAGATAAAACAAACAAAAACACCAGTATGGTCCTTTAAAGTGTTTTTGTGTTGGGGTTATTTTGTTTCTGCAGTATTTATGGGCTTGCTGAATTTTCCTGATATTGTGTGTGCTGCTGTTTTGGCTGGAGAGTCTGATGTGAAGCACAGTAAAACAGGCAGGCTGTAACCCTGGTACATGGAGCAGGCCTAGGGCTGCTGGAGTGGAGGCCAAGGGTCGAGGCAGAGGGGCTTTTCTCAGACAAAGTTCCTCATTGTGATGAAGCTATAAATGTGGACAGTGTGTCCCAGTGACTGAAGAGTGATGCAGTGACAGACAGTGACTTCTGTGTGTGTGCATGTGCATATGTATGTGTGTGTGTGTGTGTGTCTGAGGGGTCTGCGTTGCTGAGATCATATCAACAGACAATGGGTCGTGTGTGAGTAGGACTTTCTGGCAAAGGGGAAGGGAAATATCGCGGACGGAAGAAGACAAGCACACCATCTTGTACTGACCAACAGAAATTGTGGCATGGCCCTTTATCAGCAGAACTGAGGCACCTGCAGCCGTCAACACAAGTCACATTTCCTGTCTTCATTGGGAACACGCAGAGGTGTAAAACAGAATCTTCCAGCAACACTTAAGAAACGTTGATCCCCTCTGTAAACAACCTTTTAGGCTGGTTGTGTCTGTTCATATGGAAAATTGCACATAACCAACATATTCATGCACTTACTCGTTTATGCATGGGTCTATTGAGTAAACATATAGTAGACACAGCTTGTCTGAGACAGTTGCATGACAATTCTTACTATTAGGGCAATTAAACCTCACATGATGCATGCACAAGACAGATGCACAAGCACACATGCATGATCAATACAGCTATATAACCTTCTGAAGAGCTTTTCATTCAAACAAAACAATCATCTGCAGATTGTACATATCAACATGAACAGGACCAATTGTCTTCAGTAGCTTTTTACAACTTGGATCATTGCCATGCAGGCTATTTTGTCTCCACTACTGCCAGTCATCCCTTGCAGTATATAAAGTGGTGATATATTGCTGCATTAAGGGCCTTGATAAGAGCCCAGTAATAACAGTAAAAAAGCTCTCAAGGACAAGCACAGTAAGTACTGTGTGATCTGAGACCACGAAACGAAGAGATGACGGTTAATAGTTTATTAAATGTAGCCCTCTTAACCTCTGACAAGTGCTATGCTAATTATTCTATTCTATGACATTATATTATATTCTATACTGTTGCACAAAATCTAGTTATATATCATGTTAAAAGCTGTGACTTTTCAAGGCAGGTACATGCTGAAGAGTCACTACCAACAGGTGATTTCAAGCAGGAAAATAATAACAAATCATCCTATTTACATATAAACACAAACAAACTATATATCAAAACAGGCTAGACAGGGTTTCTGATATGGAATTATAAATCCCCCTACCTTCATGGGTTTGGGATGTCGCTGTTTGTAGCCTCCATGATAATGTCAAACACAGTAATATGACTCCCCACTGGATCATCATGTTGATGTCGAATCTATTTAGTTAGACTGTATCATATCACACAGGTTTAGGTAGTCCTTCGAGGAGCCGATGTTGTGTAGGAAAGTATGGGTGTATAAAAAAAAATAAAATTTAGGTTCCACGCTCCGTCTCTGGAAGACGAGAGAGAGAAAATAAATCCAATATCATTTAGTCAGAGTGAAGGAGAAATGCAACTCCTTCTTTTAAAAACTTCGCATACAACATCAGTATGAAGAGCAAATAAATCGCGCCAATTGCAAAAACTGAAAACAACGAACAAGTGGCAGTTTATTTTGACGCTGGGCTGCCCTCCCAGAGAGGGACCTGTGATTGGCCAGGAGCCCGATGTTTTCACCAATCAGAGGCTGGTCCGTCATTTTTTTTTTACGCGCTGCATCCTCAATTGTTGCTCTGAAAACGGGAAAAAAATCCCGTTAGATTTAGTTGGAATGTTTAGAGAGAGATTGTTTTTATTTTCTCTCAACAGATAAAATACCTCCCAACAAACACATTAGGTCTACAAAAAAAATATAAAGCTGAATGAATTAGCCATTAATACACGTTTACCTTTAGTGTGCCACGTTGCATATGTGTTACATTAACACTATGATGCAGCTTCTACTATGGCACTATTTGCACGTGCATTAGTGTGAACACCATGTACCCTATATGTCTCTTTATGTGCAGCTATTTTGGTTTGGTGTTGTCAGCTGCTGCATGTGGAAGCTCTCAGTGGCTGCACTGTTTTCCCTGTAAAGAGCAGTATTGTCCCCACAGCCCTGTCAACTGGTTAATCACCTCTTTGATGCGTGTGGAGCAGACAGTCACAATGGGACACATTGTCAGATGGTCAAGTGACTTCTGAACCCAAAACAAGAAAATGCTTAATTTGAGAAAATGGCATCAGAGCAGCTAAGATTCCTGAACATGGAGCTGTGAGTGAAAGGGGGACGACTCACTAATGGATGGATAATCAGTAACTGATTCTGACACATGTACTGTTAATCTTATTTTGTATGAGAAAGAGATGGCTGAACAGCTGCTGTGTGTTTGAAAGTAACCCCATGTGGGAATTTGAATAATAGCGAGACTATTCAATAATCATCATTATCTATTTTCTATGAAAATGTGATTGCAATGTTCATCTCTCAATCTATCTTTTATGTTCACTAAGCCACTAAATAAAACAGTTAAAGTGTAAGAAGTAAAGTTCCTTTTATTGTAGCATGGTTTAAGTACACATTAAATATCTGTGTATCAGCTTGTGCTCATAACTGTCCTCCACCAGCAGTTTTCCGTCCAGCAGGAGGAGACAGAGACAGAGGATTCAGAGCTAACATACCAGAGCTGCTGCAGGCCCGGTGGGAGGTGGACTCTCAGACACTGTTTGCACCTCCATGCTTGTTTTTACAAGATTATTCTTTGACCCGTAAGTTTTAGAACAAACACTTCTAATACAATCAGCTGAGATGTGTCCACTTGCCTGTTGAATGATGAAAGCTTTACAGAGCAACATTACTGAGTAAGTTGGAAGACATTTTCACATCTTGAGCCAGTTACGTAAACAGAAGTCACTGTGAATATTTCACTCCTGCTCAGTAAATAAGTATAAAGTGAAAGTGACGGTGGGAATGAAAGAAAGAAATGTTTTGGTCATTTTTTTTCCACATTCTCTATTGTCAGGTCAAGAAAAGTGGCTTCAATAAAGGCCTGACGATTTCATGGTTTCTGCGGAGTCTGGCACTTTCACGTCGCCACCATGGTGTCAGCCTTAGTGTCAGCCCTGGTGGCCCTGTCCCTTCCAAGGCGAGCTGTGGGGGTGACTGCTGTGGCCTTTTGCAGTTGCCACTCCCTTCAGAGATTGATGAATTGATTGTGGGGCTGCTGCCAGTGTGTCTGTGCCCTGGGTGAAGGCGTCCCGGTTACGGGTGGGAATCCCAGCTATGGCATCCGCCCTGGGGCTACTATTGTGGCCGTCCTGCAGGGGGCCCTGGGGGCTGGTGGCCCCGGGAGCAGCTCTGACCCACATACTGCTGTCACACCCCTGGAGACACAGCGGCATTCTCCCCTACATGGACTTCTGATTGGCCCAGACAAAATGACTCTCTCTGTGGAGTGCTGCAATTCCACAGGAAAACTACCTGATTGTGCCAAACTTCTCTTGATGGCAGCAGTTAGAAAAGGCCAAAAGAGAAAGACGACAAAGATCCATGTCCTTCCCACCTATTTGACCTGCTCTCTCCCAGCCCGTGTCCACCAGTACATTTTCAAATATTAAGCTTGTAATATGTGCTGTTATTTAATGTGGCTTTAGTCTTAGTTGGCAACTGCTACAATGAATATTTGACGAAGTCAGAATCTATTCAATTAATTAAATAATACATTTTAAATCAATAAGATTCTGGGGTTTTCAATGAGGGAGGAGTGGATGAAATTATACGAATATATAGATAACAGAACTTTTTGTGGAAAAACAAGATCAGAGCAGTTTTTTGTATCAAAACATGATATGTGTTAAGGGGATCTTTAAATTGTGTTTGATCAAAGTGGGGAAAGGCTGAGATCTAAACAAACAGATAAATAAGCACCAGCTTATCTTATAAGGTCTCCACAGAGGAGCCAAATCAAGTGTGTGAAGAAATTAGTAGGGCAAAGCCAATTTGTGTTTTGGTCTTTTTATTGATTGATCAACATAGTGCCAGGAATCATTAAATCATTCAACACTTTTGCACCAGTTTGTGTTGTTTTTACTTCCTCCTCTTGATAATATTCCAATCAATTTAATAAATCCATTTTCAGTTTGCTCCTTTTTGAATAAACTTTATCGGTTGGAATGTTCTGCAGTCTCGCTTTTCTTTATTTTTCTAGTTAAAATCTGCCAATAGTCTTTGAAAGAAGGATGATGAGCCAACACAGTACTGTGAATGCATCAGTGTTACAGATCATGGGTGAGATACTTGAATGTTGTACATTTCTACATACAAACCTGTTATCAAAGAGAAATAAACCACTGGCAATATAAGGCCACGAAAACAATTGTCACACCAAACTGAACGTAATTGAGGGCACATCACACTCACAAGCTGCTGTCAGTTATACATATCTGCAACACACTGACCCCGATATCTACAGGTGTATCAACAACACTTTCAATTTGACAGCGAATACCATGGTATACTTTTCTTGTTACATAAACATATATACATTTGCGCTGACATAGAAAAGCATGCTTTTGCATATTAGAAGGTTGTTCGGTAAACTTTACACTAAATCCATAACATTTATCAGTACAGCATTGTTCCAACCAGCAGCAGTAATTTAGACTAACAAATATAGTCTGAGGAAACAGGCTATTATAATTCACTTTTATTACAGATCTTGTACAGTATTAACATGCCTTATGATGCAGTATTACTATCATCCTCTCTCCTATCTTTTCAAATCATGTGATTTGTGTGAACACTCAAAAAGACAACTGTCTGATCTAGTTAGCAAATTAAGAAAAACAACACTAAATTCAACACTTGCCTTTTGATCCAAAATAAATAAATACTCCATTCAAACAGACATTACATTTTGTACAACAATAATGCATCTAGAATTATTTTGTGCAACATAATACAAAGAGATACGGCTAACACAAGAAACACATATAATGTCACGGCAATTAGGGATGAATAAATCAGGATGACAAGCAATGTGAGTTCTTTTGACAGATATAGTGCAGCTGCTCGCACAAACTGACTTAAAAAAATAAACATTCAAAAACCATGTAAGCTCTCTGATATTGCCAATCACATGCTCTGCTGCATCACTCTCCACAGGCCAATAGCAGCATTTATTTTCCTAAGCCACAGAGCTGGTACAGTGTGCCTGTTCTATCAACTGTATCAGTTCAGCTATCACACCTCGCTGACGGCAGACAAATTGTTTTAACCCTTATTGAGCCAGGCACGTCGACGAAGAACAAATCTTTATTTACAGCAGCGGCCTGCAGTAGTTCACAGCTCTTACAAGCCCACGAGCCAGTACTGGGATCTTCTCCATCTCCATGCAGAATAGGGAAGCGGTAATATACAGTGATACCAGGGCTTCTTTTTCACTAGCTGCCTTAGCAGTAAACGCACATTGCGATTAAGGGAGAGAAACCATATGATGCACTTATAAAGTAATAAACAAAAACAAACTTACAAATAAATAAATACATGTTGACAAAAATATAAATTGTTTCAGACTATCCAGTATGTCATCAAGTTTTGTGTCTAATAAGAATAAATAACATGAAGAATAAATAAAGTTTTATAGCACAAAATGAGCTCTGAAGCACATAAACTGGTGGTATGGACAGAAAATGACAACTTTACATTTATCTGAGCCTGTATGAGTATACTGTGTTTTAAACAATGTGATATTATTCTGAGATAGTAGTAGTACTCCCCTTATACTATTATGACATTCTTTATAATTTTACATTAAGTTTAAATTATCGGACGGTTGCTCTGCCATCATGAGTCTACATCATCACGTTTTCTGAACAAATTAAAAGGTGATGGAGGTCAAAGAGACCGCAAAGTAGGGGAAATACATATGCCTTTACAGTAACATTATACCATTACATCCCAATAATTATGTATTCAGTGTGTAGAATGTAAGTCATTTAGGTCAACACCATTGGTTTGTAAATATTTTAAATTGCTCACCGCATATCCAAACAAATTAAATTAATCAAAATAAAAAAGTGAAACAAGTATTTTAGGGGGGGGGGGGGGGGGGGGGCATTAACAGTCACCCCCTGGGAGCTTTTCAGCACAGCCTCTCCATGTAAACACAATGGATCTACTATAACCCTAACCTGGAGCTGGCACCCAGGCTCTTCCCCACTCTACTGACCGGACCTTTCACTTTTTGTTCTTCAGCTGATTGGCCAGCCAGTCAAGGCCCTCGTACAGACCGTCTCCACTGGTGGCGCAGGTGGCCTGAATGTACCAGTTGCGGTGGCGTAGGGAGTGCAGGCCCAGCTTGTCAGTGATCTCTGCAGCATTCATGGCATTGGGCAGGTCCTGAAAAAAAACATCACATCAGGTGTGTCAATCACGAGGCCTGAATACGTTCAGTGCAGAAAGAACTTAACACATAGAGGAGACACAAGGACGGCTATACCTGTTTGTTGGCAAAGACGAGAAGAACAGCATCCCGCAGCTCGTCCTCAGCCAGCATCCTCATCAGTTCCTCCCGAGCTTCGTTCACCCTCTCGCGGTCATTGCTGTCCACCACAAAGATCAAACCTGCAGGGAGAGATAAGTGTTACTATCCCAGAATCACTTTCATCTCACTGTTTAACAATATGCTCACAACATATTGTTCAAAAAACACATCGCTAAACCAAGTCTATTCATTGCCAAAGCTTTCAACATGACTAAGCTGATAATAATTTGAAGCAGTTGGAGGCTGTATTCAAATGACCTCATCTAAAACATTAGTCAGATATGCCCTCAGGTGCTGGGGGCGAGTGGGTGCTGCAGGCTCTGCCACAGGACCCTGTTAACTCCAACATGGCCGACGTGTGCATCATCTAAGAGGCAGCTGCTCTGGCTCACCCTGGGTGTTCTGGAAGTAGTGCCTCCACAGGGGACGGATCTTGTCCTGGCCACCCACATCCCACACGGTGAAGCTGATGTTCTTGTACTCCACCGTCTCTACATTGAAACCTGAATGAAAAGTAAATCAAAATGAGTTACACAAGCTCAGAGACAGGCGTTTCACCTAACACTATCCGTAATGAATCCTTTCCTCACGCACCGATTGTGGGGATGGTGGTAACAATCTCCCCCAGCTTCAGCTTGTAGAGGATGGTGGTTTTTCCAGCAGCGTCCAGCCCCACCATGAGAATCCTCATCTCCTTCTTGCCTATCAGGCTCTTCAACAGGTTGCCAAAGATGTTCCCCATGATGTCTGACGGCTCTCACCTCAACTGCAACAGAACTGTTAACACAGGGTACTGAAGAGACCACTTTCCATGTGTAGCAATTAAACAAACCTGTGAACCACATATAGAAAGTAAAAAACCACAGTGAAAAATCACGCGGTTAAACAGTAGCTGTTCAAAAAAGCAACTCTCAACATTACCACTTCGTTAGGGCTTGAAGCCAACTCAGAGGAGAGCCAGTAAAAGCAAACTTCACACCTCGGCAGGCGGCTGACCTGACTTAAAGGCTGTTGCTTTACACTTTGACAGCTAGTAGGGGAAACCGACCGCCATATTACATCTCTGTTATGTGGATCAGCTTTCATGTGGGCAGAGTAACCACCTTTTATGCTGTTTGCTGGCAACTGAATAAAAGCTAGTGTAACAATCAATTCATATTACATTAAATGACACATAACCTCAGGTTGTGAGAATGTGTGGTGCACACAGCCTATATCTTTGTGAGTGTTTGTGTGTGTGTATTTCTTATGACTATGACTGATCCATTATACTTGGGTAACAGATGGCTGTTTATGGGATGCGTTGCTGTCAAGTAAGTACTAGGCTAAACTATGTCTCGGTGTTTTACTATGTGTACAAATTTTAATTATAGATACATATGAATTGTGTATATTTTATATATGTAATTATTTCCTGTAATATTCTGCATGGAGAGTGCCACTTTTCACGCCCCTGGAGGCTTTTTAGGCAATTCTCCTTCACATTCCCTTGAAAATGATATATTGTATCTTTAAAAAAAAAAAAAAATGTTTTTGAGTAAATAAAGAAAGAAACAAGAGCTTTAAGGTGAGAGGCTTTAGAGGCCAACTGTCAACTTGTGCTAACATTTTCTACCTGAGGGGAAATTTTTGGTGCTAATTTAGAGATATTCAAAGATTAGTACAAAACAAATGCCCACACAGCCTCGTGTGAGGCGGATAGGCAGTCTTCTCTAGGAAGCCTTTATTTTGTATGATGATAACTGATGCTATCACTCAGGCTCTAGCTGCTAGCATAGCCTGCTACAGCTGCAGTGGCCGCGCATCCATGTACATCTGTCACAGCGCGAGGCGCAGACGGATGCTGCAGTCCGAGCAGGCGATGAATTTGAATGAGACACTATTTCGTTTTTATAGCGTAAAGTGAGAATTATTCGTGCGTAGTTAAGAAAGCGACAATATCACGTCTTTAGATTTGAAAGAAGAAAAACTGTCCGGGTCAATTTGTGTGCTGTAATCCCCCTCGTACAGTCACGACTAGGCAGCGCACCAGTCGGCCTGATGTCGTCGATTAACGGCGGTTAATTTACCGAAAAGCGTTACAAGGCGTGAAAACAGCGACACATACGCTGCGGTCACCTTTATAACTTGTATACATCTTTGAGCATTTTCACAATTTGCATCTCATTCACACTTACCCGTACACGACAGGAAGGATACCAGCTGGATTCAGGCAGAGGAGAGGACTGGATAAAAGTCTCGCGATAAGCAACGGGTGTGAAACGTTGTATTCTCGCGATAGTTGGACTCTCAAGAGCACCTCTCACATTTGCCATGACTTGTTAAAAGCCAGGAGCACAGCTGCAGGGCAACTGCAATTTAATCGTCTCTTTATAAAACATGAACAATTGTGTGCCACATCAGCATTGACCTGCTTGGAGACTTAACCTGCTTTAGATCTAATAGCGTGCATCTTTATTCACTCACAATATCCTCCTTTCTGCATGTGTTAAAATGTTATTTGTGTGGTATTACAGCAGGACAACAACTGAACCAATATGCAATGTAACAGGGCGTCTGTCGGCAAACACGCTTGAATAATTAAAACAGGAATCATGTTAATGAATAAGTAAATGGCTGACTGTAACAGGATACCAAGTGATACTTCCTGGCCTGTGTGTGTCAAAGATAATGAGATGACAGGAGGAAACAAAACATTGTCGGAATCAATATTATAGCAGGTTACTAACCTTGAATACTGATTTTGTCATAGTATCATGTATTTCAAAAGGTAATACTGTACATTTATGCAGTGGTGGAATAAGTATTCAGATCCATTATTTAGGTATAACTACAAACACCACACTGGGAAAATACTCCACTACAAGTAAAAGTCCTGCATTCAAAACTTTGAGTAATTAAAAGTATATAAGTATTATCTGCAAAATGCACTTAAAGTATTAAAAGTAAAAGTACTTGTTTAGTAAAATGTTCCCTATCAGTGTTTTACTATTATATATGTTGTTTTTTGGATTAATACTACTGCTGTGTTATTGTGTATGTCACATTTTATTGCTGTAGATGTGGAAGGTTGTGCTAATATGAACTCCTTCATATACTGTTCGGTAGTTTAATCTACAGCATTCTATCAAATTCTATAAAATCAGCATCTGTTTGTAGCTATAAAAACATCCCTGTTTTCAGCTTTGTGATAATGCATTTTCCATTTGATTCAAGAGAGTTTTTAAATACTTTATTTAGCTTAAGAAGGAGGAGAGTTTTCTCAGCCCATAAAGGAACACACTTCAGTCTTCAATTTATCACAAACACTCAAAATCACCACATCTGGAGATACATGATTTACACTGGACAGGAAAGACATTTTAAATCTGAAAAGTTACTAAAACTGTCAGACAAATTCAGTGGAGAAAAAGTACAATATTTCCCTCTGAGATGTAGTGGAGCAGAGGTATAAAGTTGTATAAAATTGAAATGCTTAAGTTAAGTACAAGTACCTCAAATGTACAAAATTACATTTCAGCCCTGCATTTATGTGGTTTTACAGGTGGCAATACATGTCGGAGTTAGGAAGGAGCCTCCCTATACTAGGTGTGGGTTTAACCCATTAACCATGAAAAAAAACCCGTCAGCGTGATTAAATGACACGCCTGAGACCAGCCCCACCGCCATAGGTGAATCCAACGTTTGTCTCCCTCTTCCGCTCTGTTGTGTGTCAGTCAGCGGTCCAGTGATAGATGTGTTTATCAACTCAGCGGTGAAGGCAGAGGAATAAAGAGGGGAGCAGATGTTTGCAGCTGCAGACCAGATTATGGGGTGGAGTGGATGGTGGGGGAGCCTGCCGAGTTTGTGTGCGCGGGGAGTTTCGGGAGGGTTACAGGGGGGTTACAGCGGGCTCGGGCGGTGGCAGGGAGAGGTGGGGTGGGGAGCTATGACTTAAAGGAGCCTTTCCTCTGAAGTGTCTGCCAGCGTGCACCCCAGCAAACACAATCACAAGTCTCGTTGGTTCTGCTAGCTGAACTAATGAGGGCCTGTGCGTTGAGGGCAGGGGCTTTGATGTTCTGGGTAGCTGGCTCCTTGTGTTTTCTCTCCCGCTCTCCTTCTCTGCCTGTCCCACATCAAAAATGAAAGGGGAGTTGAGAAGCAGATGTTTTGAGGCATGTATTTATACAGAGTACACTTTATTCACCCCCTTCTCCATTTGTCCTTTGCTTCTGCATCTCCGCTGTACGTACAGCAAGGATCTATCTCCCCATCTTTATATCCAACTAAACACACTAAATCGCCTTACTTTATACATATAATCATCCTGTCAATCAAAGTGGGTAACTTTTATCTCTCCTAACTTCCTCTCTCGGCCTCCCTCTCTTTAATTTCAGAACCAGTCTGGTTGTCATTACTCGGGGGGCAGTCAATGTGTTGCTATGCATGTGTCTATGTCTGCAGCGATGAGAGGGAGAATGGGAAAGAGAGAAAAAGAGCGCAGAGAGAAACCAATCCCAGGCTGTCCACCAACCTCTGTCTCACACATGGGAGAAACAGTGACAGGAAATTCCCTTTCGCAGCAGCTCCAGGGTGAAATGATAAAGGAATGAAGAAACGCAAAAACCAGAAATCCTTTCCCTTACCATTCCATACGACTCGCTGTCTCCCTTTTATTCCCTCACTAAATACCAAACAGACAGAACAGTCGATTCAGCCAGTGGCACTGCCATTCTTCAGGAGTTGAGGGATATTTACAGAAGTCCATACAAACAACACTTAATTGGCATTGAATTGTATTATGTCAGATCAAGCATGGAGTTTGGATCATCCAAGGTATTTAGGAATGCTGCTATCGTAAATTCAGTCAGGTGTTGACATGGGAATTCTCCTAAATCTGCAGTGTCTCGGGTCACCAGGAGTTCTGTCTGACAGTTCATATGTGCGCACCAGCATGCATGTTTTTGATTGTGCATCAGAACCAGTATTCCTAAATGTAAGTGTCTTTGCGCATAAACGCATGCACGTGTTTATGTGCCTGTGTTTACGTTTGTGTAGTCCGTCTCCCAGGTAACAGGGACATGGCGTCCCACGTGGTTTAGCGAGTCCCTTCCTCGGCTATGAACTCGGGACAGATGATCCCCTCAGATGCTCGCACAGCAAAGACTGGTATAATCACCCCCACTCTCTGCTCTCTTGATGCTTCTCTCCAGTAATAAAAGTCATACTTTAAGGAAACAATATCCTGCAGCCATAAAAAGTCCTTCTCTCAGCATGAAGTGGCCATAAAAAAGGCTCTCACCTCCCAAACCTGTAGTGCGTAGAACTTGCGCCCCCCCCCCCATTTACACAGCAACAGACACACACACACACTCAAACATACACACATCCTTCAGCATCAGTTCAAGACTAAAGCAGGTCCATCTCTCACTTTGACATGTTCTACATGTGGGAAGAATCTAAGGAGTGCTAGGACTGATGAAATGGACAAAAGCGAGCACAGAATAAGAGCTCGGTCATGATTTCATAGGAAAAGTGACACATATCACATCACAGTTATATTCATGAAAAACATGACCACTAGCGACCATTTTCAGAAAGTAACTACTATTTTTTACAATGGTGTAAATAAATCAGAATGATTAGTTGTTCAGCGTAAGGAAGGACTGAATTTGACTCAAAAACTTTACCATTTTGAGTTTTACAAGTATATAAGTGTGCTTTCTGTCCTGAAATCAATCAGAAGTATCAGTCCTTTAAAACACTGTCCTTTCTGTCTTCTATTAGTAAAACCCTTGTCTAGAAAGATTGTGTGACATGACCCCCAAGTGAGTATTGTTGCTCTGTCTGAGTCACAGGTGCAAAATATACAAATGGAGTAAATATGTTTGAGATCATCAGAAGAGCCCAGTTAAATGTGATATAAATTGCTTTGTTGTCTAACAGCACTGGTTTACCATCCTGAGCCGCTCGCCAGCATAAGTCTGTCAGTAACTAGAACCAAAAAGACAGGCTCCAACACAATAAAATTATTAATAATACATTTACAAATATACATGTACACATTCAAATACACAGCTACTGTACAATGAGATGAGTCAGCATGTACTCATTAAACTAGAACTGCTTCTCTGCTGTTGCTCGTCTTTGTTTTGTGGGATAGAAAAGATTGGGTATAGTCTGTTTTCATGGCTGAGAGGGCAGCGTCTAAACAGACCATGGCAGGACAAATGTCATGAGTCACCTCTTCAATCTCTGACTTGGCATTTTGAGAATAACAGCGGCTACAAAGAGAAAATAGATCCCAGATGATGGACCCAAAAAAAGGAAAGGGGGGGATAAACAGAGTCTCTGGGAGAGTTACACAAGGAGCAAAACAAACGCTGGAACAAAAGGAGTGGGCGAAGGGACAGGCTCGCCATCTTGAGTCCAGGAAGAGTAAAGGCAGCTGGGACTGGGAGAAGTGGAATCTACTTGCACACATTGACCCACTCTGTGAGACGACACTCCTCACACAGCACGTAGCAACACCAGTGGAACCTGCAATTGCAGCGCTCGCTGCGTGTTTGTTTCAGGATGTTGTGTCCACGGCCGCAGCACAGCGAGCCGCAGCTGTCTGTGCTGTAGCTGGTTTTGTTGCAGATGCGTCCTTGTGTACCTGGAGAGTCTACGGACACATCACGCTCACAGAAATCAGGAGACTTCTCAAAGTACACCAGCTCTCTGGACATGGTTCGACGGCGACCTCTGTTGGGTCCGCCTGTGCTCCCGCTGGCGACGTTTCCTGCTCGAGGGTTGAAAACCCCATTGTTCTTGTTCTGGGAGTTGACAAAGATGGCTGACAGGAACTTTTCCTTGAGTACAGAACCCACAAGCCGAAACTCTGGGGACACATGCCAGCAGGTTTTAAACTGACAGCTCCCTGATGTGCCGTGACATTTGCATTTCCTCTTCATGTTGTCAGTCACTATCTGTGTAGAGAAAGGTAAATGACGTAACAAATCAGAAATGAAACGATGACCCTGATGACGATATGTGCCAGGGAGAAGTAAGACTGCTCTCAGAGCAACATTAAGAACAAAGTGGATAAGCACATTACTCACCTGTCGTCCCACCCGGTTGTTATGTATCCTCATGCGAGCGTGGATGTCTCTTGGAGACCCGCGGGAGTCAAGCCAGTCCCTAGAAAAACGGTCCCCAAAACGGACGTCATGACTGCAGCCCCCCCACTCCCACGTGTCCTGCATGGAGCTCAGCTCATCTGGTATAGGCTTGAGCAGGGCGGAGGGGTGGGTGGAGCCCAGGTTAGCGGGCAGGTCGCCATGGTGACCGTTTAGCTCTGAGGGTAATGACCGTGTCATGGCGAGGCCTACTCCACCCTTCTGCAGGGTCTGCAGCTGCAGCTGTGTGAGTTTCAGCCGGATCTTGTCATCGTCCTGGCGACGCTTGGCCTCGCAGCCACACCCCCGCAGCTTGCCCATGCTGCAGGCTGAGGCCACAGAGTGAGCCACACCCGCTGCCAACAAGGCCAGAGAGAAGGCACTCTCGCGAAAACCTGGGAGCAGCAGATACATTTAATGGCATTTAAAGAGTTGAAAATGATAAACAGTCCTGCGTCTGTGTGCAGAACAACCTCTACTCTCATACCTACACCTCCACCCCCCTATAAACCCAGGTCACATTTTGACCATCATTAGCTTGCCTCCTGCTCTCACCCCTGTTGAGAATGGTGTTGTGGTGGGGAAGCTTGCCAAGGCCCTCGAGCGAGGAGCAGTTCCAGCGCTGATCCCGGAGCTGGTGCTGGCATTCGTGGATGGCCACCTGGATGCCCTGCAGAGCAGAGGCTGTCACATCGGGGCTCCGCACACACATCCGCATCTGACGTTTACTGAGGCCTGCCAGCCTCAGGCACACTGAGTTAGGGGTTAGCACTGGATCTCCTGCCACCTTCAGGCTGAGAATATCATTACACAGCACCCTGCAGAGAGAGAGAAAGAGAGAAAGAGAGGGAGAGAGAAAGAGAGAGTCAGTTGGGGGCCATCAGAGCTGGTCAGGAGTTCATTAGTGAAATCCAGAGAAGTATGTCGAAAGATGTTTTGGATACTTAATAAAATCAGAAAAATACAAAAAAGGGAAGATTTAAAATGGATATGCTAAAACATGTCTCATCTCTAAGGGATTTGTTGAATCGGCTACAATAACATGTGTTAATGAATTACACGTATTTACTACAGAGTTTCTACAGATGTTGCTTAAAGAAGGGGGGGAAATAATTCTAACCAGATCATCTAGCTGTGAAGTCTCAAAAGCAGACAGTTACTTGCCAAATACATCTTATGGAGAAATAACAACAGTGGGATTTACAGTATATTGAATTCTTTATGGCATAGCTCAGAACTTGTCGCTATGAAATTAGTTAACATTCATTGTAATGTTTCAATATTACACAAAATCAGCCTGTACAATCAGAGGCAGATGTTTCACTTTTAAACTAAATATGTTAGGTATTAGTTTAAACCATACAGTCATACACAGTAACTTCCCAAAACTCTTGCCGAATTCCATGTAGCAGGAACCCGCATGCAACATCAACTCTCCTGACGCTCTCCAAGTGCACTCACGTTAATGCAGGTGACATAAGTGCTGCTGCCAAAATCAGGAATTGGTCCCAACGGAGTTTGTTTGATAGCTCCATTTTGTTAAGCGTCTTTCGCGACGTGACATTAAAACACTCGTAATAAAGTCCTGTATTGAATAAGAATATCAAAAAAAGAAGAAGAGTGGGGTATTATCGATGCACCGCCAAACGACCGAAGAGTGAAGACGGAGAACAGAGGAGCTCGGGGGCGAGAGTAAACGGGAGGGGGGGGGGGGGGGGGGAGGGGAGGAGATGCCTCCACAGGCGGCGGTTTACAAAATATTGACCAACATGAGAGTTGGATCACCAGTTGATCGTTTTATCATTTGAGAGCGTGATCATTCGTCCGAGCGTAAAATGACGTTTCCAAACTTTTACGCACAAGCACCACTTTCCAAGCCGTGCGCACAATGGGCTCACGTTTTGGTAGGTTATCTAAAATACTGGTTCTTATAAACCTATTTAATGGCATATAGAAACATGAATGTATGTAGACTTGCTTTTTTTATTGGTGGGTCGGTAGGTTATGTAGTATAGGCTTCCTTTTTTTGAGGAGGAAGAACAAAGAGACGCTGAGTAAAATGAAATATGGAAAGTCAAAAAAGATTTTGTTCATAAAGGGGTGAGTTAAATGATGAATGGGGGGAGGGGAGAGCTGCTGGTTCCACTGTACGACAGGGAGGCAGCAGCAGGCAGGCGGCTCCGCTAACAGACCCTCCAACAATACTGTTTTTAGTCATGTGGTCCCCCTTCCTCCCACCTCCATCAGAGCGGCTGTTCCTCATTGTTGTGTTTGAAACAACTTCACTTTGTCACTCTAAAGTCTTTATTTCAGAGTATAACATTATATACATAAATTACGAGAGTGACAGGTCGGATTTTTTTTTTTGTCATGATTTACCACGTTATGGCTTCACATGCTCCGACAAACATTAAATGGCAAATAACATTAAAATTGGTATGCGATGCTTCATATGAAGTAGGGCCTTAGTGGTCTTTAAAAGATTTGATCCATATTGAAGAATACCAAACAGCATCTCACTTATCTATTCAAATCCGTTCTTCCTGCTCAGTAATGACTAGGCCTACACTCAGGCCTTTTGTTAGGACTTAGTTAGGATGCTGTGGCAGGTCGGCATCGAAATAATCAGCATATTGGTCCATATTAGGCACGCCAATACTGAATCAACAGGTCCATCAGTCATATCATTTCTTTCACAAATTAAAAATGTTTCCTCGACCAGACTTTAAACAATAAGAGACACTGCTGTTGGAATCGAGAAGGTGCAGTGGGTTACTTTCATAAAATTAAGTTAAAACCCCCCTCGAACACGGTTCGCATAGTGACACCAATTCATCTAATCTCCTTCCATTCCCTAAGCTGCAGCAATGAAAAGTGCATTAGCATTCTGCCTTGGCGTGTATATCTAAGTGGCTTAAAAAGTGATTTGAAGTTGATTTGTATATAAAAGGCCCCCTTTATCCGGATTGAAGCTCTAATCTGCTCGGTGTCGCATGACTGCTCCAGGAAACTCGTTTGAGCACCTTCATATAAGGCTGGAGTATAAACGTAGGATGGCTGTCATTAAATCCTTTTTTTTACAAAAGCCCACTTCCTTTTACTGTCATCTGAGGGAGAGAGAGGGAGAGAGAGAGAGAGAGAGATGGATAGGAGGGGAGAGAGATTATTCAAACTACAACCACTGCAGTGACTAATGTGGAACATGCAAATTAGCAGATAAATGTCACATAATGAAACATTCACCCATGAACCAACATGGAGAAGTTTGGGGACATTGAAGCCTGCTTCTAGTCTGGGGTTAGATGGAGATGCCGCAAAGTGACTCAAGCTGTGATTACACTGGGCTACATGTGCGTCGAGGGAGGTGTGCAGGCCAGATGTTTGGAAGGGTTTTTATTCTTACTCGTCCCCCTCTTTTCCTGGTTCATCATACATCAAACTTCTGATCGGAGAACATATTTCATCTCTCCCGCGCTCGAAAAAAAGACGTTTAAGTAGCCCAGCAGGCAGTGTGAGTTATATGACAACTAAGAGCTTATTATTTCGTATTTCTTCATGCAACTTTCGGTGTGCGTGCGCACGCGTCTTGGGCTATAAAGACTGGCGATAATAGTTTTGTTTATTGAGCCTAATCGAAATCGGTATCTTAATATAGCCTATTAACAGAACCTCATAAAAGGTCTTCATTAAATGGTATTTTTAATTGGTGAAATAATGACAAACAAGGGTATATTTGTAAAGGGATATGTGTAAAAAAAGGAAAAGAAATGAACAGAAATGTCCTTAGTCACTGCACATATTTAGAGCGCATTTGGAGAAAGGAGGAGGAGATGCGGTTAGGGAGTAGGCTAATCCAACCACCGGGTAAAAAGGGCAGTTTTAGATGGCTCATATTCCGCTGTAACTGTATTGCACCGTGACACCAGCTTTGAGCAGCGGCGGAGCACCGAACGGGGCGCACCCACAGCATCTGTACCAACACATCACTGCTTCAGGGGAACTTCTCCTTTCTCCAAGACTGGATGTGGAAGCAAACACATGGCCAGTGGGAAAATACTCGCAGCCGCACACATTTAAAGGGAATCGATTATCTGATGACCGTGAGATTCCACAAGTAATATGCGCAACTCTTTGGATTGCCCTATTTTTTTTTTTCTCTTCCTTTCTCCTTTCTGCCCAGTTGTGTTTCCTTATTCATTGTGCGCCCTATGAAGAGCATTAACTATCCCTCCCTCCAATCCTATTGAAAAGGCTCCGAAAAAAACAGAGGGAGATGAGAGCAGCAAATCCCTTTTTTATTCCCCTCGTAGCGCTCAATAAGAGAAGAATGTGTTGCCTATCAGTCACCGAGGGGATCAAGTCTTCGGGACTGTCCCACGCGTTCAATGCGCCGTGCAGAGCATCACTGAGAGAGACAGAGTGAAGAGGACTGCAGCAGCAGTAGCATCCTGCCTGGACACTTCACATCATTTAGCAACCTGTCTCCACTCAAGATCCATTTAAGTCAATTAGGGCTGTCTGCTTCTCTCACCTTTCAAGTCCTCTCGCCGGACTGTGGCGTGGTGAGTATTCACCTTGCAGCATTTTAATCATGATTTAATAGATCATAATGATTAAAATATAGTATTGCATGTAATCTGTTGTAAGCAAAGGCGACGCAGGAAAAAATGCAATGCCAGACTCTTGTCTATTTCTTCTTGTTTTTAGGCTGATGGTTTATTTTAAGGCTATTTCCCCCACCTTTTTTTGTTTAGGCTCTAAAATGTGCATAGCTGCGCTGGAGTGTTCAGATGAATAACTGTCAAAGATATTTGGAACTTATATAACTTTGTCTGTGCACAATCCATTTGACACTTTCCTCCTCATATTTGACCCAAAGACACGATGAGGAGCCTGGCGCTGCTGTTGGGGGTGAAAGCCGCCTGCATCCTGCTGGTGTCCTCGCTCTCAGGCACAGGGGCCGTCAACAACAGCGGCCGGTGGTGGTGAGTTCACCAGATATCTACTGTACATTCATGCACTTATCAGCAGCCTAGGATTGGACACTTTCTATTCAACGCTGCTTTGAGCGGGGAAGACCCTGCGCTACCGTATAACGGTGTTTTATTGGGCTGCCACATTCCATGCTGCACGCTCGAAATAATGTGTTAGTTTTGGCACCGTTCACAACTTCTGTTCAGCCTTTGAAGAAAAAAAAAAAAAGCAACCGCATGATATTAAAGCGTGTGGGGTTTATTTTTAATAATCTATTATTTAACAAAAAACGAATTACATTTGTAATAATTACAGGATTATCTTTTATTTGCGGTAGATTTCATTTACTCTCGTTCTCGCTACTCCCCTGTCATTTGGACATTGTGGTTTGAACACGAGACAACATTTTTCAGTCCAATGTGGGATAAATTAAATATGGATTTATTTCATAGCTGAAATGAATCCTATACGAGGTCTTATCCTGGGTCATGTTGATCCAATACTGTAAATTCGTCTCCTAAAACTGCCAATTCCACAATATTTTGTTGCAGAACAGCAATATAATGGAATCTGTATCGTTTTGCGTCAGTGGGCATATTGCCTTGCTTTTGTTTAAAAATCTATAAACTGTGGGTTGGGATTGTTGAGGTAATGATTTAACGAAAGATTTTAGTCGTTTATGCGGTGTCATTAGATGGACAGAATTTGCGCACAACTTTTCAAATATTTAAAATGTCAGCTGTAATCCAAGAAAACATCTAGGAAGGGGGAAAAAAAGACACCGCGGAGTTTTTGGACTGAAACAAATAACCCAAAAGACGACATTATTATTAATGTTCCCAGGCCTCACCACACAACTGTCTGGGTCAGCCCTCTAACAGGCCAAGACTAGCCCGCTCTTCCGGATCATAATGCGGAACAGGAGACGCATCCATTACACTACATGTGAATCAAAAAGCTAACAGAAATTGCCAGAAGATAAATTGTACAGCCTGTTTAGGAAACACTCAAACTAGAAACGTTCTGAAACCTGACTACCAAAATGAGTGCATGTAAGCCATGTTCAGTGATCAGACGTGTAGAAAACTGAAGGAGCAGGTGCCACATTTGGACACAAACTGTTATAAAACCAAATACCAGAATATTTTCAGATATCACTTGGCAAAAGGACAAGAAACCTCGAGTTGTTAATATTATAAGAAATAAGCAGAATGCGTAGAAGAATTGTTAGATGCTACTCATGACATAAAGCATAGTCTACAGGATATGTTTTTTTTTATTTTTTTTTAAATCATTGGCAGAGAGCATTTTACATTAACAACATACAAACCTAAAGGCCTAATGTTTAGTGACTTGGGACTTTTTGACAGGATGGTCATATCTTAAAGTGAGATTGGACACTAATCTAAAAGTGTAGCTCACGTCTCCTCAGCCTTTGATTTATTACATCGACATTGGACACGGAAAATAAACAGAGAAGAAAAGAGAATGATGTTCAACGGGACAATGCAGATGCAAACCTGCGAGGATTTCCTGTGAGTGTGCCACTCAGCTATATGACAGAGTGTGACGGATGCTGAATATTTAGCAAAAGAATATGGTTACAAGTTCTAATGAAATTGAGGCGTCATTGTTTCTAGTTCAGATTAAACTCATTTCCAGATAAAAATAAAGTTTAATGTTATTTCCAAGATAGAAACTTGCATTGTGACTCAGAGACTCACTGTCTCCTCATTGTCTCAAGACGGTTTGTGTCACTGCTGTACATGATGAAAACTCTAGTTTTAAAAGGCACAACGCTCATGAGATTCGAAGAAGCATCATTTTAAGAGTTTAGACGGTCACAGAAGTAGCTACATGTATAAACTGCCAGCTCCTTGACTCCGATTCTCTTGTTCTTGTGCTGTACCAGGGGTATTGTCAATGTGGCCTCCTCATCCAACCTCCTCACCAATTCCAAGAATGTGCAGTTGGTCCTGGACCCGAGCCTGGCCCTACTGAGTCGTCGCCAGCGCCGGCTGATTCGGCAGAATCCTGGCATCTTGCACGCCATCGCCGCTGGGCTGCACACTGCCATAAAGGAGTGCAAGTGGCAGTTCCGCAACCGCCGCTGGAACTGCCCGACCACCCACAGCCCAGCAGTCTTTGGGAAAATTGTCAATCGTGGTGAGCCTCACTTGTCTTTCTCACCAGGCACTATTTGGACAATTTTGGCCAGGGTGTAATGGAATCTCTTGTACACATTTAAAAGGCTTTGTGTCTAAATATTTTCCAATTTTGGGAAAAAAATTGGCAAAGCCAAGACTAAAAGGCTGGAATTGGTTCTGATGGAAGTTTGATGTTGTTTCTTCAGGTTGCCGAGAGACAGCATTTCTATTTGCCATTACCAGCGCAGGGGTGACCCACGCTGTGGCTCGCTCCTGCTCAGAAGGGGCCATTGAGTCGTGCACATGCGATTACCGCCGCAGAGGCCCTGGAGGGCCAGACTGGCACTGGGGGGGCTGCAGTGACAATGTAGACTTTGGCCGGATGTTCAGCCGTGAGTTTGTGGACTCCAGCGAGAGGGGCAGAGATCTGCGCTACCTCACCAACCTACACAACAATGAGGCTGGCAGAATGGTAAGGATTTTATACTCAAACATACCATAATTGTCTTGTTTTTGTCAGAATTCCCAAAAGTTTCAAATACATTTGTGATTTCCGCTTTAAAAGATTTCATCAGTAGCCTGTGGTCTTCCTCTCTGCAGACTGTGTCATCAGAGATGCGTCAGGAGTGTAAGTGCCATGGCATGTCAGGCTCCTGCACCGTGAGCACCTGTTGGATGCGCCTGCCCAGCTTCCGCACAGTGGGAGACTTCCTTAAGGACCGGTTTGATGGTGCTTCCAGAGTTGTTTATGCCAACAAGGGAAGCAACCGTGCTTCTCACAGAGCCGACCCCCGGCATCTGGAGCCTGAAAACTCGGCTCACAAACCCCCTTCTGCCATGGACCTGGTCTATTTTGAGAAATCACCAAACTTCTGCTCTTACAATGGCAAAACTGGCACTTTGGGAACTTCTGGGAGAACATGCAACAGCTCTTCTCCAGGCCTGGATGGATGTGAGCTGCTCTGCTGTGGACGTGGATTAAAGACCCGGACTGAGAGTGTGACTGAACGTTGCCACTGCACCTTCCACTGGTGCTGTCATGTCAGCTGCTTGAACTGCACCAGTACACGAACGTTGCACCAGTGTCTATGATCACAGGTGGACACCAAGTGAATATTTAGGACGATATGAAAGGAAAAGAAGAACTTCATAGCAAAACAGGTAGTTGGCTGAGAAAGCCACTAGCACGCAGGTGATTTGAGATGTTAGGTAGAAGCTAGAAAAGCTTCAAGGCGGGTAAACTGATACAGGGAACTTTCCGGCACAAAATATCAATCAGTGTTTTTGAAAGAAGGAGAAAAGCACAAATATATGAACAGGGTATAGAGGGAGTATATGTGCTTGCTCCTCGCCTTTGATACTTAACAGTATTAAGAGGGTATTTAAACACTACAACCATCCATGTAGAATGGACATCATCCACATCTCACAAGTGTTTACACTGCGGATAAATAGATTTAGAAGTAAAGGGATGAAATGATGTGGTGGAGAACTGATCGCTGTAACCAGGTACTACAGGGCCTTCTTCTCCCCCACTGAGGGCAGAGACTGGACACAATGTTTCACAGATGTTTCTGTGGCCAGAGAGCCACAAACATGTGCTCTCATAAACTGGTGAAGACCTCTAACAAGAGCGGAGTTATTTAAAAAAAAAAAAAAAAAAAAAGTCAGTGTTTGGTTTTCTTTTGCTGAAGTTTGGCTTCTCTCACATGAAACCGTGTGAAGATTATCTCCGGGGATGGGCTGCCCGTTCCCAACTTGTGTACTTAAGCCCTGGATGCAGCCCAACCACTTATAATTTCCTCACCACATTTGCCCTTTTTATTTAGATTTCTCTAGAGTTGAATACACCTCAACGCTGATTTGCCACTCCAACTTACCACAGGATGGTCCTGATGTTACACGACTGGGGCCTGGTGCTCGCCAAGGAAAATAGAAACTGAGTGAACAAATCTAACTGAGGCAATGTAATTTGAATGTATTATCACTGTATAATACACTGAATATCATGGCATGACTAGATGTAGTTTGGCAAATCTGAGGGGTCAATATTAAAAAAAGAAATGAAATGTGACCTGCAGAATCTCACCATGCTCTCAAAATGAAAACTAATGCCATTCTGAGACGTACATTGAAGTAACAAAAATACATTAAAACTCCTGTTAATACATGAGTGTAGCATTAAACTGGTCCAAGTTTAAAGTAGGCGTATGTGTATTACTTTAGGCTAGGCTGTAAACAGCAGATAAACATTTTATTTTGAAGAAAACAGCCTCTGCAGAAGAGATCATTCTGTGTATCAGCTATGAGAACCAAAATGCTGTAAATATTAAAATATATGAATATATTTATAATGACGTCATTGGTAAGTTTGCTGAATGATTTATGCACCTGTCAGTGGCTGGAGAATATGCTATCATTAGTGTCAAGTTAGGAGATGTTTTGATCTTATGCCTTTTTCTATTTTGGTGTAATGCAGCTGACACAAAACCGACTCTTACTAGAAACAGAACATTATCACGTCTTTGCTTGTTTCCTGTAAAAAAAACACTTGTGTTCATGCACTGAATATTTACTTTTTTTTTTTTTTTTTATTAGTGTAAATACAAAATATTTATTTCTGAGCATTTTTATACTGTTATAGAGAGATGTAAGAGAAGACATTTTTGTTTAGATTTTAATCAAAAGATTTAGGCTCCAGTTGGTTTTGTATTGTATGATAGAACAATAAAGTCTATATTTTCAATTAAGTTGCCCTCCTGAATGTGTCAAAAGATGCTATTATGTCTGTTGTAGTCTGTGTTTGAGATAGTTTTGACAACCAACCAAGTGAACATATAAGCCTGTCCCTGGGTGTCCTTTGACTAATCCTATTACCACCACCAAAGCAGCCTCTTTCTCCGGCTCACAAAACATCCCTGCATCTGTGCTCCCAACCACAAGAGACGGCCCCTGCTTATCCAGCCACATACCTTATTTTATACAGTATAGCACTTTACTGAAATAAGAAATAAAGAAATAGCGTGAAAAATAATGAAAACTTACAGTCTCCCTGAGCCCCTGGCAACCTGACTAACCACGGGAGTTTGGAGAGCTTTGCACTTTCACCACAGCACAGGAGCAGCCAGGGTCATCCAGATAGAGCACAGTAAGGCCACCAACACGCACCGAAAAAAACAAAGGTCCTAATAACAGAGCAACAAAGTTGGGGGTGAGACATTTTCTGAATTAGTCTTGATGTTACACTACAAAAGTGAGGGGCACCTTTGCCTGAAGAGAGCAAGTTAAGCAATTAATTAATACATTTATAGCAGAGATTGATCAGCATCTCAAAGAAAGTAGAAAGTGCATGTAGACCTAGGAAGATTAAGAGGATAAAAACAAAACAGAGCAAAACGAATCGAAATACTGCAAATTATGGGGTCACATGAGGTTGGACCGCTGACCAAAACAGAAATATGAAAACTTAAAAAGTATAGAAACACTCACGAATGCTCCAAAACCCTAATATTCTGACTTGTATTACTGGATAACGGCCGAACACATGATTTGGCTTAAAGTACGATACAAAGAAAAACAAATAGAGAAAAAGTCAGGAGAAAGCAACAGGTCACAAATGTGAAAATAATACAAACCTGGTTTGAGAGAGAATTAATAGGTGATCATGGATACACAGAGAGAAACAAAAGAAAGAGAAAGTGGCAGACAGCTTTAAGAAAAGAAGAGGGAAGGCAGAGTTCAAATCCCAGGCGTGAGAGTGAGGTGGGAGAGTTGGTGGAGAGAGTGAGTGGAGGGGGTGCTGCCTGTGAGAGCGCTGAGGAGTCAGTGATAATTAGCTCAATTAGTGACAAAGGCAGTGTAATAAATACCGACTTAGTGTCTGGGTCCCTGCTGGCCTCTCCCTGCGCAGCCTGCGATGTGGCCCTGGCCTGACGGACAATTCATTAAACTGACAAAATACCCCACCGTCCAGGCGTGACGCAGCGAGTTAGCCCCCTACAGGCCCAGCTCATTGTTCTAATTGTCTGGGCTGGAGTCACTTTGTGGCCGCCTCCTCCTTCACCCACCCCGCCTTCACGCTCTGCCTTCAGAAAACCCATGGAGTTAATGCCCCTACCTTACTCTGTAAGTAGGTGATCGGCAGGTTGGAGAAAAAAAAGCAGTAAGAGTTCCTTGGGGTGGAGCGGCTGGTGGGGGAGGCAGTGGGATTAGCGAATGGAGGTTGCCTGGGAGTGCTGGGAGCAGCACCGATCGGAATGTAGGAGAGATGAGTCCAGAAGCTCGGATGCAGGACAAAGCGAGAGTTAATAAGGAAAGATTGAAGGGGCTGGCGACAATGGGCCGCCACCCGAGTCGAGATGAAATTGCTTCCGAGGATTATTGGGAGAGGGTGTGAGCGTTGTAGGCTTTTTGTGTGAGTGTGTGTTTGGTTGGGCATTTTGTGTGTGCAGGGGCAGGGGGAGTGCTGGATTGATGGCTGCCCCTCTGGTTGGGGAGCAGGGGACCAGGGGAGGCTAACCGGCTGTTCCCACAGTCTGTTCAGCTGCAGCCACCTTTGACACACGGGGCTGCCAGGCGGCGAGCAGGCAGCCATGGTGAGAAGGGCACAAACAAAAACAACAGCTCCACTGCACAAAAGTCACTGTTTATGGAAGGCTGGTGGAGAAGTGCAGGCTGGAGGTGAGGGCGTGAGGAGGGATGAAAGGGAAGGCGAGCAGGAAAGTGTGACAGGAAGGATAAAAAGAAAGAAAAATGGAGATAGCACATAATCCTGTCAGTTATTGTATTGCCAATATCTTAAGATAATAACATTGACATCCACTTGCGGCTTGTATCAATATGTTAGTACAACAAATATGCAGAAATATTTACTTTACTTTCTAAACTGTCTGTCAAAAAATACTTTGGTCCTGGGGCTTTCTAATTGGTACATGGTCAATTCCCTTTTAGGCAAAACATTGTTTCTCCTATTTTATCAGCAAAAAGCTTTCTGGTGGCGTCTTCAGAGGACCCTTAACTTCAGGAGCAACACTACAGGGGAACAGGGTTAAGTAAGTTGACACTGAGAAATACAGCCACACTGCCTCCATTTGACCTGAGAGTGTGTGTCACTTAAAAAAAAAAAAAACGATTTAAGCTTGAGAAAGGAAACAGTTTTCACTTTCCCGCTTCCTGCTTCCAATAATCAGGTCAATCACAACAGAACATGCAAAGAAGATTATACGGCATAATGAAGGCACAGCAGCTTCATATTAAAATTCCTGCTAAATTGCGGAAAAATGTTTGCCCGTTGGGTGGAGTTGGCTTTAATATGAAGGGCGTATGATAAGAATTTAGAATTGGGTCTGGGTCACCGCATTGAATGATAGGCTGCTCACTGTGGTTGTGATAGACAATGTGGCATGGCTTGGATCTGGCGCACAATACTGATTTGATTTCTGTTCTGCCTCAACATTTCATTGTAGCATTCGATTGTGGGCCAAGTTCCAATTAATTAGGGCATTGTTATGACGAAAACACCCTTACACCCCAATGTAATAATCTGAAGCATTTGTTTGGTGCCATTAAGTGACCACAGGGCTTTAATAAGATGCATTTATAGCCTCATCACACACACAGAAAGAATTATAATCAACTAAACCTCACCCAAAGTTACAGAAATCTAGAGTGGATTAATAGAAGTCAATACATTTGGTCAAATTTACGCAAATTCTATTCAGATTTATAGGAAAGAATGAAAAGAGCGTGAGTGTGCAATCGTATACGTGTGTGAGTTTGTGTGTGTGTTTGTGTGTGTGTGAGTGTGTGGATGGCAGCTGGGAGGCAGACACGGTCCAGGAGAATCGTCCCCTAGCAACTGACCTTTTTCGGCAGATGGCAGTTCTAGAGTAACAGCCACCCAGCATCACAATGGCTGTGGCCTCCTAACATCTCCATCACTTCATCATCTACCGGCCTGCCACAACCCGTCACACACAGGAGAGAGGGAAGGTTACATTCATCACAGCACGCATAAACACGCTCAACTGTCCTCTTTTTGTTACCCTCTCGCTTCAAGTCCAGGACATTCCACACACATCAGTTTGGGTCTGCCATGTTCCTGGGGTAAGCAGCGGGGCAGTCGAAGGGGATGAGAGGAGGATAGATTTAGGAGAGACACAGCGGACACTCACTGCTGTCCGCAAACCTCCAGACACTCACAAACCACTGTTTTCCGCTGTTGGGTTTTCTGCACATAGTGAATCAGGGTGGGAATGTGGACAGACCACTCGACCATGGTGAGCAATCAGTATGATGTCTGTGGTCAGGGTCAGTGCCCCTGTGGAGCGAGATGGAGAGCAAGCCCTGCAGTTAAAGGTGGGAGGGATATAACTTTGTGGTGTTCGTGTGTGCGTTTGTGATATGCCAGCACTCTTCACATGTGTATAGAGATGTGTGAACACACACAGTGATAATATATTTTGAGTTATCAACACCCCCCACCCTCTGCACTTACACAGCATGACCTCTTGATTGTCTTGGCTTGGTGGCCCTTTTCTCTGCTGGCCCATTTTTTGTTGATATTTAATACTTTTCTTAACCGAGACTGCTGAGATAAACACCTCATCGCAGTGAAACATCACCTGTAACTAAATACCTAAAAGTGCTCTTCAGTCTATTGCAAACACTTAATGGTCAGCTTTAAGTACCATTGGACCAAAAAATTGGATTGCACAGGCAGTAGTTATCCAAGGAGAAAAGGTTAAAATCCCCCATCACACATCTGTGAATGGTTAACCTGGCAAAACCAGACGAGAGACAACAAACAGATAAAGTGACATGTCAGAATCGGTTCCACAGGGATTAAGTGTTTTAGGTGGAAAACTGCGCGTCAGAGTGCGACTTTAAACCACTGTATATTCTGGGGGAGATCATATGCTAGCAAACACTGTTAGCCTTCCTGTAAACAGAGCTGTAATGACAGGGAAAGATGTTGGGCAAGAACAACCAACAGTAAAATATGTTTACAGACATCTGACAATGTATGGGTCCAGCACGGCAACATTTCAGCTCTGAGCTCCACATGAAATATGACCTCAAACTGTGGTGGAATCTATGTGACACTGCATAGGGCTGGGCATTATTTCACCTGTCAGCACGCCTGCATTTATTGAAATCAAACAGAATAATCTGTGATAAATTACAGTAATATGTGTCCAGCTATATCAATGTTAACACTTATCTTCATCCAAATGTATTTCAAACTGTCAAAATGTATGGTGTTTATTTTACAGTTACTGTTATCTGCACTTGATGATTCTGATGGTTTTATTATCAGTTGGCCCACATTGATATCATCAGGACCACAACATGCCACCTTTGAGTCAATAAACTGTACTGAGAAATGTATGAAGGCATGGGGCCATCATCTCTAATGTAGTAATACTTTTGGAAACAAAAGGAAAAATGCTTAGTTTTTGGTTTTAATTACAAGCTGTGTTTTACAGCGACAGTGGGCGAGGGCTCAGCACTGACACAGCAGTAGAGGAATGTTTATTTGCTGCAGTTTAGGAGCTGAGTGGCTTGCAGGCACTATGACACATTCCTGTGTCACTGGCTATCCTGCTCGCAGACACACTATCGCATTCACACACTGGCGCCCCATGTGTTGGTTCACGGCTGCACAGACACACGCAACTATTTCCTCCAAACACACATCCACAAAATGTGGCACCTCTGGAATCTGTAAGCATGCCCAAACCATATGCTCATTCAAAGCGACTTAGTGTGACATGAGTTACAAGTCCTAATACTTCCCCTGTGTGTCACAGTGAGTGTGTGTGTGGCAGTAGTACAACAGTGACTTGAAAATGAATTATTCACGCCTTACTTCAGCATTATGGTGATCCCTGCCCACAAAGTGTGCAAATGTGCATGTGTGTGTGTGTGTCAATATGCACGCGTGGCTGGCTGCACACATCTCTCCATCTTTCCCTCTGCAGTTCTATCCATTATTCCCAGCATCTGGCAGCCAAAGCCTGTAAAGAAGACATTTCTCTTGGCAACTGTTTTTTAAAGGCAGTGACACAGGGGACAGCCAACCACAGGAGCCACACATCTTCCAATCTACATGCATACTGAGAACTGCTTGCATAACAGAACCGCCCCAATCTCCCTCTCTCCACACACACACACACACGCGCGCACACACACACACACACACACACACACACACACACACACGCACACGCACACGCACACGCACGCACACGCACGCACACGCACACGCACACGTCTCTCTGCAATATACTCACCCAAGCTTTGAGGGCTAATCACTTCCAGAGCCAGAGCTGTCCTACAAGCTGTGCCAGCAAGCTTTCAGTACATTTTGCACCCTAAAATGTTCCTTCTGGCCGCTAAATGGATATTGTGTGAGAGTAATACACGAACTGGGTGAGCTACACTGCAGAAGTGCTGTGATTTTATGTACAAATGTGTTTAATTTAGGGACATTAAATGTGGCACGTTGTTGACATGGGCAGTGTCCAAAGTGCAAAGTTAAATTATGAAAATTGCTCTGCAAATGTCATCATTTGGGGTGCTACAACTATAAACACATGCTGAAAGGACACCGAACCCTCAACATTGCCTTGCACGTGAGACCACCGAAATATAAATTGCACCCGGAGTTCACCTGAATGTGTCCTTGGCTGACACTTAGTAGCTGAAAAATAAACACATTCTTTGTATAATTGAAATGACACAATAAATGCATTAATTCATATCACATGCATATTGCAGCCCATTCAGGTTACAGCGACAGCATCTTTGTTTTGCTTGGCTGCTAATCAGAAACTTTTCTGTCATCTGAATCATCTAAAAGACAAATGGGTGTGTTAGCTTGATAGAATAGTTGTTCTGATTGTGATAGGCTACCAGCTACAACCTCTGGGATATAAACAAGTTTGTTAGATTTCAGCTCGATTTTCTTTTTGAAAGGACGATGAATGATGTGGCTTATGAAGAACTGTGAGGTGCAGGGAAGACGTATGTCAAGTGAATTGAACGCTCTTTTGTTCACACAGTAGTCCAGGTATAAACGGTGTGCGAGTGCTCACCCGTGTTTGTACTGCAGGGGTGGAGATTTATTTAGGGGTGTCCTTCCTTGTTCATAAAGGACTTCTGTCTTCTTCTTTCTTCAAGGTTGCATAGCATCTGAAATGCTCCCCTGAGACCCTGGTGAAGGAATGATAAGGATAGGAGATATTTATCCCCTTGGGGGAAATGATCTGTGCTTTTGAACTATTTTAACTGTTCATGAGTTATATCTGAGGAAAGGGAGCTCCACACAAACACACCCAAGTCAGTCATGGTACTGGGATTTTAACACAAAACCTTCTTGAGATAATAATGCGAACTAATGAGCCAATATACCTTTACTCATAATTAAGGGAGTTGCAGTCTGCTTCTTCACAATAAGTACACTTCAGATTATATAACAGCTAGGAAATGTGACTTCTGAACATAATCTACACTGGCCTAAATCTCAGTTTTCCAAAGCACAGAAGTCCTCAATTTAACCTTCATGTCGAGTGTGAGGAAACATGCAGCAAGAACCTGCACTAAGTATAATCTAAACACATATCTGGCAGTCATTGTGTTTTACTACTGTGCAGTCAGAGGTCACCACTGATGCTCAGTAGTGCTGCCCAGAGCCATATAAAAACATGGTGCTGCCGACCCTGCCCAGTCAAGTCAGCGTGAACCAGTGCTGCCACCTAGTGGAGTAAGTGTCCAATTACAAACTTTAAATCGTCTCATTCAGACACAACAAACCTCTGGATATGTGCAATGCAATAGCAAGCCACCTGTTACGTTAGCTAACGTTACACAGACTAAGGCGAACACAAAAGATAGGTTAAATTGCTAAAAAAAAATAATAATAATAATTAGTTAACAGTTATTAGTACGTTTTAGGCAGGAATAATGGGTTTTACATTAGCTGCCCGAGTTTGCACTAATTTAACTTAAAGTGAGCTGTTAGGTAACATCTTGATATCCACTCCCAGAACATGGTTAACGTTAGTCTACCGGTTAAAACTATTAAAATGAACTGAGCGGTTGGTACCCGTTGACGTTAACAGCCGTTACATGAACAGTTGGTACCGGTAAAGTAACGGTTAGTTCTCTTACCTGAAGCCTCCCATCACCTCCTACGTGCTGACACATGCAGCACTTGAGCTAACGTTAGCAGCTAGCGTGTGCACCGTGGAGCAGCTTTAAAACATGTAGCAGGTAACGGGAATTAACGCAAACTGTTTATAGAGTATGTGGCAGGGGAGGAGAAGAAGAAGAATAAGAAGTAGGAGAAGAAGAAGAAGGAGAAGAAGAAGAATAAGAAGCAGGAGGAGAAGAAGAAGAAGAAGAAGGAGAAGAAGTAGGAGAAGAAGAAGAAGTAGGATAAGAAGAAGAAGAAGAAGAAGAAGAAGAAGGTGAGGGGTAATAAAACAAGTACTTCTTACACAATTTAAAACTTGGCTTGTTTCATGGTCGACAGTGTGCAGCTGTGTTTAGTGTAGTAACAATGTTTGTTGATGAAACGCTGGTGACGAGATATCGGATCAATTGTTCCCGTTGGGTACACTTATCTAAACCAGAGAGAACACCCATGAGATGTGGCCCAGATGGAGGCGGGCATCATGTTCAGACTGTCGGGTGAGCGTCCAAAGACTATCATCAACAGTCTGTCATGAGGGACGTAGTGGGTGCTCCCACTGTGTGGGACATCTCCAAAGGCCCGGATGCTGCGTGTCATCCTGCTGCAGACCTCAGTGGAAGATACGTGACAAACCACCTGTGAGTGAAATGAAATTCGTCCTTTTTTTGTGTTGGTTTTGGAACATCCCCTCAAAACAGAGACAGAATCAAAGTGGATGACACGGAAACATGCTGTAGTTGTCTCTCTTTATTCATGGTAATCTGTTGATTAACAAGTCAGAAATGAAGATAACCTTCTCAACTGTCTGAAGTTAAGAGATAAAAATGACCACACTGCTGTTTTTGCGCATTTAGACTATATTTATTACAAATCACATACAGTTTTTACACTATAATCAACTCTTTTCTCCAAAAACGTATCATAGGTTACTTGATTTTTAATAAGTGCTTCTTAAAGAGCCACTTTGTTTGAAATGACAGTATGCTGAGGTCTAATTTAGGATTATAACCAAAAAATATCTCCATAATTGATTAATCCAGCTGTAATTTACTTGATTAATCAACTGATTATTAGTCTATAAAATGCCAGAAAATAGTAAAAAGAAAGTGCCCATCATAATGTCCAAGAGTTGAGGTGACATCTTTAGAATACTTCTTTTGTCCAATAAGCAGCCCAAAACCCAAATACATTCAATTTACAATGATATAAAACAGAGCAGAGCAGCATATCCTAACATTTGATGACACTGGACACTTGGAAAGCTGTGGTTACATTTAAAATAGAAAGAATGCTTTAAAAGTAAAGAACTGTCAGTTATTGTGTATTAGTGATGTGTTGTAAATTGGGTAAGGTAACACATTACAGAATTAATCAAAGGAGCATGCCTACTAAAAGCTTATTATTGAAAACAGCTAGGCAATACTCTGTAGCTGTAAATGTACCACTAAAACTCAGCCTATTCACACAGGGTTTGCGAGCAGATCATTTCCTCAGAATTGGAAAAAACTGCGCATACCACAACTAGGCCACGCATATTTCTCAAGTTGTACCAAATCCTTAGTTTTAATGATCAAAAAGTCCCATCTTGTGTACATTGCATTGTTTCACAGCAGACTTGTTTAATACCTGTAAAAATGTAAATAATGTTTAAAGGCAGAAGCGGTGAATTAATTAATTTGGTATTTTCGTGAGCTTTTTGTTTTGTTTTTTTAACTAGTAACGGTTGCACTAATAAGTGGTTTTGAATTGCAAATGTTGTCAAGACTTAGAAAATAGTCTATCAAAATGTGTTCACATCGTAAAACTCTCCTTTAGTACACGATAGTACAGATGGGTGCATTTAAGGTCACACAGGTCTGCACTTATTATGATTATTTGTACTTCTGAATGCTGTCATTCACTGTAGGGGCAGATTTGTTTATGCACTTTTTCAATTGCACATGGAATTTGCATGTAGGAGCAACCACAGCAGATTTTCCACTGCAGAGGGAAAAAAAGGTAAAAACCAACCTGAAACATACGCCACAAAAGTCACATAGGCCAAAATGTCACATGAATATAAAGCAGTCTAAGTTTAGCCCTATTCATCGTTAACACGTTACCTATTTCAAAAGTTATTTATCTTATTTTGCTGCTTACCTGTATGTTTGAAGTCTAAACATTCAATATACAGTGCAAAAATGTCAAAAACTATTTTAGATGCATTACAGTGACACTTTATATATGTATAAAAAGCATATATCTTTTACTGTTTTTACTAAGGCTTACAATATATGTTTTTTACAATTTGGAATTATTCATTTAAGATGTAAAATCGTTTTAAAAAGGGAAAGGAACTTAAGTTCAATTTGAAAGTTTCAAGATAAATAAATTAAGTAGCACTGGAAAGTTTGCTCCAACTTTTATAATTATGGAGTTTTTAGTCTCCAGGGGTTTATATAGACAAGTAACAATGTAATAAACA
Organism: Bovichtus diacanthus; assembly: GCA_943590825.1. Taxonomy (NCBI): domain Eukaryota; kingdom Metazoa; phylum Chordata; class Actinopteri; order Perciformes; family Bovichtidae; genus Bovichtus; species Bovichtus diacanthus. The sequence goes on from CALSBV010010214.1 coordinate 2,674,518, forward strand.
AGTAACCTTTCTCTTATTGTTAACTAAATATACCATATATACCCAGTTCTTTACATCCTAAAATCTGACATAGACGTATGGACACAGCTGTATAAATTAAAAACATTTTTTTAGTAGTGAGCACAGTTAAAGGAATAGTATCACTATATCAATCGAGTAATGTCCTGTGAGTACCTGCAAAGTTATTTTTGTGAAATAAATACTTAAATATCTCTTAAATATCTAGTCTCCTTGTTTTTTTTTGTATTGTCACATAGGAGACAGTGGGAAACTGAATGAAAAATCTCTTAATGTACTTCTAGTGAGAAATATGCACAAGTATGTGAATGCCATCATAGTCGAACTAGAGAAAATCACTTTTACAATAAACTCAACTTTATTGACAGTAAAAAGTTTTGAGAATATCGAAGGGGCACGCATTTGTAACTGCAAGAACATCTTGGAAAGCAACATGACTTGTTGAAATAATGAGGCAGTTGTACATCTTTAACTTTGAGGTAAAGTGTTTTGTCATGTTACATCATTCACAAAATATCTTATAACATTGAAAAGTCCACACAAGGAGACAAAAATCCATGCCTCATTTTCACTTCTTGAAATTACTTCACATTTCAAAAATAATTCACAATTCAGGGAAAAGCAGAAAATGACAAGCACACATGCTATATTCCATTCACACACATTTCTCTACTTATCAAACCAAGTGCATTTTTAGGTTACTTTTTTTCTCAAACAGTTTCAAGTATATTTTTTGCCTGCGATCGAAGGAAATTAAGTTAAACTATGAAGCAGCAAACCCACAATAACAAGTAAGAATACTGAGTTTGGTCTCATTCATGTTCCCAATATTAACATTATCAGATAACTCACCATACTGTAGCAATAAGGTATTTGGGTGCTATAAAGAAGCAGGAGGTAACATTTCATGGACTTGAGGAATATGCTGGATAAGATTTGGAATATAGCTGATTAAATACACCAAGGCTGAAACAAACAACACTAAATAGATAATCACAAGTGATAACTAAACAGATCCAAACTGATTTGTTAATTCATTTTTAAATAATTAATTTGTTAATTCACTTCCATTATGCAAAGTGTTTAAAATCTCAGCCTTAACTGCTGAGTGCAATACCACAAAATAATTCTTGTAGTTGAACTGATATTTAATTCTCAGTCACACATTGCAGCAAACTTGAGTGTAGACCGCAGAACCAGTGCAACGCTGTGGGATTCTGTAGAAGGCCAGCTCCGTTAAAAATACACTGGTGTTGCAAATTAGATGATCAATTATTGTGAGTATTTATGCGATTTATCAGTGCAGTAGAACAATCACAGAAAAAAAAAAGTGTAAAGCCATCAAGTGCTTCGGCAAAGATGTTCATATGTAAGCAGGGAACCTAAAAGTGCAATCCTGTATAGGTATAGCACCCTGGGCCATCTCAGTCAGGCTCTACTGTACACTACATGGCTCGTGGTCTGATCTGCACCAGTATTCTAAGACTCACTTTAAAATCCAAAAACCCATTTTACATCTGAGCCCTGAAGGCCCTGAATGTTTTCAAGTTCATTTCCCTCATGATTTCGCTTTGTCCTGATAGTCTCACTGTGCAGCTGCAAATATTCTCTTCTGAGGTGACTTCACACGTGCTGTAAACAATGTATTCCTCCAGCAGCGTACTACTGTAGGAGTTAAGGCAATCCATTTCTGTGCTTTGTCTGTGACAAAAGCTCTTCCCAAACCCAGAGGTACAAAGCTCTCAGTGCATATTAAGCTTACCTGACACACGACACAAAGTACCCTCCTCAATCACAAAAACAAAGCTCCTAGTGCATACTAAGCATACCAAATAGAATACTTAAAATGTACACGCCATGCTTTCCTTAACTGCTTTGTGCACATGACCTCTAAAAGGTGCTAACTAAATCACTTAGCAAAAGATGGCTAGTCAAGATTTTAGAGCACCAGTTTCCTTCCAGTTTTTTTTTTTTAGTTAAGAGGAAATCCCCAAAGAAGGCACTTTTGAAGCAAAACCAGTGGTTTTGCCAGATGATTTGATATGGGAGTGCAATCAATCATAGAATGTAATTTGCCTCCACTAAACTTTAAATGGTGCGGTGAAAAGATTTTTCACTCGCTTTAGTTTAATAAATATTCTCACAATAAAACCACAAATCCTTTTACTTACACTAGGGATTTAAAGCAACTTATCTGGTGCAGAACAAACGGGAGCCTACAACTTTAGAGAGCAACAGTCACTCACTCTCATCGTCCGACTACTATCCCCTCTCCTCAGCCCATCTGATGCTCTCCGCGGCTGATGTGAGACGAGAACTCGTAGCGGTCCTGGCTGCGGTGGCCACAGATGTTGCACTCAAAGGGTTGGCGGAAGCCGTGGCAACCCATGTGGATGGTGAACATGACATGGTCCAGGAAAAGGATGCGACAGTGCCGGCAGTGGAAGGAGCGCACAGGCCGGCCATCCCTGTCTAACACCTGCACAGTCTCCCTGGAAGAAAGGGGTGAGACAGGGCTCCTCTTTGCTATGGTGGGGGGCACAGGACACGCTCTCTCCCACTCCAAGTCTTTGGCCTGCCTGGGGCTGGAAGTGGGATGGCTGCGGGGCAGTGCTGGGGTTTGGTAGTGGAGGTGGTGGTTGTTGGAGGTACTTGTCGGGGCTGTAGCCCTTGTGCTCTGCTCTTCTGCTGTGCTCTCTGTGTCTGTAGAGTCGGGGCAGCCGTTGGGCGAGGCGGTGTGGCTATGGGCTGAGCGTTGGTCATCACGGCCTTCACCTGCCTCCCTCCCAGCAAGGCCAAGGGACACTGCTGCCAGCCCACCTCCACCATGTGCTCGGGGGCCCTGAGGAGTCACGTTGCTTTTGATGGAGCCCATAACCGTGCGTAGCTCCGACAGGAAGGCAGGATGGAGCTGAGACAGTGCAGGCGGCTCATGGTTCTCCCCTTTACCCCTACCGCCTTGGAGATGTGGACCAGCCAACCCAGCAGAGTCTCCGGCAGGCTGAGAGCTCATGAGGTCCCCCTCCTTCTCAGAGCCAGAGGACAATTCGTAAGGTGCTTCGGGTAGGTCAAGGTGCATGTGCTTTTCACCTATGAAAAGGAATATCAATTATAAACTGCAATTACAGTCAAGCATTCAAATTGCACTTTAGATCCATGTCTGTCCAAAATATCATCACTTCATCATTTTGTCTTTTTAGGAATTTGTGTGATAATTGTTGTGTGTAATTGTCATGATTAGCATATGAATTCTTGAGTTATGACCAAAAACATGTTTTGTGAGGTCACTGTGACCCTGACCTTTGACCACCAAAATCGAATCAATTTCGTCCTTCAGTGGAAGTAGACGTTTTTGTGCCTGAGATCCTGAGATATTGCGTTCACGAGAATGGGACTTATTATTTCCGTACTTTATCAAGCTAAAGGTATATCATTATTATTGTATACTTGAAATAAAAAATAGAATAGCATGTATAATAGGTTATACACTTTTTATTCATGTTACTAAATATGAATAACATGGATTGTCTTATTAAAATAAACTCACCTAAAAACTTCTGTGGCGTTGACCTCTTGCGTTTGGTAATGCTGATAGCCAGTCTATCCACAAACTGGATTTTTTCATTGGATGGCTCGAGCACAGGTTTAGATATTGTCTCCATATTTACTGACTCTTCACCTGAAAACAGAAAGCCCCTCGTCATCAATATACTAACCCAGTATATGTATGAATATGTTAAACTTGCTGTATTCAATCTATTTGTATTTACAATCATGTAGAAACGTATAAGCTTAGGAAGTGAGTTTCAAGTCTGTGTGATATGTTACCCTGTGCTGTCTGTGCGTTGACTGCTGTCTGGTGGTCCAGACTCTTCAGATAACTATGGCAGCGCTCTAGGTGTTCCTCGAGTGTGCTCTGTTGTTTGTAGCTGCGACTACAGTAGCTGCACTTGAAAGGTTTTCCCACCGTTGGAGAAGAAGCTGCAATTCAGAGAAAAAATATTGAATTAGAAAAAATGGCCTAAATTTGACCAAGACGATGGATTCTGCTGATCAAATGTAATGCGCTGACAAATATTGTGTAAACTACTAACGTGTTGTTGTTTATTATTGTGTTTCTGGGAGGGTATTTTTTACAAAGAAGCACTTATTATTGGCTAGGTATGAGAGAATGGATTTCCCCATTGATTGGCAATTCCTGAAATCGTTCTATATTGCTCGCCAATGACGACAAAAAACGCCTAACCCTTCACCGCAACGTTTCCTCTCAATAAGCCGTCGGAAAGACTGACGTCAATTCGCTGTAATCCAATTTGAAAGAATCTTTTTCTTCGAAAATGAACCTGAGAACGGTGGAGATCCACCAAAGTAGACCTACGGTAACTACACTGTGTGTCAACACCTGTTGAATGTCTGTTCAAAAAATTGAATGCACAGGATTTCCTGTTTTCATAAACTTTAAATGTCACATTTTTTGTGTTTTACAGTACATTCTGGTAAAGGAGACCCATTTCCTCTAAACTTCACAGAAGGGGGCCGTTCTAATGAATCCCCACTTCTACTGCTTACTGTTGTTTCATACATTATACCGTCTTCACAATAAGCTGCTTTCCGGAGCCGCTCCTCACCGCTGAGTAGGAGCTATATTTCATTTTAAACGTATGTTCTTTGTCTGCTACTTATTTTACTAAGGTTGTGTTCTATTCTACTTATACTTATTTTATACTCATTTTAGATTTGCTTTTTTATCTGCACTGTCCCTCAGCTGTTGTAGCGCTGTGAATTTCCCCACTGTGGGACAAATAAAGGATTTTAGGAGGATTTTTTAAAGGATCTAATCAATAAATTATTAGGTACATTTATGAAGAACTCTTCATAACGTATGTTTGATGTGTTAGGTACTGTTTTCTTGCACTTAAAGCTCACTGATTTACCTGCATGTGTGCGTAGATGCCCAGCCAGAGCGTCTCTCCGGCGACAAGCGTAGTTGCAAACAGGACATTTGAAAGGCTTTTCTCCCGAATGTAACTTGATGTGGCGCAACAAGTTCCCCTTCTGGGTGAAGGAAGCTCCACACTGGTTACACTGGAAAGGCCTCTCACCTATGGAAACATGGATGGATGGATTTCAGAGGTAAATCATTTGAAGTATTGCTTATACTTGTCACTGCCTTGCTGGCTTGTTCTCACCTGTGTGGCTACGCTTGTGCACCATCAGCACGTTGGGTCCGATGCAGATCATTCCGCACACCTCACACTGGAGCTTCCCATTGGGCAGCCGGATAGGTCCTGGTGAAGCAGCATTTGGACTGGCCATCTCATTGTAAACGCTCCCTCTGTCTCTTCCAGCCCCGGCGTACTCTGCGCTCCCTTCTTCCATGGGGTCCCCTCTGTCATCCCTCCTGCTATCATCCCTCACAGCCTCTCTGTTCTCTGGCTGTGGAGCACCTGGTGACTCATCATCGCTGCACAGCTCAACCTTGATGGAGTTTGCTGTGTAAAGAGGGTTTGGGGAAAAACACATTTACTGTCATAATGTCAATGAATAATTCTACAGACACCATGTGGCCACAATTGAAATAAAGGAATAATAACTGACCACTCAGGGAGCGGTGTGGTGAGGACTGCTGACTGTTTGGAGATCTCACTGAAGGGCCCTGCAACCTGCCATAAAAATCCTGTTCCGTTGATGACTCTCCTCCATTACCTGAAACACAAATATGCCCACGTTATTAAAGTAAACATTAAAGCCTTGAGACTGTGCACACAAATGTGTAGTTTCTCCTTTACATATAAACTTACCTTGTGCATATGAGCGTCCATTGCAGTCATCAGCATTCATTCTCTCACCAGATGCCTACATGAATATGATTTAAAAACAGATTGTTTTTTTTCCATTCATAGTGATCATTTTTGAGAAGATACAATTTTCCAAATCGTATTCACATGAAAATCGCATACAACACCTTTGATGCTTACCATATAAAACATACTTACCAGCTGTTTGTTGTTACGAGAATAAAGCTAGGAAATGGATAACTATATGTTTTCAGATCCAAATGTCTAATAATAAATTCACTGCAATAAACTAATTTAGTAAACTTCTGCCCTGCTATTTCTGTATCATGTAGATTCTTCTGCACCATGGCCTGCAAATGAATATGAGAGGCCCTACGTTTATAATGGTAATAGCCACGAGTGTTGGAGGAGGAGTTAAAAACTACTGGGGGTGGACAAAATAGCTGAAACACCTTACACTATTGACATAATCTCAAAAAAATTCAATATTAAGATTTTACAATCAAACTTTATTGATCCCAGGCGGGAAACTTAGCATTAGAGCAGAACAAAAAGACGACCAGGGAGTAAAAGAATACAGATAAGTAGAAAAAACTACAATATAATAGGCTACTATATACGGATTTTAAAAAAATCAAGTTAGAAAGTTAAATATAGTAAATTACCCTAACTAGTGCAGTTTCTTTTTATCTAAACATATGATATATATATATATATATATATACATATATATATACTGTACATACTGTATATAGCACAAATCGTATGTTACAGTTCACAAGCTATATTTATTTAGTGTAGTTTTTTATTAATTGTTCCCGTTATTTTGTCCACCCCCTCTCTATACGTGTAATAGGCTAATAATGAATCAAGGGGGGATTTCTTTTGTAGGTTACATGGTGCAGTTACTCCACAGCAGACGTCAAAGTGCAAAGAGGTATGGAGACTAAACCAATTTCCAACACTGGCGGTGCTGAGTTACAAGGTTTCCAGACGGAGAACATGTTGATTTTATGTGACCAGAGTTCAGGTGATGCTCTGTTTGTTTTCATGTTGAAAAAAAAATACAGACAGAAAAAATACCCAGATGTACAGTGCTGCACCTTTTGCTCAAATGGATGACAACAACAATGGACAGAGGAGACTGTGGAGCGGGCGGGGGGGGGGGGCGGAGACAACGAATCGCAGGGAAAATTAATATCCTGGCATTGGCCGCGCATGGGGAGCAACAGGCGCTGATGCAGCCGGGAGACGCGCCAGTCACACCAGGGCACGGCGATTAAAAAAAAAAAAAAAAAAAAAAAAAAGGGGGACGCGCACCAGCGTCGACCCTTGCCTGGCGATCCTTTCTGGGCGACTGTGCAGTGAGACATATTGCGTTACATTTTCAAATAACTATCATGCTTCTTCTCCATGTATGCGTGGCTACTTGTTTTAGCTGCTCGGTGGATGTGGTCCGTTATGTATGACACCAATCAGCTCATGGACGGTCGAGACAGCGGCTAGACACAGCGGCAATTTGTTGCAGGAGTTGCCACAGTCCAAATTGTCCGCATGAACTGTCATCCAGCATCGAGCCCGTCAAAGCGGCTATACAATGTTTCTCATGAGCCGTTGCTATGGCACCCGACCACACGACAAATGGCATTCACCCCTCCAACTACTCAAAAACATGCCGTGCTTCTTCATTAAAAACCGATGGATGGTCTTACCAAGCGCCGCGGTGAAGTCCACAAGCCTCCTCCTTACCTGGCGACCGATCGGTGTTTTCCTTTTTAATTGTCTGGATGGCTGTTTGTTTTCCCAGGCGACGACAGCATCTCCGGGATTTTTTTTTTTTTTTTTACCTGGGAATCCCAAACAACTTCCGGGCCCATGCTGGGATACAGACCGAATAATTGTACAACAGAGCTCTTGATTCAGTGATCGTCGAATGCATCGATGCATGTCAGCTCCGGGGACAGGTGGTAAAAATGTGATGACATGTATGCCCCGAGAAGAACTAATAGGCTCAACACAAGACTATTATAGGCTGCTGCGCATTAATATCTGTTTGGACAAAGACATACTGGCTACACGATGGCCAGCAAGCCTGCTACATCTTATCAAATTATTCAATGTAAATTCAGACAGTTTATGATCAAGGCCTATCCGGAAACGCTAGAGGATGGAGTAGGCGGGTTGTTTTACAATTTCTCTCTCTCTTTGGCGTCTGTCTATATACTATTATAACATGAATATTACATCATTTGATCATTTATTTGAATAGTCGTGCTGTGAAATTAAAGGATGTGTACTTGGTGGCGTTAGTTGAGCGTTTAATAGCAAGCAAGCACACATTAAAATAGAAGTACAATTGTTGTGATGAAATAGTTTATGGTGACATTACATCCGTAGCAACACAAGGTGGCAGCAAAGTGCTGCTTGACAAACTGCCAAGTAACCGATCAGACGTCTGTGAAACACCGTGCGAGTCTCTGTGCATGCTTCAGATGTGTGTTCCATGAACATTAGAAACAATGACTCTAAAATAATGCCGTCTTGAGCCGTCTCACTTTATTCAGGCCAGGCAGTGAGGAATGGAGGGAAACTATTTGAATCGATGAGGTTTGTGCCGTCGTAGAAGGACCTCATAAGCCTCATTGATCTTCATGAACATGGCCTCTGCATCCTTGCTGGGGTTATGGTCTGGATGCCATGTCTTGGCCAGCTCCCTATAGCTGTGAGTTATGTCTTCGAGTGAGGCCTCTACCTCCAATGACAATACCTGCAACACAAATATAACCAGAGACACAGTTTGGAGACTTTGACAAAGCCAGAGAAATTACTTTACCCTTTGAAAGTGTTCAGACTGATGCACAGTATACACCTCAAGGTATAACTTGTCACTTAGCCTTTCCTGAGTTACGAGTTTACTCACCCGCAGTGCCTTTTTTTCTTTCTCAGAGTATTCTTTGAGAAGTATTTCCAGCACCTTCCTCCAAGCATCCTCATAGTATCCTCCTCCGGTAATTACACACAATAGCTTATATGGCATTAAAAGAATGTACTCCAACACATTTCTGAGCCAAGGCAGGAACCAGAAAATATCAAGCAGTGCTGCCACACAGTCAGACAGGTAGTACAGCGTGGCTGTGGTGTTGTGGAAAATACAGTAACCCAGCGGAGCAGAGAAGGCCAGCCAAGCTAGACCGAGCCTGTAAAGCCGTGGACCTGGATAAAAGACAGAGGGACATGTCATTTTAGTGGATCTTAAAGATTTAGAGAGAGAAACAGTGTTATGACGGAGTAAGAGTAAATCCTATGGTGTTGTTGTATTTGTGAGATCGTCTCACCTAGTTTCTGTGTGCTCCCAGGTGTCCGTGGAGGTTTGACCCTGCGGTTTTGTGTAGCAGTGACACTGGCAGCCAGGCTTATAGGGAGAGGTGATAAAGTGCTACCATAGAATATTGGGGAGGTTATGAGACAAGCAGTCAAAGTTTTCCGGAGATCAGAAGACTGCTGACCAATACAGGACACCAGATGCACCCCTGCACCCACACATAAAGGCAGGACGATCAAGTAGAAGAAACTGAGGGAGTTCAGTCCAATCAGAGCCACGGTGCCAAAGTAGATCCCAACAAACACCTGTCCAACAAATCTGACAGGGCCTACAGGTGGGGGGACCATGGAGGGAGGTGTTGGTCTCACTTTCTCTGCATCTCGATTGGCCTCGCCAACATATGTAGGAATGCGTATGACCTCTCTGACCCAGCCAAACCCAAATCCTCCCAGGGTAAGCATCCATAACAGAGCGTGGCTGTCTCTGCCTAAATATAAATGGTGAAGGCCCAAAGGCCCACCGACTGCCCACAGGGCATAGGCTACCATGACACTTTTTACCATCCTTTGGCCTCAGTGGATCAGTCCCTGTACAGGTGAATGTTAGACATTCCTCATGAGTAATAAGTAACCTGTAATTAAGGAAGGGAAGAGTTTATTACATTTCACATTTTCAACAACACAAAACCACATCATAGAAAACCCAACAACACAATCCCTGAACAACAGCAGACACACAAATTTATAGTATTCATAAAATTAAATAGGTGAGGATTGACTAATACTTAATAAATAAAAGCAAATAGACAAAAACAAAATAACTACTAAACTAAGGTTAATCAAAGCAACAGTATTAACATGACATGTCAAGTAAATGTGGCAGATGTCACCTTCTCTCATTCGTTGGTGTGCTATATTGACTGCTGATGGCTATTTTACATTATGTTTTTGATCACACATTTTGATCCCATGTGCAACCATCACTTTGATGTATTTTACCTTTTTCATTACAAGTCAGTGTTATACATTTTTGGTGTGTTTTCTCTATGATCTGTGTGCAGCTGGTATCTTGGCAAAGGGGGTTTTAATCTCTTCCCTGGTTAAATAATATATTATATAAGAGGGATTTATCTTAGCTCATGATGGGCATTGTCCTTTTAAGCCATTACGTGATACAAAACATAGCAGGCTGTAACTGTCCATGTTATTAGATGTGTTTTTTGAGAGGAAACACATCACATGTTGTGCAACAAGTCAGAATTTGAAATGGTAGCCATCAACCTTACTCTATAAACCAATCTGCAGTTAATCCAAAGGCTATATCAGACTGACCGTTAAATGTATGTACTTTTTAAATTACAGTTAAGATCTATTTTGTTTTATTACAGCTAATAAAAACTAGGTTACTTACTGAGCCCATGACTTTAAAATCCTTTTCCCGATAAATCCTTTCCTGTCCTTTCCGTATTTGAAGTTGTTGCAGGTTATTGCAACATTTGGACTTTGAATCATGACTAGGAAATTACACTGCGGCTTCACCAACATTAAGGTCTCTTGGTCATCTGAACTGATAAGGTGAGTAAAAGGTCTAAAAGGGACATTTGTGATAGTGAGTGATAGGACACTGATTTAAATGCTTTAAATACCATATTAAGTGGTTTTAAAGAATAATGCATTGTAAACATAGAGCTATACACAAATATAGAACATTAATCCTCAAATTAAAGCCTTGTATTAAATTCCCAGAATAATGACAAAAAAAATAGTTTTTTCATGGAAAACGTTAAAGTTTTCCATGAAAATTATATGAAAACAAGGGGTGGAAGAAGTATTCAGGTTTTTTACCTATTGCAAGTAAAATGAACAATACCACAATGTAAAATTATTACTTTACAGGTAAAACTCAAAGTTTTATTCAAGAGTACATAAGTATTATGAGGAAAGTGTTCTTGTGCAGACAAAATGGCCAGTGTCAGTGTTATATTATTATCAATTATGATGTTGGATTATTAGTACCTCAGAATTGCACCTAAGTACAGGACTGTACTTCAGCAAAAAGTGTTACAATTTATCAATGTATTATTTTTCCATTACATAAGAGCACGTGAAATAGCCTACTGTACAAATGCACATCCCAAAGTGATGAACATTTAAAACGCCATCTCTGGTATGGTAATTATGTACACACACCTTTGGATATGAATAATAATAAATATGATGACAATGAGGCTGAAGCACTAATTGCAGCGATGATTGACAGCTACCTGCAGAGCTCGCGGGCTCCCTCCCTCGGCCAGGCCCCGCCCCCTGACGACCCCTCCTTGTTTGTCTTTTATGAGTGAGTGAAGCTAGCAGCTCGCAGCTAGCTCAGCAGTTTCAATGCAGCGGGGCTAGACAGCCACACACCCACGGCATTAACTAACAAGATGCCCCGTGTTTTAACTTTTTAACACCCCCCCCCTCCTCCGGCGCTTTGAAGCCTGAGGATACTGTTATGGTTTCGGAGAATGGAAACGGACGACGTGTCGGTTAGAGAGCAACTTTTCCACAACCGTGTCCGGGAGACCATAGTAAGTAGATAACGCTGTGCTGGTGGTCGTTATTATGCATATGAGGGGTGGTCGCCTCTGCAAGCAGCCACGTAGTTTAATGAAATGATTGTTTCCCGTGATTTGGCGGTTGCTCAACTCTTCAAGTTAAGTTGACAAAGTCTCGTTTCAGCATCGAGCAGCAGCGTCTGTGGCGATAAGTGTAGCGTGGCTTTTCTGTGAGGTGGTGTTAAAGTGTCTGTAAACATTAATGAATGCACGGACGCAGCTGGTCATAAACTTGTGTCACGAGGACATCAAGGAGCTTCCTCAGCATCTGGGCTCTTCCTTTGACTTTTTCCGGACCTCTTCTTAAATCTCCATTTTTCTGCTTGCCATGGTTTGGATTTGGATCACCTCGCTTCCCATTTTTCAGTTCGACTTCAGCTGTCCATGATGCATTTTACTTTTCCTGTGTTTTGTGCAACACCCTGTTGAACTTCAGACTAGCGAGAAAGATCAATTCAGTTACAGCGAGGCAAATGGATACTGACCTTTAACCCTTGAAGTACAGCCAGATTGCATAGACAGTTCATTTAACCCGAGATTGGAGATATTGCTGATACAGTGTTGCATAAGAGACAATGTTAACTATCTTTTCTGCCGCATAGAATCACTGGATGATTTATTAATTTGTCCTGGTTTTGCGCAATTGTAAATAGATAAGAAAAACCTCAAATGGTACTAGTACTATAAGAGGATGAGCAGAAACTGCAGTTGTAGATTAGGCCAGCAATCGGGTGTACATTTATGGATTAATTATGAAGTATTACAATTAATAATCCCCTAGCTAGATTGAGTTATTATAATGGAAAAGACTAGTGTATTGAAGCCAAATGCCTTTTTCAGAGCAGACATTTAGCTTTTCTTACCATGACAAATAAACATTTCTTCTGTGAAATCACTTTTCAATTGTAAAAACACCCAAAGCAAAATAGTCAGGCAATGTAAGGTGTTTTTTAAACTCACTTGGCTCCAAAACACCAGAAATTGTCGTGCTCCATTTTTGTTTTTAAGTGGTAGTAGAGAATATTTCTAAATTTAAAGTTATTTGTGATTATATCTGCCCACATGAGGTATCACAGGCAGAGCTGATTACATCCCCTGTACAATCCCATGTCAAAAAGTGCACTTGGTAGGAAACATATTTTTAATTGTGTATAATTCACTTTACACAAGCCTCATATAAAGTGCCCATGTGTAATCTTATGCCCTTGTTTTGTCATTGTCCCTTTCACCTAATGCTATTAGTCGCCTTCTTAAGCCACTGGCTGGCCTCCAGTTTACCATCTCTTCTCAGTGCTCCCCGTCGGGCTCCTCAGCTGCCCCTGCATCTCTGGTCATTAATGGCTTTATCGAGCTTATCATTGGTCAGCTCATTTTGAATAGAAGAGTATGTGGCAGCGGTGTAAATACAGTTGTAGTATTTCACATAACAAAGCATCCAAATAGATACTGTAGATAGATGGATACAGCAGTGATAACATGGCAGAGCATGAGTGACAAGCATGAGCTGTGTGTTTGAATATTACATTTTTAACCATTTGTATTATTATTATTATAATAATAATAATAATAATAATAATAATCATCTTATTAAACCAAGTATGTTTTGAACTAAGATATTGGTGATAACTACACCTACAAGTAGATTTTTCGATACATTTTATTTATTTTGAAAGAGTCACAAATAAGTACAGAAAATAAAACAAATTAAATGAACCGTTAACTTATAGCAAACTCTTAATATATACATTCTCATAAATAAATAACGTAAATTAATATTACATGTTTGAGCATGTTATGACTGAGCATCCAGAAACTGATCAGGCTGAAGTTCTTTTTCAAATACATTTGGATGTTAAAATGTGGGGGGGGGTTTAATTAATTCTCATAATCTGAGACCCTATTTGGGGGGTCTAAAACAGAAATTACAAAGGCCAGAAGAGCACCTGCCATGATCTCTATTTACATAATCATCGTACTGTGACTAATATGTTGTTGGAGCACTGACAAATGGTATAACTTTGTGTTGACTGGCAGGAACAAAAAGCAGTATTTTTATCATGTTTTGACTTTACACAGCTTTTAGTCAGAAGCCTCACAGTAGCACCACTTGGTGACCGATACCTGTAGATCAACAGATTTTTTTATGGGAGCGTTGGATAAAATCTGGCTCATACTTTGTTTTAGTGTAGTTTTAAGGAGAAGCTGCTGTATTATGGCTTTGTTGGTGGGATGAAATGACGGCACTTTGTCTCTGTTGTCATTCATTTTCTATTTTCAAGAACAAAATTACCTGGATGGAATTTCAGTTGTTGCTTCTCTGAAATCTTATATCACTAAGCTATTAAATATTGCACGATTAATTCCAGTAAAATGATAAAAACATACTGCAGCTTCCCACCTTCTTTTGGATCAGGGTGGCTTTGCCTGTGCAACATTTAAAGTTATTTCTGGCTGTTGAATAGGTCTTGCCTAATCTATCCTCTTACTTGTAAACGAAGGTCGTCATGCTTTGCCTGAACATGTTTAGTTAAACAAGAGGCTGGGTGCCCTTGAAATAACACTCCGAGGGAGTCCACTAGACCCTTTTGCCAGGATGTGCTGTGCCACTGCCAACCCCCTATTCCTTTTTAACTATTACAGGAACTACAGGGTTAGGCAAGATGTGAAAACATTTGAGCTTCATTGTGTTTTTGCTTGTATCAGCACAAAGATGTTTAGGTTACTCTGTGAATTTTAAAATGCTCTGTGAGAGCTCTGAGCCCCGGGACTTTGTGTTCAGCACAAAGATGTCCCTCTGGATGCTGATTCTTTTAAACTCTCCTCTTAGTGGCCTGCTATGTGCTGCCGGCTCTCAACATCGCAAATATGCATGTGCCCACACATGCGTGGACTAAAAGGGTGTTATTCTACCCCTCCACCTATTTCTCACCCAAAACCCATCCTTTGTTCCCAGTTTTTCCCTTTGTTGGATTAACCATAGCAAATTAGTTTGCATAATACAGCAATTTTACAGACTGAGCTGATGTTGTACAGACCATTGGTGTTTGTGTGATGCAGCCGGTATGTTTCTGATGATCATTCCCACTTGCCCAGTATTTCTCATTAGATGAAATTGTTTGTTAGTTTTATATAAAATATGCATAATATATTATATATAATATACAACAAGGATTTGTTTACATTCTAAAGTGGGTCAACATCTTGCACTTCCTGGAGCCATACAGGAGGAGGGGTGTATGCCTGTACCCCATCTCTATTGTTATTGTACCATGTCCATATGTCCCAGTGATCCTTTTGTTATGAACTTAGAAACACTGATGTAAATGCACACTGTCTCTCCATGAATAGGTTTGACGTTGCCCTCTTTGTTCGTCCAAGGAAGTCGTTATGGTTATGTTTGCATCCATTTAAGACACTAGTTTTACACCTGTAAGTATGTTGTCACATTTCTGTGGTTCTCCAGAGAGACTCTCTCTCTCTCTCTTTGTTTGTGTTTGCTGTTGTTATATTGGAGACAAACTTCTACATACTGTCACCCATACTGGGCTCCCTCTGAGCTGCCATGTGGAAATGTTTTGTGATCTGGCAACACCATTTCATTCATCTGTCAGTCCAACACTGTGGTGCACTTCATCTCTACTATTGAATGGATTAAATTAAGTACAACATTTCAGCCACAGCTGTACTATCATAACTAATGCTAACATAGCATTCTAGCACATTATATGTAGCATGCTACAGTACATGCCAATGGATTTTTTTGCTTTTTGAGAAGATGGTAATTGTCATTGCTCAAATTAGGTGTAATTTACACAATGATTAAATGTGTCTTCCACACAACCAAGATACTAAATCTCTAACATGGCTGACAACGTAGAGCTCAGCCAGACTAGCTGAGAGTGAGGTAACTCAAAACGCCTGCTGTAAGGCCATTTTTTGTCCAGCAGGGGTAATGATAGAATTATGAAGTTTTCCATTAAATAACTTTGCTTTCTGGTGTGACATGAGCGCTACAGCCTTTGTGGGGCAGCAACTGTGGCTATAAGCTTTTAGTCTTTTTTAGTTGGCTACTTTGTTAAAAATGTTTTTTTTTTTTTTTTTATATTGGTAAGGGGTTTTGCTTAAGAAGCACTTGTGTGGGACATGAGCTGACAGACTTAAACACTCAAAAGGTTAGCTTTAATTTTCACCTTGCCGAGGAACTCTTCTTGCTCAATTGTATACTCATTCTTGAAACACAAGTTTGGCATTAAGCTCAGATATGTTTGGGATGTGTCTGTCAAGTTCTTTGTTATGACAACGTAACTTTATTTGTCGTGACAGGTTCACACAGTTGAGAAATTGTGCGTGCGTGCGTGCGTGCGTGCATGCATGTGTGTCAGCAATGATTAGGTGTTTTGCAGACTGTCAAAGTGGAACTAGAGTTCAGCTGAAAGATGTGCAGATACATTTTTGCCAATATATGTGGGTTTTTTTCTCTAAAAGTAACTGTTATCATGTTTTGTGTGATGATCATACAAGTGATTTACTTCAGCGTTTGGGATGAAATGTTGAGCTTTGCCAGACAACAGATTGCAGAGTGAATATAGGTTTAGCCTAAATGTGTTCGTAGATCTAGTGCAATGTCAAAAGATGATCTTTACAAGCAGCATGGGGCCTATCCGTCGCTGGTATTAACCCCACTTTCTTTTACGCCTCTTAATCCCTCCTCGTTTATCACTGTCACCCATTTCACTCTTTGTTTGAATAAAGTGGTAATCTTCAGACTCCATCTGTCTCTCTTGACCTTGGCTGAATGGTGAATGTTTTAGCTGTTTGCATCTTTTTAAATTACTTCTGGCTGTTTTATCTGCAGAAAAAAAATAAAAACAGAATATTCTATGAGGAACAAATCTGTTGCAGCCACGACCGTACAGCAGTTCATTTTTTTGGTATCACTGCCACATACCCACCCCACTTTTAGGACTTTTTAGAATATACTAAATCAGAGATATGAGCCAACCTAAATAAATGTTTGGCTCCACTGCAGTATTGGACAGAACATGACATTGTTTACACGGCTGCATTTCTTCTATGCGATTAGCTGTGTAAACAAGTAAAAAATAAATAAAATAACTCTCCTTTTTTTCCCCCTTTCTGTCTCTTCTGCAGATCTGTGTACTCCTGTTTACATGCCTTTACATGGTGTCCTACCTCATACTTACCCATTTCAAGAAGACTGCCGAGTTTGTCACAGGTGAGTTTTAATATCACTCTTATCCTGGATTTTAACAGGTGCACCACACAAAGACTGCTCTGTGAGAAAGATTTCCTTCAAAGGCGTATGGAGAATTGCCAGGAGGGGAATTGATAGTGTTGACAAGAAGACTGATTTACATCTGTTTTGGCATTTCTTTCCACAGAGTATGTTGGCCAAACCTTTCAAGTAAGCACAGGTGTTGCGCAAACATTACATTTTGAGTAAATAGGCTCTTATTATCATTTGTGGGGGGTTAATGGATGCAGGAGGCAACAGGGTCTCGTTTAGCCTTACTTGTAGATTCATCTTAAAGCTAGATTTCAGACAAGCATTAAAATGAAATATATTATATTATATTATACATGGATATTTTTACATTTGAAAAATACCTGTTGTAAATATAGCTTAAGTTGATGGTGACACAATGCCAGGTTTGCACATTTCAACACAAGGCTCTGGACCTTGGCTGGAGCATTCCAGGGGTGAAGAATGTGTGTTTAGTAACATATAGCACGTCTTCAGGGGGTATCGCTGCGGCTCAGGATGGTGGAGGGGCGGTGTAGAATGCCACACGAAAAACAGTTGTGCTTTTGAGTTTTATTTTAAGGGCCTTAAACTTCAACTCCAAAAGTACAACTATTTGTCATTTACCACATACTGAGCTACTACTTAGACAAACGCATCTCAAGGAAGATCAACTTTATTATGTACAACCAAAAACATTATGAAACTGGCTGTAACAATATAGAAAAACATGTTTTGGTCAACACAGTCTTGCCAATTAACAAATTGTTGCTGACAAGCATTTCCATGAGTACCAACAACATACCTCGTGTACTTGTATCTACAATATGTTCTCTATTATTAAAACTAAGAAATTGTTTAAAGTTCTGCATGGTGACTGGGCTGCCAATAACATAATGAATCCAATAACTTTCTACTATTGGAAGCAGATGTCGGATGTCCAACTAGCAAGGTCTCTCCGCTCCACTGTGGCTGGGCTGAGATGAAACCTGGGAGATGGCCAGCTCTTTTTTTTTTCCTTTTTTTTTTTCTTTTTGAGGAGGAGGACCTGCTATGTATTAGCCCACTGTTGTTATGTGTGCATCACCAACAGCAGAACAGTTGTATCCTGCAGCTAAATGCTGATTGTGCAATACTCCTCTACAGAGTTGTTTTTGGCTATGAGGAGCAAGTAACTGGTTTTTGCTCCTCAGGGTTTCTTTATTAGAAAACTGCGCCAATATTTGCGCAAAAATTACTATAGCATGTACTGTGGATAAAAAGTATAGCAATTCACACAGTATAGTTTTAGTTTTTTAGTTCCCTTTTCATAGGTAATTCAGTTTTCACTAGTGAAGGTTGGCCTTGCTTGAACAGAATGTTCCTAACATGCTCGCCCCCCCACTCACTCCCCACTCTGAGGCCAGTGAGACCTTTTTCATCCTCTACTGCTGCTACTACGCCTTTGCCCTATATATCTATGTATACACACTACACACACATTCTGCCCCAGACAGCTTTTACCAACACAGACTTCCTAATTATGAATAATTCCACACTTTGTCTGATTGCACTTTGAATAACGCTGCTTAGGGATGCACGCTATATGTCGGGGCCAATAAATTATCGGACAATAATGTGAAATTTATATTCTAATGTATTATTACAAAAAGTATATTATAACTAATAACTTATCAGAAAAATACAGAAATGTGAAATTAACGGGTATGAGAAGCAGGTAAATATCAGTTATCGTATCCGCTAAGAAGAAAATCTATTTTGTGCATCCGTAATTGATGTAAAAATAAATGGTCTGAATCACTGTTGTAATAGATTAAATACTACTTATTTCTCTACTCTCTTTCAGATGATATTGAAGATGCCACAGTCAACAAAATTGCGTAAGTGAAAACTTCCAATGATTGACTGATTCACAGCAATCTGTTCTCACTTTTATTAGTGTCCATGTGGATGATTGAGCACATTCCTTAGTCAGTAGTCGGTGAGGTCATTAGGCTGTAGATTTATTACCCTGTCTTGTGTGTTTATGTGGTTGTTGGTTGGGTTGAGGGCACTTTGGTGTCACTCTGCCCTTTGTCCCCACACGCTGGCACTGATTACCTAAACCACCCTAGCCTTTCACCTAGGCTGTGCTGTTAGGCTAAACACAAACACAGATATGACTTCACTGATGACTCGTCTTTCTCCTTCTCCCAGGCTGTGGCTGTGTACGTTCACCCTGTCTGTTGCAGTGTGTGCTGTGCTCCTTCTCCCCATCTCCATCCTGTCCAACGAGGTGCTGCTCACCTTCCCACAGAGCTACTACATGCAGTGGCTCAATGGATCTCTTATCCACGGTACATCTTAATGTTTTTATTAGTCCACAACACCAAATGGTTCAAAATCATGAAAACCTTTCAAACAGAAGAAGGCATAGTAAAAGATAAATCAAGATTATTAAACCTTTTATTTAACCAGGTAATTCCCACCTGAGATTCTAACATCTCTTTTCCAAGGGAGCCCTTGTGAAGAGGGCTGCCATAGTGTTTTCAAACGAGATACACACGCATCTAAAATATGTCAGAGTCATATGTCCCAGAAGACGGAGAGGAGGAAACGCATCTCGCTAAGGAAGAAATTACAAACTCAAATTGAATTAGCCCCCAAACCCTTCACTAAATGTTCAGCCTATGTGGCTGCAAATCTGTTTGCAAGCGGTTCCAGGCCTCACGGGCAGGAAACATAAAAGCCTGTTTGTCCATTAAAGTTCGTCTGAAACGGGTTCAGATTTATAAAGGGGAACTACGGCTGTTTTCAAAATGCATACGTTCATTCATACATAAAGTGTCATCAAGCTTGTTTGGTTATAAAAAATAAAACAACCTGTGGGTCTCCAAAATCAATCTCCCATTCATTGTCTATTGAGCACACTTGATGACATCACAAGTTTGAGACTAACTCCTCTGGTTTCTGGCTTTGGGGGAGAGTAGCATGTGTTCACAAATATTGATTAAACTTTCCTAGGCCATGGAAATAACATTACAATTCTTAATTTAGGTGGTGTTCCCCTTTAAGGATCACTGGTAATAACCCCCACATCAATACACTGCAGGCGTGTGTCCCAACAGATAATTATTATGGACAGAGTGTCTGTGACCTTGCGGTGTGCAGTGCAGTGCATGTTCAAATGGTTTCCAATTGCTGCTGTTTACCGCAGTCGAGCCATCCAACTCAAATCTAATAAGTCATTTATTTTTCAATTGATCAACTAAAGATTTAAAGTAATTGGTTATGAGCGTTTCATGTGCAAAATGTTTTGATGATACTCTCGGCTTTTCACATTTTTTATTCCTTTTTTAATTGTTGCACATGTGAGTTGGTAGGACTATACCTCACAGTGGTTGACAGTAGTACTGCTGAAATGCTTAACAGCCATTTTTATCCATAATGAATGTTTGTGCTGAAAACTAACATGTGGAACATCTCTCTTCCTCTCTTGTCAGGATTGTGGAACCTAGTTTTCCTTTTCTCCAATTTGTCCCTGGTCTTCCTCATGCCGTTTGCCTACTTCTTCACAGAGTCTGAGGGATTTGCAGGGTCCAGAAAGGTACCCGTTTTGGCATTCCCTTACAAATGGCCCCTTTTAGACTAGAACCATTTAATAAAGACGTAACTGTACATTTTAATTATCGATTAATCTACCGACTATTTTCTAATTATCAATTAATAGTTAGGCCTATAAAATGTCAGAAAATGGTGTAAAATGTCTCAAACTCCAACGTGATTTCTTTAACTGCCTTGTTTTGTCAGTCCAAAACCCAAAGATATTCAGTTTAATATTATATAAACCAGAGATTTTCTGCCGTTTTTGCATGAAAATTACTTTTAACAGTTAATCGATTTTATCAAAATAGTTGGCAATTATTTAATAGTTCATGGACTAATTGTTGCAACTCAACAACTCATCATAGAGAATGTGTTTTTTTTATGTAGGGGGTGATGGCACGAGTGTATGAAGCGGTTGTGCTGCTGCTGCTGCTGGCTCTGCTTGTGCTGGGCATTGTGTGGGTGGCATCAGCCCTCCTCCACGACAACATAGCCAGGAAGAGCCTCTACGGTGAGTCAAATGCATGATACCTGAATATCCCTGTGTAACAACTGGTTTTACAGTTTTTAATAAAGTTGCTTATACTCTCCTTCTCTGAATGTCAGACCTGTGGGAGTATTACCTCCCCTACCTGTACTCGGGCATCTCTCTGTTTGGAGTGATGCTGCTTTTGTGTAAGTATGTCTTAATCACAATTACTTGAGCAGCTAAAGGCTGTAGCATGTGACACTTGCATATCACCATCTGTGTGTTTCCTTCCTCAGTGTGCACTCCCTTTGGGTTGTCCCGAATGTTCAGTGTGACTGGCAGCCTATTGGTCAAACCGCGGGTGAGACCCAGTGACTACATTAACAGTTGTCTTGTGGCTGTGAACTGTAGTTTCCGAATTGATTGATGTCTCTTATCCCCCTCAGCTGTTGGAAGATGTAGAAGATACTTTGAGCTGCACTACATTCGAGGAAGACTCGCTCTCCAGGAAACTGAACTGTGAGTGCGTCACCATGAACACACTTCTTTGCCATTTTCTCATGATTACATTTTAACGCGGACTGATTTTTGACTTTTTGTCTCTATGATGTGTTGTCTGATTTTGAAGGTGGCAGTACAACGTCATGCTGGGTCAAGCTGAACATGGAGGCGATGAAAAAAGAGCACCAAACACTCCGGAGCAAGCGCATTGCGTTGGGTAAGATTGTCTGAACAGGCTGCTCTCTGCTGGGCTCATCTCGCAGTTATTACATTTTAAAGTCATTTGTTGCTGTACTCTAATTTATTGTTGTGCCTTTTCTCTTTTTTATTCTTCTTGCTTTCCTCACAGAAATGCGTAGGAAAGCGTCCCCATGGCAGCGAAACCTGGGCTATCCACTGGCCATGCTCATGCTCCTCGCACTGACGGTACACGCTTATTTATTGATCATATTCTCACAGCCTGTTTTGACTGTCATTTATTAACACAGATGATTGTTTTATGTGTTGTATAATTACTGTTCTTGTCTCTTCAGGTGATGTGTGTACTGATGGTCTGTTTTAATGTGTTGGAGTTGCTCCTGGATGAGACGGCCATGCCCAGAGGAATGGAGGTGAGGATTTATTCAGAAAGAACTTGTGAACATTTCATGCTTGCTCATCTGTGCACTGATCATGGTTTATGTTTCTGTCTTTTAGGACCCTCACCTGGGGATGGCCTCCTTTTCCATGTTCGGCTCACTGGGCGCTGCAGTTCAAGTAGTCCTTATCCTGTATCCTTTTATGCCATTGAACTATGAGTGTGTGCACACAGAATTTACTTGTCATGTCCATTTGGCTCTGACTCAGCCACTTCCAGTCAGTCCTTGATATTTGATCAGTTTGTTATGTTGACTCGTGCTGTTACATCCATACATTTAAAAAGTGTTTATAATTGACTTTCTAGATATTATTTGCCATCTCTATAGTCTCTTTCCAGTGTTGTCCTTAAAATGAATTTCAGCTACCTGATGGTGTCCTCGGTGGTGGGCTTCTATAGTTCCCCTCTCTTCACGGGCCTCCTGCCTCGTGCACAGGACACCAACCTCACACAGGTCAATGACCGCTAACCTTTGCATGCATCTTTTTTTTTTTTTTTTTTTTTTTTTTAAATAACTGGAAACTACTGATGTTCTGTGTTTATTCCTTATAGTTTACCTATAATACATTTCTGTTTTCAGATAATTGCAAACTGCGTTTCTCTGCTTATCCTGAGCTCAGCACTGCCGGTGTTTTCACGCACACTTGGTAAGGACATTTATCTATGAAAGACTCCAACCAGGTCTCAATTCTATATTACAAACTGATTCTTAGCCGGTTTTGAGTTTGTGGTGTGTTTACAGTGTAACATTTAAGTATAGAAAATATTCAGGATGCATACCAAAACGTGCTTGATATTTGAGTATGCTGTTGTTTTACACTATTGTCCCACAAGGCAATGCACAAATTAAATGAGCTACTTACAGCTGCAAAACATAAAAAAAAAATAATAATAATTGTGAGACAGTTCAAAAAGATCATGGTAAAAACAAGTATTACATCTGCGGAAAAGTCTGCTCTTTCTTTTTTTGAATTGGCATTAGTTTCTTGTAAAATTTATATATTTTGACAAAAATAATAATACATTTTATATATAGAGCACCATTCAAAACAGTTACAAATTGCTTTACAATAAAAACAGAACACATTTAAAACGGAGTAAAAGCCAGCAACTAAACACATAATTAAACGCACGGAGTAAATTGTCATAAAACAAATAAATAAAATAACGAATAAAAAAAAAAAGAAAGGAAAAAAAAAAAGTGCATTTTTAAAGATGAGATACAGTTTGCAGCCAAGACAAGTGTTGTATAGCAATTCATGTGTACATTTAGTACGGAATTGGGAGGCGGCAGTATGTAATGGCAAGAGTTGCAGAATCAACATTTTACTTGTAGCTTTAATGATGCCCACAAGAGGGCATCTGTGTGCCATGAATACTGTAGCCGCAGGTGAGGCCTGGTTTGTAAAAACATTTTCTTTTGCTTCTCTTCCATCGTGTTAGGGATCACACGCTTCGATCTACTAGGAGACTTTGGTCGCTTTAACTGGCTTGGGAACTTCTACATTGTCTTCCTGTATAACATGCTGTTTGCCGGTCTCACCTCTGCTTCCCTGATCAAGACGGTCACCTGGGCAGTGCAGAGGGAGCTCATCCGTGCCTTTGGTCAGTACTTTCGTTTTTATTTTATTAAGGAAGGTGAAAGTACTTTTGTATGCATATATTTTTCTGTCTGTGGCATTGTGTTGTGCTGAAATTCATTGCACTCATGTCATAAGTTTTCCCACCTTTGGCCCCATTCCCATGGGCTGGTCTCTCTTCCTCAGATAGAAAGAATACAATTCTTTCAGGAAAGTGTAAAGGGACAAGAGGAGAGTCAGGTCTCCTAGGGGACCTTCAGGCACACCGCCCTAGACCCCTCACAGCACACACACCCTCTACCCCGCCACCCAACACAAACAAGTGCTCGGAGCATGGACACGCCAAACGCACACACACATACACACAGTCCCCTTCCTCACAGTACAGATAGCATCTCTGCACCATGGCAGCTCTCCTGCACTTTCCCATTGCCTCCCAACTCACTTTTGTTCTGTGATTAATAGACTTTCATTTAACCTAAGTCACTATTTTTCTTAGCTTCGTAAGTTAAGTGCTCCACCTTGTGATTGTGTGTGATTTTAAGGTCCTTTTTGTTTTTCTTTTTTTGCAGGTCTCCACAGGCTGCCTTTAACTGTGTCACGCTCCACCGTCCCCTTCAGACTCCTCCTGGCCAGTGGACTGTCTAAAATCCAGTGACTTTTCCTCCTCACTACTGACTTTCTTGACATTTAGAAACTCAGCCACTTCAAATGTGCACCTATTAGATTAAAGGCACTTGCAATTCAGTCCCTTTGCCAGTTGGTACACAGTTCAGGGTCGCCCAGTGTGAAGAAACCGGAGAAGGTGACGAGTCCGTCTGCACCGTTTCCAGAGGGAGCTCTGCTTTAAGCTGTGTTTGATGACCAATATATCAGTGTCCAATTTTGTGCAGTTGTTTTCTGCAGTAAACTGAGACATGGTTAGGATTAGAACAAGGGGAAAAGGGATTATAGCCATATGTAGTTCTGCCATAGTGGACTATAAGAGAGCAACCACCTCCACCCCCACCCCCACAAAGCCTGATGCCTCCATAAAAAGAGGATCCAGTGGATAGCCGTTGTTCGGTTGACACATGAGATTGTCAGCAGAGTTATTTTGAAATATTACATTGTAACTGGGATGTAATTTCCTCTTCCTGCTCCAGGTCACTCGAGTGCTCTCTCTTTCTCTGTGGCTTCCCCACGCTTTCCCCTCTTTGGTTGTACCACTATTTTAAGATTGGGAATCTTCCTTCCATGTGTTTGGTGGTCCAGTCTGCACCAGTGTTATGTTAGTTAATAAGAGAAAGTTGTCATTGTGAGCAAATAGGACACAAGTACCTTGTCCATCTATGGATCTGCAGGTTACACAGGGAATATGCGAGTGAGGTTATAATCTCAGTGTTGGAGCTCTTCTACACACCCAGTTTACGAGTAGACTTGAGAGCATTTGCTGTGGTGATTTATTATAAAGCAGGGTTTTTTAAATTTTGTAGATGACAGTAAGGTTACGGAGTCTGAGAATTGCTCATTTATTTACAAAAATACACTAAAAAGAAAGCTTTACACTTTGTCTTATGCAAGACTTTTGAAGGCCATGTGACACTCACTAGGAGGAGCTTCTGCCTTTTGACCAATCAAACTGTGAATTATTAAGAATTTATGTAGGGAAGTGCAATATTTTATAAGTAAACGCACAAGTTTTAACTTTACCAAAAGTCATTTCTAAATCTTCTGTATGCTTTCTTTTTAATTTTCTGTGACGTATTCTTTCATCTCATTCCTCTTTGTTGAACTTTGGGTGACAGTTTAGAATAGTTTCTGGAATATTTTCAAAAAGCAAATGTGACCATCAATCCATGCAATCATTTTTGGTGTCAGTTATATTTTGATAACCTACATTCTATTCTGTTTATCAGCTGGATCTCTTCATCTTCAGTGTGTCTGTGACCCTGTGTCACTGTTTGCCTTTGCTGCTGTATCAGCAGGTTATAAGATGTTGGTTTGACCAGCAGGGGACAGTGTCTCTTAAACCCAACACCAGCCTCTGTTGGGAGTCTCTCTCTGGTTAGTTATTATATATGTTTTATATATACGGAGCACTCTGAGGTTTACTTATTTCAATTTTTCTGGAAATTTCTTTTGGTATTTGGGAACAAAAAGTTTGTAATGTGCAGTTATTACTATTTATGGGCATTTTGGGATCTATACTTCACATGACAACTCTTAGGTTTTCTAACAGTTGTTGAAAATGTTGAATGTGATACAGTTGAGACAAAAAAAAATCTTTGGAGTTCTCAAAGAAAAAAATTATTTGTGTTTTATTGTTTACTTTTGAAATGCTCCGAGGTTTCAGATTTTCTAAACAGAATTTTTAACCATCATTGTTTTACGAGCACAAAGAAATAAAAGCCGTCTTATGTTTTTAACTTCTTTGTGTCCTTTTCGGATACACATGAAGGTGACTTTTACTGTAAAGTTTTTCTTTGATGCCGTTACATTTCATGTAATGTAACTACGTTGTGAGTGATCTGATGTGGTAGGTGGGTGTGACTGGTGAGCGTGTCTGTCCTCTACTTCCCTCCACCCTTTTGTTGCACTTCTTTAATCAGTGGCAGAAGAAAGCCATATTTTGGCCTGTCTGTCAGCAGTGTCCAGCCGCGACGCCACTACAGCCGTAGCCCACGCTTTCCCCACTCTGATGCAACTGCCAGATTAAAAATCCTGCAAATCAGGAGGAGAAGCGACGTCCGCTCACATTCACTCCTCACATCCCCACCTCCCTTTCTTCCATCCCTTTTCCCTGCCTATTATTCATTTCCTCATCAAATTTTTCTGAAGTCAGTTCAAGAAAACCCCGTCTCTGATTAATTTCTCCGTCTTGATTTTTGTTTGCATTTCTTGTTTTGTTTTGTTGGATGTTTTAATTAAGCTCATTTGGTTTAGGTTTTGTTTTACACTGCGTTTCCTTTGCTAAAAGGAAATTAACTCAAATGTCGCTGTAACATTACTTGCACATCTGGAGACTGATTATCTTCTGAGGAAGTGACCTATAAGTCAGATATAAGGTATGTGTGTGTGTGTGTGTGTGAGAGCGGTTAGTGCATGATCAGTGTGTCTTGAAAGAATGAATTCTTTCAATGTGATTTTAATGTTGGAACAAACCCAGACCGATGCTGTCACAAGGGAGGTCAAAGTACATTATACACACACAGAGCATGTAACAACCTTACATATCCCTCAAAGCTTGGATTTAGTTGGGGAAATACTAGGATAGCACCTCTCCCTGCAGCAAAAATATAAAGGTCGATAGCAGTGCAATCAAAGTGTCCAGCAGTCCCATTGGGTAACACACTCTATTGGACGGGCTGTCGGGCATATCGGGGACAAGGCGGGAGACGGGCAGCTTGTAATGGGATGAGATAGGCTATCTTTATTGTCAAAACATAAGAATGAAGGGGGGAAAAAGACACAGATTAGCTTTCCTGACAGTCGGCCGTTTGAAGTTTGTGCCAAAGTGCATTAGGGGCTGTTATTCCCTCGTTTGTGCTCTCGCAAATACAGCACCACTCACAGGAAAAGGCGAGACTTGCCCGCTAATCAACTGATAATGGGTCACACTGTCCGTTTGCCATAGCTGCCCGCCATCCTGCGTGCACACTCGCGGCACACTTGCTTTACACTGCAGCAGGCCTTTGTTTCATTGGGTAACTTTGGGTGAATGGCAGGACATGGATCTTATAGGAGATATCATAATATCACAATATTCAACTCAACAGAGACCTCTTTGAACATACAGTATGTTATCTATACAATGTAAATTATCTTTCTTTGGGTCAGGTTCACAAAACAAGGTATAGCATCATACCTGACCTTTGACCTGCTTGTCTGGGGCCAGGAAGTTCCACCCTTCTCAGTCTATTGTCCACTTCAGTGCAGCATCGCCTCAACTTCGGCTCACTGATGTTCTTTTTCTAAGGCCAAATCAAGACTGAGCAACACAACTTAAACCTGGACTTGGTGTACACATTTTTTTACATCGCTGTGTGTGTGGTACGCCTGAAGTCATCACATGACGCATGCAGCGATAGGTGTGTTCTTAAAGGTGAATCAAGTAACTACCAACACAAAGTTACAATACATAAGCCAAGAATCATCCAGTGTGTGCAGCCACATCAGAATGCACCACCCTACCTCTTCCTGCACTGATAACATGGTGAGAGACAGTTTGGCGGTGTAGTGGTGGGCAGAGGGAAAGCACGTTGAGTGTGTGTGTGTTTAGGAGAGGGGAGGAAGGTGGTTAGGTGTCAGTTCCTTGACTTTCCTTTTCCTCGGCCTCCATGTAAAGGAAGGGGATCCTGCAGAGTGTCTATTCAGCTCCGAGAAACACTTGAGAGGTCAAAGCTAGCATTGTTTCAGAAACTCATTTCTGTTTTAAAATGATTGTCTCCTTTTTTAAAAGGAGTTTTGCAGTCCTAATTTTATTCTCATCTGCATTTGTAAAGGTCTTTTGGTGCTCCTGTCAGTCACTGACAACTCCACAGAAGAAAAAAACCCAGCTTGCAGGTATGTGCTGTATTTGACTACGAGTCCAGGTGCAGGCACAAGAGTCCATTTGGAAAGAACAAAGCAGGGTAGACTAACCCTGGCAGGAAAGATCTCGCTTTCTGCGCTTTGGCTTTGCAGGAAACCCAACCATTCACCCGGCCATGTACTCCCATCCTGAAATGGGGGAGTGCAATGTTAAGAGCCAGAAGGACGCAGGGGGAGGCAGGAGGATGGGGGCACCAAAATAAAAACTAATAAGAATGACTTTATTTCCATCTGCAACCCGCAGATGTTTGCTTCCTTCCTTTCCCTTTCATGTCAGATGGAAATCTCCTCTCTTGTGCGACTTTGAAGAGTAACATCGGTGCGGGTAATTGTAGATATGAAAGTGTTTGTTTCTTTTTTTTGATTGAGTCATTCCCTGCATTTGTCATGAAGGCTGATATCTCACATCTGTGGAGCTTGGGCCAGACTTGAACGTTCTTCCATGTTTACCATAAGGACAGGAAGATGCAGCTTCGCCTTGCCACCCCTCCCTACAACATCCTGGGATCTTCTGGAAACTTCCCTAAGAAGGATGCCTTCCTATGGTCACCGTGGCGCTCAGTGACCTGTGCTTCATCCCTATGCAAAGCAATCTTTAAAGGAACACTTGACACCCCAAAATGATAATTTGTACATCAAGTACTCACCCTGTGTTACCTTTTTTAAATGTGTGAAGAAAACTTTATTTTGGTGAATGAAGAATCCAAAAATGGAGAAAATTCTTGATGAATTGAAGTAAATGGGGGGTCAACAGGAAAAGAGATCAAAACATCTGTTTACAAACTCAAACAACTCGGGCAGTATATACATCCCAAACGCATGCATTTTCACAGAAAAACCTTACTTTTTAAACACTAAAAAATCTTTTGCTGCCAATAAGTGCTGTTTCAGATCAGGCACCGTATGAGAAATTCACAGGTGCTTTTTAGATTTTCACTGTGTCCTTGGATCACAGTGTCTTAGTAGTGATTTAATCTTGAAGCATCTTTAGCGTGCAATCACAGCAAACCATACTCAGACAGTACGCCGCAGCTCTGTTGTGAGTGGGCTAAAGATTCTCTGAAACAAAGCCACTGTGAAGAAACTGACTGTGATGCATTGAGTGTTCCAGGAAGCCACAGATTGGATGACACACTTCGACCTTTTAATCCGCCATTAATTTAGGCTTCCGTATGTGATTACACGTGTCAGACCCCTGAGACACAACGATTCCTTTCTTTTCTGCTCCCTCTTTGGAATTATCTGACACATTTTTATGACTCTCCCAGCTATTGTTCTGAGACAGATAAAAATAATATGTTTATGTGGCCAGCGGGTGTTTCCAGTGGTGGAGGTCTTGGGTGCAAAGGGTTCAGCGGGGTCAGGATGGCTCCCTAAACACAGGAAGGCAGCACCGTAAGTCTCAGTCAGGGGTGTCAGGGGTGTCAAGGCTGGACACTTGTGTTCCCTCATAGACCCCAGCCTTCAACTGTGTCTATTAATAACATCAGCACAGGGACATCACAGTTGACCTATCCACTTGTGATGGGTGGGATGTGCTGACAGAAGCGAGGGCATTCTGGTTCATAGTAATTCAATTGACACAAGTAGTCTTTTTTTTTTTGTTTAACTGTAAATATAGTGTAAGCGCTCTAAATTATAATGTGTTTTAGAGAATTCAGGGTTAAGTGTAATTGATTTAACTTTGCAGTTTGATGTGGAAAAGTTTCCAAAACTATCTCTAACTATACTTTAACTAAATGGGGTGGGAGGTGGGGGTCATTGTGTTAACATAAGTAGGCTAATCATATGTCTTTTGTAAAGTTGAATTGGAGGCGTGTGCTGTCGCAGAGGGAGCGCGCAGAGGAAGGGAGGGCAATCTTGTCCGGACGCTAATAAGACCCAATGGCTGGTGCAAGGTGGCCAGGAGCTCTGCAACGCGACAGAAGACGGCGGACGGAGGAGAGAAGAAGAAGAAGGGGAAGAAGAAAAAACATCTCTGGAGAGACATTTCTGGATGGACAAAGAGGATGACAGCGCCGCGGGAGCGTCCATAGGAACTGCAGGGAGCCGTGCGTGGGGCTTTTGGTGTGCGTCAGTTTGTGTGTAATGTCAGAGGAACTGCGTGGAGAGAGGAGCGGTAAGTGACCAGAAACCCGAGAAAAAACACCTGCGTCGAGGCAGGTACCTGCGAAAGACGTGTGAAGATGACTTTCAGCTCACAGGAGGCTTAGAAGCAGCTGATAGTTGGCGATATATTTTGGACAGAAACCTTAAAGATCTAGTGTGTCTTCTTATGTTTTACTAGCTGGTGCCAAAGGTCAGAAACTCTACATTTCAGCCAATCAGATCATTCCTTTTGAGCTTTAACTTTTGGTCATCAAAACAGTACTCACCTAAAGTCAGAACAACTGACTGACATTTTTTTAAAATCAAGATTAAATGCATTTCTTTTTTAAAGTTCCTGTTCTTCCTGTTCATCATCAGCTCTAATACCACATGATTTGGAATGGACCAAGATTTGACCCTCATTCACATGCTATCACACACCTGGACCTGGGGTATCACTGTGAGCCGCTGACTCCTGGGAGCCCCAAGCCTCCCCAATGAAGCAGTCCTGGTGGGCCCGCCTGGCACAGCTCGGCCTGCTCGCTGTGTGGACCTGCATGTGGCTGGTCCAGGGATGCGGACCGGGCCCTGGGTACGGCGTCCGCTCAAGGCCCAGGAAACTCACAGCCATGCACTACAAGCAGTTTTTCCCCAACTTTTCAGAAAACAACCTCGGTGCCAGTGGGAGAGCAGAGGGTAAGATCACACGCAACTCTGAGCGCTTCAATGAACTTGTGTGCAACTACAACCCAGACATTGTCTTCAAGGATGAGGAGAACACCAACGCAGACCGCTTCATGACCAAGGTGAGACTGGTGTGTTGCGGTTAATCCAGTTCAATCATCTTAGGTTTTAAGGATGTTGTTGAATAGGATGATACACTGGATCACTCGTGTCCACTAACCCCAGTGATACCCGGTGACAGTTGTTTGGTAGGTGCAATGCAATGGGCGTCCAGGGCAGAGAGTAACCTACGGACCGACTGAAGGATGCTCTCTCTGGTGTACCTTTTCAAGCCAACCCCTCTTCCAGATGATCGATTTAACTACATTCATATGAAGGGACAGGCAGCAGCTTACAGCTCACCCTGCCACCCAGCATGGCACCTTCAAATCAAATCATTCATTGTTTGCTGTGCCTGCCCTTTGCCAGGCTCTTAACACAGACAAATGTTCCACACAGTGTGTAAGTTTTAACCATACTTCCCCTCCCTTTTCTTGAGATAAGAAGATCAGGATGTAATTCAACACTGCCTCTTAAGGAGACTGCCTTCCCCCTCAGGAACACTTCCTTTTAATCTTTAACCAAAGTCTTTGTTATTGGAAATCAAACTATTGCTATGACAGGTTCTCAGTGCCACTTGAACTTAAATCCCTTAATGTTTACTGGGGATAGGTATCGAAATTCAAATCTCATGCCTAGAAAAGACGACCGGTGGCATAGGGGATTTAAGAAGCTTTTTGACGAAACATTTTGAACGCCACACAGGGTTTCTTAACACTAAGATGTCGCCCTGCTCTGGATGCTGCGGCTTTCTGTGATTGTTTAGGATACAGATCTGTATTCCTTTCCCTGCCCGGGTGATTGTATATGATGGAAATCTGCGTTCGTATATGTGTGCCCTGCTGATACCCAGTTTGAGTGTGTGTATGTGTGCCTGCGCCCCTCTTTTGCCCAGATGTGAAAGACGCTCTTTGTGCGTCATTTGGAGACTCTGAGGGGTCGCCTATACAAAATTCCCGCCTGCTGAAGTAATGGCACCGTCGGAAAAGCGACTATTGTAGTTCTGACAATGAAACGCCTCTCTTCAATGGCATTGCGAGAAAAATGTACCCAGTTTGTTTTCTGTCCCTCTCGCTTTCTCACTCTTGCTGTCACATTCCCAAGTCCATGCCCATACATTCTTCCCCTCTGCCCTCTCTCTCTCTTTACTCCCAACCTCGGCTCTCCGCCACACTACTTTCTTCTCCCCCAACTTTTTCTCCCTCAATCTCTCCCGCTCACATCCTCATAACTTTCTTCCCCCACCCTCTTTTTTTTTTTTTACTCCGTTGCAAGACAAGCTTTATTCCATCAATTAAAGGCCACAAGACCTGCCGCATCACAAGAGAAATACACATCCAGGAGAGCGTAATGAGTGCATCGCCTCGGTTGCTGAATTTTTCAAGCCTGCTATTTTGTGACAATGCTGACACAGTTCGTAACATCACGGGCAGCGGGGGTGTTAAGAGTCACTGTGCACATTTCTGATCAAATGTCTCGGGTGAAACCGAGAAAACTCATGCCTGGAACAAACTGGAAAAGGCAGAGAATGGCCTTGATTATTCTGTCACCCTGTCGAAAAGGCCAAGGAATGTGCCAAACTGGCTACAGTAGCTTTGTTGTTGTACTCTGATTGTTGGAGCAAGGTGGAGATGGCCTTTAGCAGACTAGAGGAGGAATTGTGTGATGATGCCAGCAGACAAACTATCATAACCTGGGAGGCAGAGACGATGTTGAAATACATCATTTTTCTTCTGCGTTGCACTGAAATCAGTCCGTGCACTGAGGTGTACAGTAGGCTTACATACTGTACATACTTCTCGTGCACTTAGGCTGTGCCGTCCACTCTGTTAATAAATGATTACATGTGTTACTTCTACTGGAGTGGGGTTCAGACATGCCTTTTACTGTGCATGGCACATGCTGTAGAGTGAAACGATATAAGTTCTGTCTTTAAAATCAACGGATAATCCTTTTTTATATTAATTTATGTACTTTTTTTATCCAAAGATACAAGAGCAAAACTCACAGTATAATACACTTAACAACAACCCAACACTTGCTTTCCCTCCCCAACATACAATGCATTTTAAAAGGCAAAATAATAAACTAAAAGAGGGATTACACTAAAAACATATAGAGAAACACATAGAGAAACACAATACGCACATTATATTCTTACGCATAAAGGGTGCTATTAGTCACTAGTTTGTTATTGAAAATGATTATGACTTCATCTTTTTGAATACCTTGTTTATTCTATTTTTATTTTATTGTAGCTTTCTTTAAGCTACAACAATCATATATCGTTTAGTATTTAAGAACTAAGTATATAATACAGTATATACATATTTGATATATAACTAAATGGCTACCGGAATCTTTTGTACATTATATTTTGGTTTTAGGAAAGAGGATGAAATATTTAATACAAACCATTTATCTGATCCCAACCCTAAATATTTCTTTAGAATAATGTTATACTAGACCCCGACTGATATACTTTTTAAAATCGGGACTGATTTATTGATATTTGAGAGTTCTGAAAAAAATCAGATTTAACTATATATTGGCAGATTTCTTACATTGATTCATAACAAAAACCAACATGTTTGATAAGGATCCCTCAAATTCGGTTCAAAAGAAGTGTCGCTAAGATATCTACTGAGCGGTAAATGTTACAGTTGGACAATAATTGCGAATGCTCTCTGGTTTCTAAACGACCTCAAACATATCCTTGGCATTTTTGTACAGCAATTTCTTGTTAGTTATCCACCAACATATGTGCCAATACCAATTTATCTGTGATGTTGGCTGATTTATCCATTAATACTGTTTCAAACTCAACCCCTTCTCTCTGTCTCGTTCTGTTTCTAGCGCTGTAAGGACAGTTTGAACAGGCTGGCTATCGCAGTGATGAACCAGTGGCCAGGGGTACACCTACGTGTGACGGAGGCCTGGGATGAGGACGGCCACCACCCTGCCAGCTCCCTGCACTATGAGGGCCGGGCCGTGGATATAACCACTGACGACAGAGAAACGGAGAAGTATGGTCTTCTCGCCCAGCTGGCTGTGGAGGCTGGCTTTGACTGGGTCCACTATGAGTCCAAATATCACATCCACTGCTCAGTAAAAGCTGGTAAGTTTAAGAAGGAAGCTTTCATAGAAAATAATGGCGTCAAAATCAGTGGTGGAAGAAGTACTCAGATCCTTTATTTAAGTAAAAGTATCTAAGTATTACCAGATAAATGTGCTTAAAGTATGAAAAGTAAAGCTACTTATTGTGTAGTAAAATGTTGGTGAAGTTAGCTTTTAAATATTTTATTTAGCTGAGGAATTAGGACAATGTTCTAAACCCATCAAGGAACACGTCGTCCTTCAGTTTCTCACAAAGACATTTACCAGATTTGGAGATACATGGTTTACACTGGACAGGAAGGCTATGAACATTTGTTATCTGAAAAGTAACTAAAGCTGTCAGACAACTTTTGTGGAGTAAAACATGCAATATGTCCCTGTGGGATGTAGTGAAGTAGAAGTTTGTATAAAATAGAAATACTCAAGTAAAGTACAATTACCTTGAATTTGTAGGCTACTTGAGTAAATGTTCTTAGCTACATTCTACCACTGGTCAAATTCTATCACTTCACCAAATGGTGTATCAGGACATTTAAGACAGGACAGGTATAGTCATCTTGGCCTTTTCTGCTAATCTTCCTGCAGATCACTCTGTTGCAGTGGAGAAAGGTGGCTGTTTCCCAGGCTGGGCCCGGGTGACTGTTGCTGGAGGGGTGCAGAAGAGCCTGTCGTCCCTGGCTCCCGGGGACAGAGTCATGGCCCTGTCTGGAACAGGCCAAGTCGTGTTTAGCAAAGTCCTCTTGTTTCTGCACCGGGATCGAGAAAGCTGGTCTACTTTTCTGTCTCTGGAGACAGCAGAAGGCCATAGATTGGCTCTTACTCCACATCACTTGGTCTTTTTAGCCGCGCATTGCGGACTCGACAGCAGTGAGTATCAGGCTCAGTTTGCTAGCAGAGCCAAACCAGGAGACTGTGTTCTCATCCATACGGCGCAGGGTCAAGTACGCCCATCTCGAATCATCTCAGTTTCAGTAGAGGAGAGTGGGGGAGTGTATGCGCCCTTGACAGAAGCTGGAACTGTGTTTGTTGATGGGGTGCTGGCATCCAGCTATGCTCTGGTGGAGGACCACAGACTTGCACACTGGGCATTTGTACCCGTGCGACTCCTCTCCTCATTCAGCCAGCTACTTTGGGGGGAGACGAGCAGACAGCAGACCACAGACAGTGAGGCAGCTTGCACTGAGACTTCATTTCATTGTAGCACTTTGGCCGCAAAGGACAAAGCAGGTGTGTATGTGAATAACGGCACTCTGAACAAACGAGACAATCTGAGTGAAGCTCTGAGGATGGACATGGAAGAGCAGCAGACATCAGATGTGCACTGGTATGCTAGATTACTGTACAGTTTTGGATGCATCTTTTTAGACTCCAGCTCATTTCATCCTTAAAAGCCTAAAACTAAGCACAGTGCATGTGCAACTGTTTAATGTTAAAGCATACATTTACACACTTCCTGTTCTCTTCTTCAATAAATTAAAAGCACTGGAATGGCTTGCTTGCTTTTTTCACCCGTGTTTCCCTTATAATCTATCATAATGATATACATGCTAATGCTTCAGTGATATTTTGTAAGAGATGACAATCTGAGCAGGTTACTGTAAACAATGGTCGTTTCACAATGACTGTATAATGGTCTATTTGTACATCATGTTATTTCGTTTAATTATTTCAGTTATATATGTAAAAAAAATATATTATTCTAATGGGATAGGAATGAATTTTCCCACAACAATAGAATCTTTATTTTTGTACTTTCTGAATCATAATATATAAATGTTTCATTTTATTATAATAATTCCTACACTACATGTATTGTATGTCCTCACATATTGTCATGTCGTAAAACAAATTAAAATGTCATTTTATTAAGCTACACTCTGCTTTTTCTCTGGAGTCAATTTTGTCTGTTAAACTGATTGCGGGCTTGACTGCCTTTTGCTTGTTTCGCAAAACTGAGTTTGAAAAATCTGAAACGTATGCAAAAAGATCATTTCTGAGCTCCTAGTTGAGCATTATGTACTGTATGTTACAGTGTTCAAGAGCTTAGTGGAAATCTAGTCCAGCAGGCTGGCAGGTTAATGAAAAGCCTAGACATACTTAATATTCCCCACACAGTGCCACCACCTTGACTTTATCACAGACTTTATCAAGTAGCTACTTCAAGGGAGTGTTCGGGTTTCTTACAATCTTAATGGAGACCGTTTTATTAATTTCCACTGATCAAATTGGGTCAGAAGTATATCTGTTGGTGGCGTAATACTCTTCATGTTTACACAACTTTCTATGTCTACCAGTCCGCACTATACAATTTTGTCATTATACAAATGTGTTATTCCAGTTACTAGTAAACATTTAGGTTCATTATTTTGTCATGCCAACCTACTTATGAAAGGCTTATACTCATGTGTAAGGCCATATTCAGGACATGTAGTATAGGGTTATACACCCCCTTGTGGAGGAACTGATATTAAGCCTTTGCATTTTATTTAATATCATTTCTCAAATAAATGCCCTTGTACGTATAATAACTACTTTAGATAATAGGTAATCCAACACACCTTGATTTTATTTGTCCTTTGTGATACTTGTAGTTTATTTGTCAATGAATACAATGAGATGTCATTCATTTGTCATTTTACAGCACGAAGAATACAGCAAATATTTGACTCAACCCAATGTTATGTTATGTTAACTATGAGCCTAAAAGCAGATAGAATAATAAGAAAACAAACCAGAAACTGCATCCTACATTGTTTTTTCCCCCATTAAGGTATACAACTGTAACATTAAATATTGAGCACCCAAATTGTATCTTCTTCAGGTTTATGTTCTGTTGTAAACATCTGTGGAGGTATTCTAGGGGATTATCCTTGAGATACAGGAGGCAGATGGGAAAGCACCGGCTCCGCTGCCTGGCCAATAGGAAGAGCCCGCTGTCTTAATACCACCCTCTATTTACATCCATCGGCCAATCAGTCATTGTCTTTTAAACAGTCTCAGCCCCCAAAATCTAATCCAATCTTGCTAAAGCTGAATGGGGAGTTAACTAATCCTGTCAGGGGGACCAGTAATAACCTATTTTCAAAATTAAAACCTGCACACCACACATTCAGACACTGAGAAGCACACATTTCCTGATCAAAATGTACTTCTGTTTGTATGACAATATTTAATGAGAAAAAGAGAAGGATGCATTAGTGGATATTTGTCATGCGTTTGTAGTAAAAATAATTAAGTGCCAAGGAACATCTTCCCAAACATTATAGCATTTTCCTCACATGCCACATCTGAACAAATCGGGTCAAGTGTTTCTGTATCACAAACAATAGTGTTTTCACTCCATATGTGATAGAAATATTGACCTTGAGTGACAATTTACTTTTAATTGGCTGATTTTTCAGTCACCTCAGAAACCAGTTATTTATTAACTGGTTATAACAATAATCAAAAACCATATGACTTAAGTCAATATGATAGCACTTTTATTCTTTAAATTCTAATAAGTGCTGACAAGTCAAAGTCATGATTTTAAAAGGTATAGCCAGCCTTCTAAAAAACATTTTCTCATCTAGTTTCATTAGGAAATACTGTCTACTGCTTTATGTTTTGTGTACACAAAACTCATGATCATTTCAAAAATAATTATTGGCCTCTTCGCCACCATTGTGCTGGAAACTAGATTATTTTTGGTCTGTATCAGCATGTTTAAAAATGTTTAGATTCAGGTCACATTTGAAAGACAATTCTTTATTTAGTTGCATGAAGCTTTAGAGGGCCAACTGCATTCACCCAGTTGAAGGAATTCTTGTAACATTTTTTCTCTTTAGCGGTCTCAACTGAGCCCTGAGGCCTCTAGATGCCTCTGCACATATGCATTACCAGAGACGTTTCACTGTGCAGAGTCAACTGCAGACCCCCCCCCCCCCCCCTGCAGCAGGTGCTCGTTTACTGCTACAAAGCACACAATGTATTGTCAGGCATTCGGGTGTGATCACTAACATTACCTTTACATTTGAGACGTTTAGCAGATGCTCTTCTCTACTTATAAGTGTTCCCAAATAAGCTACTTACCACTAACAGTTTTTCTATAGGGCATGACAGAACATATACAGTAGCTGATGTGGATTAAACCTGTGACCTTCTCACAATGGCACAGAGTGTTACCCAACCTAATTTTGTGTAAGTTCACAAGATCATTCCAATGACATTCACATTTTACTGCATGTACTGCTTCAGGCTTTTTGTTCACCGTGTGGCCAATGAAAGGTGACATAGGGCGGTTGGTGTCGTGATTTAAGAAGAATACACATAGGAGGATTTGCAAGAACTGAACAAAATACTTTTTCACCAAAATATATTTTGGGTTGTTCCATACTTTCTGAAAAAAGAAAACAAAAGTTTCTATGTGCAAAATATAAGGATCTGACATGCAGTCAGTCAGTAGTAGTTTAACTAGAAGCTAACATTTGAGAATTGAGAACAACTTTGTTGAACCCCTCCTTCCTGAGTCCCCCATGCCACTGTGGTTTCTCATAGTGATAAGGCAACTATTGATAAAGACCCACCTCTCATTCCCACCCCCCTGCATTATGTTCACCCACAGTATTTATTATGATTGCTCCTTATTGAAAACCAGATTTGAACATGTATTACATGGAGAAATAGTTATTGATAATTAAAAAATGGAAAGGTATTGTCAAGTGATGAGTGTGTTGTCAACATTTCTAACAAAATATTACACAAGTTTTATAGTTATTTTATTTTGATTAGTCGTTCACGTGTCACTTTATACAAAATGTCCAATACCACCTAAGTGGATGGTAACTATATTCCTCCGAAATAAGACAAAACTATGTGGCCACAAATCGCCAGATCTTCTGGTGTATGTAAGTAATTATGAGTGAACCGGCCGAAAACTCGGTCGAGGTTTATTTTAGATCATGGTAGTTTAAAATAGTCTATTACTTTCCCAATCGCTCTCAGTCATTCCAGCCAAATGCGCAATGCATAGCCGTATAGTAACATTAGGAGAGTACAGTAACAGGGGCGGAATAAGTAATTAGCAACCACGATGAACTGCACAGTACACATTTATGTTAATTACAAAATGAATTTGCACTAAGAAATTTGAGACTGATCGAACTCAATTAAATCGCTGTTGATTGTCAACACAGATGCATTCATCCGTAGACATGTCAACGTAGCTTTTGTTCTACAATCACAACAATCTAATGAAAAATGGCTTCCCTGGATCCGAAAATCTAATGACCTAATATCTAATATCCACCATATTTCAGTGGTCCGCGCTCTCCAGGTTAAAATCGTGTGCTGTGTGCTAAATATCACCTTCGCATAAAGTTATTCATCGCCACACTAAAGCTGTAACACTTTTTACTGGTATCTAGTTAGAAAACACATGTTATGCTCGTCCTTTTGCATGAATTAATTTTTGACGTAGTTGTTATTAGCTAGCTCTGTTAGCTGCCGCTAGCCACTTGGCGGAACAGCCGTATGCAGACGCAACGCAGTTCAGCGAAGTGAAGTGATGCTAGTGACCCATACAAGGGTACTACCCATGCAAAGTTGAACTGCAAATTTAGGTAGATGAATGTTTGCAGTGGACTAAAACTAAAAGAAAAAAATATTTACTGTCGTGTCAACAAAGTTTTGTGCTGTAGTTTTCGGATGCACTATTTTTGTGCAAACTTGCAGGAGCTTTAACGACCTCGCGAGCGAGATTCCAGAGCAGAGCAGAAGCTAGCTACTGTTAGCATTCAAGCTAAATCCAC
The DNA here is from genome assembly GCA_943590825.1 of Bovichtus diacanthus. Lineage (NCBI taxonomy): Eukaryota > Metazoa > Chordata > Actinopteri > Perciformes > Bovichtidae > Bovichtus > Bovichtus diacanthus. Next base: position 2,714,636 of record CALSBV010010214.1, read on the forward strand.
AAGCAAGGAGCCAGATAGCTGCCTGGTTAGTTTTTGGATTCACATCATGAAGCTGTGGAGCCTTTGTCTGGACTGATTGAAGACTTGTCTCTGTGCTTTATAGTTCCCCGGTAGTATACGACCACTCGACACAAAGCTCAAGTTGCTGGTTAGCTAGCTAACCATAGCATTATCTATCTAGTTAAGGAGCTAGCTAACAGCACCGCACAGCCTGCCTTCCGCCGAGGTGCACTTCCCCCACTCTCCCTCCAGCCGGCTAGCCGCAGCGTTAGTCCGGTACATAAAATGAAGCGACCATCAGCATTTTGGGAAGCTGTGTGGCGGTTTGGATTTTGCTGATGTATGAGGAGACGATATTGTTTTTGTGAGGTGAGCTTGTTTTTATTATGGCCTCTTTGAACTTCTTGCAACAGACATACCTAAAGACACATCAACCCTGACCTTAGACCGGGTAATGTTAGCTCCGCTATCGGTAACATTTAGCTGTTAGCTTCGACCAGATGGAGGCGTCTACTTGCTGGAGAACTAGCTATGTTACCTGGGTGCTAACTTTAGGTTGAATTATGTTTTACGTTGGCTGTGGCCAAGGTATTAGCCATGGAGTAGTCCGTTGACATTTTAGAAGTACGTCTGCCTGTGCATGAGATATTGTGTATTTGTTGTAGTTTTGCCTCTTCGGGACACTTTGTTGCTACGTCACCATTGGTTGTTGTTAGCTTTTCCGTTTCAGCCTGTCGCTGGTGTCACAGACACGGCTATTTTCTGGACATAACCAACCCTTTGAAGTCGGTGTTTACATTGAGGAATAGTGCTTAGCTTTGCAATTATTCAACTGTAAAATCGAATTGGCTTTTGCCTTTGCACTAAACCAAATAGCTGCTGCTATTGACTAACATTACAAAATAAGAACAAAAACGTTCACCGTGAAAGTTAATTTGTAACGTTAACACTTTTAACGTTAACTTAGCTAGCAGGGTGTTAAGACGTTAACTTAGCCATCATGTCATCACTTTTGCTTTGAACGTTACCAACTTAATTTTAGAGACAAAGCCTATTTGGTATCCTCGTTATCTGCGATAAAGCACCAGTTAGGTTTTGTAGGACTTGAATTTGACGTTAGTTTGTTGTCGAGAAGAGAGTGCGTTTCCAGTGTTGCTCCCACTGTAACGAAGATTCAACGTTAACGCTTCATAGAGAAATTACATTTGTCCGTCAGCTCAGTTGCATTATGGCGTTAAGAGCTTTTTGTGCCGTTTGCTAAACAGCGTTTTAATGCAGCGCCGTACATGGTGTAGGTTCGGTTCATAGTGTAAGTATGTTGCTTTTTATTCTGTGAGCTTTGGCTGCACAGCCATTCAAAACACTTCTAAATAATTTTGACAAAGATGCATACACACTGTAATTGGTTTGGTGGTATAATTAATTGCATTATGAACTTAATTTGTGATTAATTCTGCTTCTGTGAGTTAAAATCACTAGAAAAAGCGCACCCGTCCTCGGACTGGGATCTGCTCCCAGCTGCCTCAGTGAGGTTGAATAGGAAACATGTCGAAATGTGTGCGTTAGCGCACAGGATGATTTCTGAGTATGGTGGCACAGTTTTTGTTTTGTAACTGACGAAACACGGCGAGACTCTCAACTGGATCTATATTTCAAAGCCACATTTATTGTCTGTTGAGACCTATTGGATCAGGACACACAGCCTCGCATCACGGACGGTTTAGTCCATTGTTTTCTAATGTCACGATTATGTTAACACACATTGGCGAGGCTGTGATATACCATAAGTACAATATACCATGGCAATCGAAGCCGATTGACTCCTTTTCTAAGTGTCGTCTATTAATGGCATTTTAACGTTACAAAACATTGCTTCATATTATTAACTATGTGGATGAAAGAAACAGTGAGCTCTCCAGTCATGCGTTGTTTGTTTTACAGTATTTTTTTTTGTTAATGCCGTGAATCTCTCAGCGGAACTATGAAGCGAGCGACAAATGTTCTGCACGAAAGGAGCTCCGCTGCAACAGGAAGTTCTACATACGGAAGTTGTGTTTTCTTTGTGTATCCCGATTTATGGTTGTTTTATTTGGGGAAAACACCATTTTAGTTTTATCATTTTGTGCTTTTTCACGCAGCAGTTTCACCGATTTGGATTATGCATTGCTGGGTAAATGATAACTTGAATTGTTAAAGCGGTTTCCGATTGATCTGTCTTCTGTGACGCTCGCGCTATTTTCACGAGTTTGCGAGGAAGCTCGGTTGCATTAGTGCTAACGTTAGTCAGATTAACACAAGGAAATCATCTAAAGTGAGCACACAACAGCCATATTTAATTGGTTGCATTGTTTGTTGTTAGTATTTATGTGAAAAGTGCTTTTGGATGGCTATGGAGGCTACTGTGTACTATGTTGTGGAAAAGAAAAATGCATTTTGGATTACATTTTTTTATGATGATAAACATTTGTTGGTCAATAAAAATTGCTTTTTATATTTTGATAAGTAGGGATCTGCATACTACTTAGCTGTTTATTTTTTCATGTGAGGAAACCTAAATCTCATGCATTTAGTATTTTTTTCATAACATTATCAGATCTATTCTCTCCATTCATTATGCAGTGATAACAAACCTGATGTCTGGCATAGCCATTTATCAGATACAATGGCCACTGGTTGTTTGCGTTCTGTGAAATTTTTACTAAACTCTTGTATTTCTGATTAACATTTACAAGTTGATTTTGTTTATGTTTTTAAATTGCAGATCTCTGTCAAGGAGGTCAAAATCAATACGGGGGATGGACGAGCAGAAATCAAACTGCGAAGAAAATGACTCTGAACCAACAGGTAATGTTTTGTTTTTTTAAATTTCTGCTGTGTCCCAACGTCATCCAATAGGAATGTACACTATTCTGCAAGAACATTATTAATATCTTAATGTGCCTTTTCTCTAAAAGAAATGCACAGGGTTGAGAACAGAATACTATTTGTAATTGGTAAACATAATTTATTAGAGGAGATAATAGCAGGTAAATACATATGGGTTTAGTGAAAGCCACTTATTTCCATTGTTTAAAGTGAGTTTTATTAATTTTTTTTCATTTCTAGCTGATGACAATGCCCCTTCGAAGCAGTTTGTCTCATCTGAGGAGGAGTCCAAAGCCCTTCCTGCTGCTGAGGACCTGTCTGGTGCTACTGCAGCCTCGTCTAGCACACCTGTGTAAGTTATTCATTCCGATCATTCATTATATTGTCCATAGGGTTGTGGTCTATATCTCAACCAGCTGCTAATTGTTTGCAACACCAAAAATCAAATCTCTTATTTGTGTTTTGAACAATTTTCTTTTTTGACTCTACAGTGAGAGCGTTCGAGCCTGTGCGCTTTGTAACTGTGTGGAGCGGAGCCTGCATGGACAGCGGGAACTGAGACACTTTGGGTCATCTTCTGAGCAGCCGACTCTCAAGCCATTAGCTCCCCCACTGCCACAGCCCGGGAATGATGACCTGTCTTCCATTGGATTTTCCGATTCCCCCTGTCTGGCATCATTCTTTGACGACTCAGGTTGAACGCAAAACATTTTGCAATTATGTCATTTGTGTACATTAAATGATTGCTTTTATGAATTATTAATATAATGGATTCTATCTACTAGAAATACAGCACATAGGTATAGAATTGAAGTTTGGTTAGAAATGTTACTGATGTCATGCTATATAATCAACAGGGGGTTGTTCGGTTCATCACTGGTGTGCGGTGTGGTCGGAGGGAGTTAAACGGATGGAGAATGAGGAGCTGGAAAACGTGGATAAGGCCGTTATCTCAGGGACACAGCGGGTAAGTTCACTGTCCATAGACTTGGATTGGATGGCATCAGGGGAGAATATAGGGATTAACAGGCTTCCTTCGCAAAATATTACTTGTTGTTATCATTGGGTTGTTCTAGCTTTGCGAATACTGCAAAAGACTGGGTGCAACCATTCAATGCCACGCTGAAGGCTGCTCGCGGTTCTACCACTTCCCCTGCTCGGCAGCCAGTGGATCCTTCCAGTCCATGAAGCAGTTGGTCCTCCTCTGTCCAGAGCACATAGACAAGGCAGAGGAGTTGGGTAAGAAAACCAAATATATTTTTGATAATTGTGTGCTCCATACTGATTTTGGTTTATCTACATTTTTATGCTCTTTGTTGTCATACAATGTCAGCTGCCTGCATAACCTGAAAGTTGAAAAAGGAATTCTTGGTAATCTGTCTTCGCTAAAATGTTGAAATGTTTCCAACTTAAAAAGAAATGCTTGCTTTGCTTAACAAAACACCAGGTATCTTTTTAAAAAGTGGCTACTGACTCCCTATCTTGTGGTTATTGTGCTAATACCCATTCATATGTATTTTAAATGTAGAATTTTAATTTTTTACAGCAGGTGAGGAGGCTTGGTGTGCAGTGTGTGACTCAGCGGGGGAGCTCACAGACTTGCTGTTCTGTACGGGTTGTGGCCAACATTATCATGCGGCCTGTCTGGAGATTGGTGCCACGCCCATCCAGCGGGCAGGATGGCAGTGCCCAGAGTGTAAAGTGTGCCAGACTTGCAGGTAAGACAAACTGCAACCTATACTAACAAATCAGATTTAGTGCCTGAACGCTTTGCATTATAGCTACTAAAAATTTTTAAAAAAAAAGTACTTTTCACTTGAGCTTTATTTCCCATTTTTAAAAGTATGATCTTTATTTTTCATTGTTCTAGACAACCAGGAGAAGACTCCAAAATGTTAGTATGCGATGCCTGTGATAAGGGCTATCACACCTTCTGTCTCCAACCAGCCATGGATTCTCTTCCCTCTGACCCATGGAAATGCAGAGTAAGTCACCTTTGTGTTCCACCTTGGTAAACAAGATGCTTTTACCTCCCAAAAGTTTACTTGCATTTTAGAAATGGAATCTTCCTGACTGCAAAAAAGTTTTTATTTACCAGGATATTTGAAAGAGACATTTTTCATGTGATTCTTTGATCATTCGGTTTACATTTTACCCCTATTATCTGTATTGTCAGAGGTGTCGTGTATGTACGGAGTGTGGTGTCCGTGGACTGGGGCTGCCCGGATCGGCCCAGTGGTTTGACAACTACGCCGTGTGCGAGGGCTGCCAGCGTCACCGCAGCTCTGTGTGTGGCGTATGCAGCAAAACTGCCAACCCATCTGTCACTCTGCAATGCTGCAGCATGTGCCACAGGTTAGTTTGATGCAGAAGTTCAATAGCGTTTATTTGTGTAGACTTGTTGCTCATATTGTCATTGAATATTTCTTGATGTTCTCTTTATTGTCTTAGATGGGTGCACAGTGAGTGTGCTTTACCGGAGGAGCTTCCAGAAGCCAAGTGCATTTGCCGGCTTTGCAAGGAAGATCATCAGCAGCCTGTCACGAAACCATGCACAGCAGAGATACAAACTAGAGAGGCATCTGAGGAGACTGAAGGACGCGTGGATTTGGTGGAGATGACAATCCAAACGGATGCAGACATGGTGACAGAAGAGCACACAGACTTATCAGAGCTGACACCAGGAGAGAAAGGCACATCCGAGATGGGTCGGGAGGAAGCCATGACTGATAAAGAGACACCCATGGACTTAGGTAAGTCTGAGTCTGACACATAATACAAAGCTTACGAGACATGCCTGTCATGACTTTTATTGGACAAGTAAAAGAATGCACCTTGTTTATTTTGACTGCACCATGGCCCATAAAAACAAACTCTTTTCTCCATCTCCTTATTGTTTCTAATTGTAGTACTTTAAGTAGATCAGCATATTTGATGAAGTTGATTTTATGTGCCTCTGAAAGTTAACTACTTTTGGCTCTAGGGGTGGAGTCTGCAGTTGTTGAGACAACAGCCATTGGGGAGAAAATCAAGCAGGACGAGCCACAGGTAGCAACAGAAGGATTGACTTCTGAGGCGCCCGCTGCTCCACTTGAGTCCACAGGTAAACTTGGAACACACTATACACATATTTGAAAATGAATACAAAGCAGTACTTTATTATTTGTATGATGGTGTGCCGTAACTAATGATAGATTTAGAAATGTTTACACTAATAACTATGCATTCCTTGACCTCAAATGTAGAATGTGCAACAAAAGAACAGAGAGCCTCTTGTCTACCTGCTGATGAAGAGAGAGCAGAAGAGGCGGTCAGCCAGGTGACTCAAGCCACCCCCTCCCAGGACCCCACAAGAGAGATGCAGTCTGACAACCCTAAAGAAGAGCCAACACCCGTGTCACAACAGGGCCCTGAAAATATGGAGGTGGAGGAGGAGAAGCAAGAGGCCACTCCATCAGTGGAAGAAGAAGTATCATTAGAGTTATTGAACAATGGCTCTGATGGCACTCCTATCACAGAACCATTCAGTAAGGATCCACCAAAGTTACCAGCTTCTCCTGCCTCTGTGGACAAAACGGAGCATTTGCCCATGGATAATCGGCAGGAAAGAAGTCCATGCCAGGACCCCCAGTCTCCTTCTCCTCTTTCCTTATCAGTAGACACACACGAGGCCCTCTCTTCTATGGAAATGGAGGGGAGGTTACTCACTCACTCTGAGGAAGAGGAGGATGATGAAGAGTATGATGAGCAAATGAAAGGCGAAGGACTTAATGAGGACATAAAGCAGGAACTGCAGGAGCAAGACTGTAAGCCAGACTCGCTGCTGGACGACATGTCCTACTTGAGCCATGGAGATGAGAGCAGCAGTGGCTTTCTGGGCTCTCCAGGAGAACCAGATGCTCAGCTCTCCATGGAGCTTGGCCTTGTACCTGCTGGCCACTCGCACACAGATAACCTGCTCACTGAGACTGATGACTCGCTTCCCTTCGAACCCCTCAGAAGCGACCGAGAGAAGGCGAAACGCAGAGGATCCCCAGGCCGCTCGCGTGTCAAACAGGTGAGGTTATGTATATAGTTCTGTTTACTGAGGGATTTTTGCTTTGGACATTTTCCATTTAACTCTAGTTGTTTTTAAGAAAACATTGTCACGACACGACTTGACATTGAAATGGTTTCTCCTCGGCTTGTAGGGGCGAAGCAATAGTTTTCCTGGGAAGCGTAGACCTCGAGGAGGTGGTGGAGGGAGAGGGCGTGGTGGGAGGTCCCGCCTCAAAGCCATGGCCTCCTGCATTGATGCTTTCTTGGTGAGCTGTAATTTACTTTTTATATTCTTTCACTTTTATATTGTGGTCATAATCACTCTTTTCATAATTTGTCATTTAATGGCATATTTTGGTTTGTAACTGTTTATTCCCTTGTTCACAGCTAAGCATGACCACAGACGCTGGAATAAGTAAGGAGGAAGAAGATGAGGAAGACGACACCATGCAGAACACAGTGGTTCTTTTCTCCAACACCGATAAATTTGTCCTGCTTCAGGTACAGCCTACAGCTCTAGTTATAGTGTGACATTTTTTGGTTACTCTGTGGCACAACTACAGTTGACACTTTCAAATACAATACAATGCAAATACTCTGTTTCCTCTCACATTTTCTCCTCTGTTTTTAGGATATGTGTGTTGTGTGTGGCAGTTTTGGAAAGGGTGCGGAGGGGCAGTTGTTGGCTTGTGCTCAGTGTGCCCAGTGTTACCATCCTTACTGTGTGAACAGCAAAGTAAGCACAACATTATCCTTTTTGATATATATATATATATATATCTATATATATATATATATATATATATTTAAGAATAAATTTATATTTAATCTACTTTTTTTTTTTTTTTTCATCACTGTATTTAAAAATAAAATAAAAAATAAAAAAATACAGATAGATTAATCCTGATGTCTTCTGTAGATCACCAAGACGATGCTCCGTAAGGGTTGGCGCTGTTTGGAATGTATTGTCTGTGAGATGTGTGGAAAGGCTTCGGATCCCTCCCGTCTGCTGCTGTGTGATGACTGCGATGTCAGCTATCACACCTACTGCTTGGACCCACCCCTGCACAATGTTCCCAAGGGTGGTTGGAAGTGCAAATGGTGAGAAAAATGTTTACCGTAATGCCTAATTTACAGTACATGGTTTGGTTCTGGTACTTTTCTCCATTTCATTTTCCTCTGCGAATAGTACCCCCTCAGTGTAGTCAGGATTCTAAGTTGACCATCATAGTGACGGCACGTGAAACTGCTGTTATATCATTTTCATTGCGACACTCGCCGGATCCTTTCATCTGCAACCAAACAGAAGAACATCTGAACTTTGTAAATTGTACGCCAAGGCTGACATTTTTCTAAATCTGGGTAGAGTGAATTAAAACATTGCGGTCACTATAGACGGTAGCTTGGTTATTTAAAAATTGCATGTCTGTGCAGGTCCTGTCATGCTGTTGACAATTGACCAATCAGTGGTCTGCAGTGTTTTAACTCCACCTTCTAGTATCTGCTCAGTTCGCTTGAAACCTCCACCGAGGTGGTACCAGAAACAGGTGTACTATCCACAACTTTTCCTAATGGAAAACCAAAAACGAGTGAGTTGAGTTGAATAAAGCCGTGCCGTACCATGCAGTGGAAATGCAGCATAAGAGCACAATGTTTCATTCAGCTTTGAATGGGGCCAAATGGAAATGAATACATGTACATTTGCATATTATGTAAAATACTCATGCCACAGCCTGCATTAGCCATTCAGAGGCCCATCCCTCTGCCTCTTGCTTCTGTAGCAACAGAAAACATGTTGCACCACTTAAATTGGCTTCTGTATTACATTTTTTTTATATGTTTAATATTGGCCCTATATTTCTTACAAAGTGCTTCACTACTTCTGTGCAGGTGTGTGTGCTGTGTGCAGTGTGGTTCCAACTCCCCGGGATTCCACTGTGAGTGGCAGAACAACTACACCCACTGTGGCCCCTGTGCCAGCCTCGTCACTTGTCCAGTATGCAGAGAGAACTTCATGGAGGAGGAGCTGCTGCTGCAGTGTCAGTACTGCGATCGGTGGGTGCTGCTCATTAGAACTACACACGCACACACCAGAAACAGAACTGAGGTATTCATGAGACCGCAGCTAATGAAGACGAGCGGGGAATGGATTATTAATGTATTTTTCATATCATGAATTATTCCATAACATCTTTGATTTGTGGTGTGATTTTGTTATGAAAAGCATGTGTATCAATGTATTTATTTCTGTGTGCCTGTGCAGATGGGTCCATGCTGTCTGTGAAAGTTTGTACACAGAGGATGAGGTGGAACAAGCTTCTGATGAGGGTTTTGCATGCACATCCTGCAGCGCATATGTTCCAAAACCCGTGGGTAAGTCCCAGAACGACACCATTTCAAAACTGAACACTCAAAGTTTACGCTTTCAAAAATATACACAGGATATTCTCGTATTTACTGATGACACGATTTTGCTTTCTCTACCTGCTTTTTGCCTTTGTTCACAGTAGTAGAGTCAGCCATTATGGCTTCAATAAAGATCAAAGAGCCAGGTGAGTGCATTTTGCTTAATCATGTTTATTATCACAAGCACATTTCTCATGGTCATCCTTTTGTATGTTTTTACTGTAAGTCACTCATATTTGCAAATGTCACTTTACAGAACCCCAGTTCTACCGGTTGGAGGGTGTGTGGTTGACAGAGTCGGGTATGTCCCTGCTTCGCAGCATCTCCATGTCTCCCCTACACAAGAGACGGCAGCGTCGTTCCCGGCTCGGCACTTTGTGTTGTGAAGGAGGCCCTGATGGAATGGATCTGAGGGAGGTCGAAGAAGGGGAGGATGGAAAAGGTTTGCACACTTTCCGCTCATCCAATGGTGTATTAACATTTTTTAGGAATGTTTTGCTCCTTTTTTTAAAAAATAAACAAAAACAAAAAAAAACAACATTTTATGTAAGACTCATCTCAATGTTATCTTGTATATCTAGGCTGTGGGGAGCCCATGGAATGTGAATCCAAGATGGAGAACCCTGGGAGCCCTGACAGAGAAGGAGGTGCAGAGGGAGGCGCTGAAGGCATGGCTGACTGCGAGGGTCTCAAAGGAGGAGCAGAGGAGACGGATGATAGCAAAAAAAGAAAGCGGAAACCTTACAGGCCTGGTAAGCTAACCAGAATTTCACAAAACCACTCACAAAGATTTATTTAGCATCCCTAACCCTAACACACAAAATATTAACAAATATTTATTTATAAATTGTACCAGGAATTGGAGGCTTCATGGTGCGACAAAGGAAGTGTCACACGCGGATGAAGAAAGAATTTTTTGCCCAGCTGGCTGGAGAGACCACATTAGATGGACAGCCAATAGAGAGAACCATTGACGAAGGTTGGTGACAACAGCAGACTGTGGAAATTAATTTCACCAAATATAAATATGTTATAATAAATACAATTCAGAAAGTAGTAGTGACTAAATGGGGTGAGGGTTCAGTGCTTTACTGAAGAACATTTTGACAGTTATTGAACATGGGACCTCCTTCAGACTGACATTAGCCTCACGTGAAAAAACGGCATTTTCGTTCACAAAGAAAAAAAAAAAAAAAGTAATGTTAATCAAGAAAAGAAAAAGTAGATCCTGGCTTAACTTTTGCCTCAATGCCATGTCATTCACCAATGCAATTGCATTTTTTAATGCATGGCTGTTTTTGGTCTGAACGGCCTCTCATCATCCTTCCTTTACTAGAAGCAGTGTTACTGCATTTGTTTTTTGTGAATATTGTAAATTTGGGAAACTGAATTGCATGATTATATGTGTAGGACCTCACCCTGACACAGATAACATAATGGATCCTAAACCAGTGGAGGGCGAGGAACAGGCCAAGAAACGACGAGGACGGAAGAAGAGCAAACTTGAGGACATGTTCCCAGCTTATCTGCAGGTTTGAAATCTCTCTATACCCCATGTTTTAAAACATTTTGAAACGTATGGTATCCAGTTATATAATGTTTATATCTGAAATGTTTGTAATTCTCTGCAGGAGGCTTTCTTTGGGAAGACCCTAATAGACTTGAGTAAGAAAGCTGTGATGATACCTCCGGGGCAGAGGCCAGGCGCATGCCTTGTCCGACCTTCATTACCAGCACTGCCAGGGGTCAAAACTACTGCCCCAGAGAGTAATAACACTAAATTGACCTATAACATATGAATGCTATGCAAATTGTTTGTAACACTGGGTGTGGAAAAGGTTAGTACCTTATTGACCTTTTTGTGCTTCTCTCACTAGCTGAGGATCGTGTGGTGAAGGATCATTTTCCTCTCAAGCAAGAGGGGGGTGAAGCCCCCCAGGCTCAGGGAGAAGGTGCAGGTGTGTGTCTGTTTGGAACCTTTGCTTCTGGTTTATTGTTATTGTCTTGAGGTAATTGCAGGTTGGTTTAAAATTCTAAATTTTTAGGAGGTTCTGCACCATCCTCATCGCTGAAGGACCAGGTGTCAACTGATCCTCATGACTCTGATGCAGAAAAAACTGAAGGTAGTCCCCTGAGAGGATACTTTGGTCAATACAGTATGCAACATTAAGTTAGTGAAAGATTTATTACCTGATGTTAACACCTTACCTTACATGCTGTTGTCCTTTCGTGACAGGTCTTCCGCAAGGGGTGGAGAGTCAGGACTCTGAGCAGTTCTTCAGGAAGGTTCTGGGAGTGTCAGACGGCTCCTCTTTGGGGGGCATGAAGCCCATCTTGGAGGGCAGTAAGGGAGAACTCAATCGTAGCGCTCTGCCGCAGAGAGCTCTCCTCTCAGGTGTGTACAAGGACATGTCTTCAGATGGTCACTCTCAGATGTAGCCGAACCTGTGCCGGAATTTACTCACATGCGGAGCATGGTGGTTCGCGCCTCGCGCACAGCGGCACAGACTGTAACTGCATATAGTCACAGTCAAACACACACACGCACACGCACACACACACACAATGCCGACTTGTCGACTTTCTTGCTAGACTTTATTTCTAAAAAGCGACCAGCAATCGAGGAAAAAGCAAGACATGTATTAAAATATATTATATTGTAATTCATTCCCGTGCAGCATGCTCAGAGTAATCACAGTGACCGGCCAGTCTCCCACCAGCCAACAGTCTCTCTCTCCCTCTCCTCTTACACTGTGTGGACGCCGTGGGAGTTGATATAATATAATGCACACACTTTTACATTATTTTAAATAGATACTGATTAATTAGTGGTTTTGTATAAATAAATAACATAGTTTTAGATGGATAACAAATGGTTGACTCCATATACTTATGAACATACAATTTTAAATTTTCCATTGAAGTTACAAAAATGTTTGTGTATGCTATCAATTATAAAAATAAAAAAAAATTGCAATCGGCAGGTCAGACTTTTAAAAAAAATCGGAAATTCATCAGGATAATTTTATTCATTCAAACTTTGAAAATCTCTTGCAGGGTCCCTGCCCTCAGCTGGAATGATGGATGCCTTTCCTGGCCTCTCTCAGTCGCCGTTCTTTGATATACGGTAGGACCAATATTGAATTGCCATGCTGTATATCGTAGTAGAAAAGCATACACACACATTTTTTCCAGGGTTGTTGACACATGAAAGACCATAACATATCTTATTTGGTGTACAGGGAGCGAGGAGGACTGTTTAGTCCAGATGGAAGTGAGGAGAGCCCATGGGCCAATCCCTCTACCCCAGCAACCCCTTCTTCCCCACCGACACCCACTGAGGCAGAGGGTGATGGGCTGTCCTACAACCAGCGCAGTCTCCAACGCTGGGAGAAAGATGAGGAGCTGGGAGAACTCTCAACCATTTCCCCTGTGCTTTATGCCAATACCAACTTTCCCACTCTCAAACAGGACTACCCAGGTGAGTGTGGAAAAAATACTTTACCGATATGTACACAACCTATTATGAGACCAAACAGACCTGATGCTTTTCAAAGTAAGAGAGGTCTAATCTCTGTTAGATATAGAGCAGCCTTTTAATTATTTCCCCTGTCACAGACTGGGCTAATCGCTGTAAGCAAATCATGAAGGTCTGGAGGAAGGTGTCAGCTGCTGACAAGGTTCCATATCTGGTAGGTTCAGTTTTTCTGTAACACAAATTTCTCAAACGTACTGGCTACCTAAGCATAGCACAACATTACTCCACTATATCTTTTACAGAGCAAATTGTTGTTCTACAACTGACCAAAAATATAAACGCAACACAAATGGTGGTCACACCAGACACTGACTGGTTTTCTGACCCCCCACCTGTGCAATAATCTTGATATGCCACACCTGTGAGGTGGATGGATTATCTCAGCCAAGGAGAAGTGCTCACTAACACAGATTTAGAGAAATTTGTGCTGGATGTGGAGGTCCTGGGCTGGTGTGGTTACACGTGGTCTGCGGTTGTGAGGCCGGTTGGATGTACTGCGAAATTCTCGGAAACGCCTTTGGAGCATCTTGATATGCCACACCTGTGAGGTGGATGGATTATCTCAGCCAAGGAGAAGTGCTCACTAACACAGATTTAGAGAAATTTGTGAACAATATTTGAGAGAAATAGGCATTTTGTGTACATAGAAAAAGTCTTAGATCTTTGATTTCAGCTCATGAAAAATGGGAGCAAAAACAAAAGTGTTGCGTTTATATTAATAGATGTTATATAATAGAAGTTAAAATTGCATTTTTAATATTCATTTTCCTTATCTAATTTTTTTTCTTTAGCAAAAGGCCAAAGATAATCGAGCAGCTCAGAGGATCAACAAGGCGCAGAAGGTGATTAAAGCAGCAGCATCCTTTTGTATTGTCAAGGTGAATGAAAGGTTTGGTACCTTTCGTTAGAGTTGTGCTGCAGATTGTTCATCCTTCCTCTGCACTCTCCCCTTCTCTTCCCACAGCAGGCAGAGAGTCAGGTGTGCAGGCCAATCAAGACAGAGGGAGTGCGTGTGAAGACAGAACGGCCAAGTTTACACCTCCAGATCCCTCCACCTTCAGGCTCTACGTCAATCTCTTCCCAGCCCAGCTCTGCAGAAAGCCCATTTCCTTTCCCTCTAGATTCAGGATCATCCTCTGTCTTTTTCTCAGATGGGCCTGTTAGGACCCCGGGGTCAGCTGAAATACGGACAGATCCCTTGGCTAAGCTTCCTCCTCAGTCACCCCATTCTCACTCTCACCCAACCACACCTTTCTCCCATGCTGGGGCCAGCCCTTTACAGGCCTCTTCCTCAGGTTATTCCGCTTCCGGCCCACAGGGTCCTCCTCAGGGACGGCCAGCCAGTCTTGGCCCCTTTGACATGCAACCAGGAACTCCTGGAACTCCCAGACGGGCTCAGCAGGTTGACCCCTACTTCAGATCACAGCTGCAGCAGCAACTACCACAATCACAGCAGGGCTCCCAAGAGTCCCTCGGACATCCAGAAAGTCCTCATTCAAGAGGCGCAGGGCTTGGGGAGTCGCCCATATTCTCGCCACCACACAATACCCACTATGGAGACCCTTTTAGAAACCAGCAAGGGATGGGACGGCCTGAATATGGTTCATCCCCATCCCCCTCCGCAGTGGCTTCCTCACCTGCAAGCACAGGGCAGTACAGGGCTGATATGAGTGCACCTTCACCACGCTCCTCTGCAGTTGGAAGACCTGATCTATCCACTGGCTCTCCAGCTGGGATGCTGGAGTGTGGGGATGGTTTATTCAAGGCACCTATGACTCCACGAATGCACCAAGGGGAGGCACATCCTGGAGCATCCCCAGGTCACCCCTCTGAAGGCTACAGGCAGTCTCCCTCCCACCCTTTCTCTGACCCCCACGCTCTGTCACCACTGACTCCCAGGCCACAGTCAGGCGACAATTGTTCTCTTGGACCTCAGAGACACCCTGTACCTCAACAGGAACTTTGCCCTCGAGTGCCCTCCAGCCCAAATTCCCAGGGAAGCTCTCAGTCTCCCCACACTCCTGGTGGCCTCTCCAATGATGCTTACTCTGTCCATTCTCCTGCTACACCTCGTTTCCAATCCCCGGACCCTTGTTCTCAGCCACCTTCAAGGCCACAATCTAGAGACCCTTTTGCTACTATTCACAAACCCCCTCGTCCCCCCTCTGTTGCCCCGGAGGGACCAGCAAATTACAAAAGCTCACCTCATCCTAACCAGACACCTTCACCACATCCCACCAACAGTTCCATAGGGGACCCTCTCTCTGGTAAACCGTCAGCACCTCTTACTTTCAGCCGCAGCCCCAACACAGGAGGCTTCCAAATGACCCAACAACAGAATCAGATGTTACAGGGTCAGCTTCAGCAACAGCAGCCACAAACTCAACAGACTATGGGAGCAGACAGCTTCAGCTCCAGGGTGCCACCTCTTTCTGGATCTCAAGAACTGCAAGCTGTTCGCCCTCCAGACACACCTCATCAGCCAGTTTTGTCAGGCACTCAAGAAATGCCTGAAATTTCAGCAGTGCAGGACCCTGCCTTAGTAGGCCTTAGCCCCTCTGAGCTGGAGAAGCACCGACAGGTATCAAAGTGTTAGCCAGTGCACAATCATGCTATGCACTTCCTAGGTGTTTTGCTAATCAATTCTTCTGTTCTTTTTTAGCGACTGAGACTGCGGGAATTCTTAATCAGACAAAAAATGCAGAGAAATACCATTAGACAAGAGAAGGAGGCTGCTGCAGCTGCAGCTGCTGGCAGTGCATCCCCTGGCTGGTCTGCAGGAGAGATGGGAGCCTTTCCACAAGACAAGGCACACAGAGCTCCACCACCTTATCCACAGGTACACACCTTGAGCAATATGCCATCACAAATATAACATCTTTTCAAGATGTAGAAATTAGGAATTTGCCTTTTCATGGCATGTGTTCAATCCAAACAAATACTTGCTCTGCTGAAGAGTTCATGAAAAAAACAGCTGAGACCTCTCTGTTGACTGATGAAAGCTAAATGAAAAAGTAACAAAGTGAGCGGGGGAGCTGTGAGTAAGTCCTAATCACAGGGTTGGTGGTTTGAAGGTAGCTCCTTCTGTCGACTTGTCTTTGGGCAAAACTATATCCCAAATTGCTCCAGATGGTCAGATCAGTGCCTTGCATTGTAACGCACTCCCATCAGTGTGGGAGCGGGTGGATTATTGGGAGCCAAATTATAAAGAGTTTTGGATAAAAGCGCTGTATAAATGCAACAGTTTATTACAAATAAAAGGAATGTTACATTTGCTTCTTTTTGCCATTATTACCTCCTTTTAGGATCGTGTTGCTGCTACTACTGCTGGACCTCAAGCTTCTGTGGCAGCGAAGATGCCCATGGCTGTTGGAGGCATGGAGGACAAGCTCATTCGCCCACCACCTACAGGAACCCCTGCCATCATGGATCCTAGTGCACTAAGGTAACCACTTAAACCACAGGTAGATTCGCAAAAGACCAAACCACAATGTTTGTTTACAGTAACGTCCAGGTAGAAACCCACTTGTTTACAATTTACCATCCAGCCCTTCTAAAAAAGTCAATTAATAGGTTTGGTATTAAATGTTTGAATTTAATTATATTTTTTCTTTTGTGTGTCTATCTTTCAGGCCACCAGGGCCCACCAGACCTCAGGGCATGTTTGTCCGTCCACCATTCCCTCCTCAGTGGCAGGGCCAGGCTCCAGGTCCAAGGAGGTTCCCCCAACCTGGCATGGAGGCTATGGGCATAAGACACAATCTCAACCCTGCTGTCAACATCCAGGGTATGGAAGGCATGGGTAACCCTCACACCATGATACCAGGACATGGAGGAGAGACCATGCAGCCAATGGGTCAAGGACCCCCACCACAGTTCATTGAATTGAGACACAACTCACAGAGACTACCCCTACGACCTCAATTTATGCCCCGTGGACCCCAGCCCAGACAACGTCTCTTTGTCCCGCAGCAAGATATGGCAGCACCTTTTGTGCAGCAACATCCCATAGCTCAAGCTGGTGGCATTCAAACAGAAGGGGTCAGCAACTCACAGCTTAGGTTACAGCAGGGTGGACTGTCAGTTTTACTGCCTCAGCAGTCTACACACCCAGTAACACAACAGCCCCACCTGCAGCCCCAGGCAGCTACTTCTACTCCAAACATTCCAAGCACTGAGCAGCATCAGCTTCGACAACCAAGCCTAGTCACACAGTCCCAGTCTGCCACGGCAGGAAATAGTGAGGAGCTGCCAGAGCCTGACCTTGAGGGGCTTGGTGATGCCCCAGGGGATGGAGGTGTGGAGGATGAGGACGATTTGGCTCTAGACTTGGACCCCGACAAAGGAGATGATGACTTGGGCAATCTGGACAACCTTGAGACCAATGATCCACATCTAGATGATCTGCTTAACAGTGATGAGTTTGACCTGCTGGCTTACACTGACCCTGAACTGGACCAAGGAGACCCCAAAGATGTCTTCTCAGACCAGCTGCGGTTGGTGGAAGCAGAAAGTGAAGCACCCTTATCTTCCTCTGGATCTGCACTTGTTAAAGTGGAAGGAAAAGCAAAGGTGGAGCAAGGGCAGAAGTGTCTCCCAACAGCTGCCGCCACTGCAAGAGGGTCTGCTATCCAACTGCCACCCTCTGCAGAAACTGTTGATACCTCCAAGGTCAAAATAGAGGACAGAGGTTTGACTCACCTGCATCCAGGACAAACTGTGGTGAAAGATGAAATTGGAGAGGCTGTGTCAATGCTTCTTGGTGGGACCACACCATCTTCCAAGCCTGCACAACATGAAAACCAGTCAGCTTCACTCAGTTCTGTTCGATTAGGGGGACATCCGTACCCCCTGCCAGGACAAGCTGATGCATTGCCTTTTCCTTCAGCTGCTCCACATGCAGATATTAGTGATGATCCACTGGGGCTGCCTGATGTAGGGGGACAGCACTCCCCTGCTGTAGATTTGGCAAAGGTAGAGAGCTCTTTAGACGGTGAGCTGCCCCTTCTGATACAGGATCTGCTGGAGCATGAGAAGAAGGAACTACAGAAGCAGCAGCAGCAGCAGCAGCAGCAGCAGCTCAGTTCCCTCCACCAGGGAGGCATGGCGCCTCATTTTCCTGGCCTCTCAAGTCAACAACAGCCGAACCCACAGGTACCTGGACAGATAATGCTGCCACACCACCATCGTCCACCACCCCAAGGAATGATGGCTCAGCCAGGGATGGTTCCCCGTTCTCCACACGTGTTGCAGCAGCAACAGCAGCAGCAGCAGCAACAGCAACAGCAGCAGCAGCAGCAGCGGATTATGGGAACTGGAATGGCACCTCCACCTCACATGAACATGGCCCAGCAGCAAGCCATGGTGAGGATGGGGCAGCCAGGGATCCATACAGGTGTCAGTCATCCACCGCAGCCGCAGCCGGTGGTAAAACCACTTCTGGCCAACAACTTCTTCCCAGATAAAGGTAAATGCTAGGCCTGTTATGATATTTACATTATCAACTTAATGTACTATATATGGACATGACCATGATAATTTTTTCTCACCTCAATAATACATGTTGTGTTTGCATACATATTTATTTCCAATGTCTGAATATTTGTTGAGAGTTAAAAGTGTATTGCTCTCTTAAAAGATTGTAATTACATTATTATGCTATTATATTATCATTATTAGTGGCTTTAAATGGTCTGTAAATGACAATATCTTTTTATTGTAATTATTTCTTCTACAATATATCGTTCAACAAAAGTTGTTATGGTGCTTGTCACTGCCATCACGCTACGTAATGATGTTATTTTCATACTATAACAACAAACTTATTCTTTTATTGCAGATTTAGACAAATTTGCTACTGATGACATCATGGATCCCATTGCCAAGGCAAAGATGGTGGCACTTAAGGGTATCAAGAGAGTGTTGGCACAGGATCCAATGGTTGTTCCCCCTGGCATTAACAGGTATTTTTGTTGTGTAAAACTTTTATTCAACAAGATGTCCAACTAATGGGAAGGAAGTTGAGGTTGAGCTGTTTTATTGTTGTCTTTTATTTATAAAAACAAACTTACCCTTTCAACATACTCACCATTGGTCACCAACGGTTTTAGACTCTGCATACACAAGTTGTTTAGCCACCTTGTCTTGTTATCAATACAGCCCGATAAACTTGTAACCATTATATCCGCACACTTTCAACAGTTAATCATTTTGGGCTATTTGGGCATTTGGACAAAACATATCTAGTCATGCTCGCCCTAGGAAAATGTAATGTAATGGAAAACTAAAATAGAGGGAATTGAGTAGAGCCTTGCCCTACCATGCAGTGGAAAAGTGGACTAATTTTCTCAAAACTGTTCTCTAGTCCTCCTCCAAAGCGACTGACATAGTATACAGCAGTGTCATGGTTTAACTGTCTAATATTATCTAATATCATCACAAGACACCCATCAAGTAGTGATAACATCATGTTAATTTGCTACTTTTTTGCTCAATGGTTTGGAAACGACATGCCATTACAGACCATTCTTCAGTACGCTGCAGATATGGTAATATGTTTTATGATTTGCTTTCTCTTCAGGCAACAGGTTTCTCTGCTTGCTCAGAGGCTGTCCTCTGCCCCGGGCACAGATCCAAATCAACTTGCATCTGTACCTCCAAAGGTATGCTGCCAGGATTGTCAGTAATTATTGATTTACTTTCATTTGTGGTCTTATGTATCTGATTAATTTAAATGCTTTCTTTTTGTGTTTTAGGAGGGAGAAACAAGTGATCCTACCCAGTCGAGACCTAACCCTCCCCAATTTGTGCAAGGAATCATCAGTATGTTTTACCAATACCGCCTCTTGTTAATAGTCATTAGGAAATGTTATATTGCTGTCCCTCCTATATGGTTGTGGTAAATTATACCGTTCTGTTACAGATGATGCAGAACAGCACCAATATGAAGAATGGCTTCTTCATACCCAGCAGTTACTACAAATGCAGTTGAAATTTTTGGAGGAGCAGATTGGAGTTCACCGCAAATCACGCAAGGCACTGTGTGCTAAGCAACGCACCGCTAAGAAGGCTGGCAGGGAGTTTGCTGAGGCAGATGCAGAGAAACTAAAGTTGGTTACAGAAGAGCAGAGCAAAATTCAGAAACAGCTTGACCAGGTGTGTAGATTTTAAAGAACCTGATAAAGACAACTGCAACAGTAACATCACTTGGCATCTTGATATGCAAATTCATATCTGTTCATACTTATTCTGCTCTAGGTACGCAAGCAGCAGAAGGAGCACACCAATCTCATTGCAGAGTACAGAAGCAAGCAGCAACAGCATCAGCAAAGCTCAGGTATTCTTACCCCAGGTCATTCTGCACAGGGGGCCCCTCCTCACATGTTTCCCAAGATGCCTAGCCCGATGATGATGGGCCAACAGGGAACACCAGTAATGGGCCAGCACCCTGGTGTGATGCCGCAAGGTGGAATGCCCGTCAGGATGCCCCAAGGGCAGCCTTTTATTGGTGGACCTCAACCCCAGCTTCCTGCAGCTCTGGGAGCCAGTGGTGCCAGGGCCCCAGGTCCTCCTGGGGCTCCAACAGGATTCTTCCCACAGGGTCCTGGAATGCAAGGTGCAGACCCCAGGCTTCTCCAAGAAAGGCAGCTTCAACATAGGATGCAGATGGCAAAGCTCCAGCAGCAGCAGCAGCAGCAGCAGGTGATGATGGGCCAGCAACCGATGCCACACCCAAATCAACAGCCTGGCTTAATCGCTCAGCAACCGTCCGGCATGATGGGAAACCCACTTATGGCCCAACAACAAGCAAACACTCAACAGGGAATGCTAGTCAACCAGGCCAATCAGCAGAGCATGGTGCAGGTTCCACAAGGAATGGTTGGAGGCCAGTCTGTGGCTCCACTGCCACAGAATCTTGCAGGAGGCCAGCCTATGAACCATGCTCAAGCCATGATGGCAGTTCAACCAGGGATTATGGTGAACCCTCCAGTTGCACCATCACAGCAACAGAGGCCTCAGTTGATGATGGGTCAGCAGGGAATGGTTGGATCTCCAGGTCATCCTGGCCTCAGGGGTCCCCAGGGCCAATTGACTCCACAACAACAGAACATTCTGGCCCAACGCATGCTTGCATCTCAGCAACAGCAACAGCAGCAAAATGTTGCAAAGAATTTGGCCCACCTTCAGCAGCAGCAGATCGCACAGCAAAGACAACAAACACAGTTGATCAGTCAATCCAACCAAGAGCCAGGAGTTCTCTCTCAACCCTCTACCCCACAGATGGGCTCCTTGCCTTCAGCAGGAAGTATCACGCCCCAGCCACAGGGATCTACAGACAACCAAAACTCCGGCCCCAAAGAGGGTGGTATCCTCAGCCCTGATTCAAGAACGCCACCACAGCAGAGTGGACCCTCCACACCCAATCAGATGTCCCAACTAGGCCCTGCAAATGATCATCAAACTGATTTGGGACGACAACAATTACAACAACAGCAGCATCAAAACCAGATTTATATGACCCAGCAGCCACAATCAAATCCTCAGTCTGTACCTGAGCAACAAACAGGTTTGGTTGGAAACCAACAAACTGGTATTCTTCAGCAACATCAGCAACAACATCCACTCTCTCTTCAAAGGCAAGGTTCCATCAGTGTTGACAAGCCCATTTTGATGACTGTTAAAGAGGAAGGGAAACCAATTGATTTCTTATCTCAGCAGCAGCAACAACAGCAAGCAGTTCAAAATGCCATGCAGCAGCCACAAGATCCCAACATCCAGCAGCAGATCATAAGCCAGACCCATCCTGGCCAGCCACAGCCTGTTGTGATGGGCCATACTCCACAACAACAACAACAAGCCCTTATGGCACAGCAGCAAAAGCAACAGGCCATGATGGGCATGATGAGAGCCCAGCAGCAAGGGATGATGGCACAGAGGCCTGTGGTTCCACCTGGACAGATCCGCACCCCTATCAACATCCAGGCTATTATTGCTCAGAATCCTCAGCTCCGTAATCTTCCCCCAAACCAGCAGATACAGCACATCCAGGCCATGATCGCCCAGAGGCAGCTCCAACAGGGACAGATGCTGCGGATGTCAATGGGTCAAGGCCAACAAGGTCAATTGAGGCCTCACATGCCACCAGGACAGATGCCACAGGTTGTGCAGCAGATGCCATATGGAGCCATGGGAAAGCCAGGAGCAGTGGGAACTCAGCAGCAATCGGGCATGTTGGGCCAACAACCTAGTGTTGCTCCCCAGTTGCAGCAAGGGATGATGGTCCCTGGGCAACAACCGCCACAAGTAGGGGAGATGATGCAGCAACATATTATGAGAGGCCAGGTACCAGTGCCGCCTTCCCCCATGGACCAGGGCCGTATGGTAAGACCAACATCTCCACGTCAGCCAATAGCCAACTCTCCTGGGCACCCATTTAATCAAGCTATGGGGATGCGTCCACCCACTCCCAACCAGAACCAACAAGCACTAATGGCAGCTGCAGCAGGCCGCATGCAGGGTTCTCCGTCCCATGCATATTCACCAAGAGGTCCCTTCGGCATGAGCCCGGCCCACCCGGCCTCACCTCATTCATCCCATGTCTCCTCACCTTCTATAGCTGACAGTAGGGCTGGAAGGGGGAGTCCATACAGCCATGTCAAGGCATCTCCACTCAGGTCACCTGGAGCCAAGAGTCCGCTTGATTGTCCAGGAATGAAAATAGAAGCTCAGACATCAGGCAATGAAACATGTTACTCAGCCTCCGTTATCCCCAATGGTCCACAGAAAGGCATGAATGTCCAGCAACAGTTGCAGCAGGTCACAGAGAGCCTCGGCCCTCACACACAACATGGCTCAAGAGTCGGGGAGCTATGCAAGATGACTCTACAGAACATTAAACAGGAACCAAGGGAGGTTCAGTGTGATGGTGCACCAGAGGCTCATCCTGGGGCTATAAAGCGAGAAGCAACGGGTGAGGCAATTACTTCTGCAAACAACACTAGCTTTATTAATGCTGGAAACAACATGACTGGGGATACTGGGACTCAAGGCCCTCGTTCTGAAACTGGACAGCAACTACTACAGAAACTCCTGAGAACCAAGAACCTTCAGCTTGGTGCTCAAAGGCCCTCTGAAGGCATCCACAATGAAATCAATGGCCACATTAACAGCAAACTAGCAATGCTGGAACAAAAACTTCAAGGGACTCCACGAAATATGGAGGTATGTTTTTCTTTAGTGCTTTTGTTTTGCCTTCATCATGTTGTTGTTTGTAGGGAAAGAACCTCTCATTCCTTTTTTTTTCCCTTACAGGATTTACAGTCTTTAACAAAAAGGGCTCCTGCTCAAAAGCCAAAGCGCACTAATAAGGCAGCAGGAGACCGAGGGCCTAATGCACGGAAGAAAAATAAGAAGGAAGAAGTTGGAAAAAGTGCTGAAGCCCTGATAAAGCAACTCAAACAGGTAAATGGATATCAAAAATGAATTTCCTAAATTATTTTTGCCATTGATGTTTTGATGAGTGGTTCTTCATCATGTAGGCTAATGGACATTTATCCTCCAGGGTCTCTCTCTGCTTCCCCTGATGGAGCCTTCAATCACTGCCAGTCTGGATCTCTTTGCCCCTTTTGGAAGCAGCCCAGCCAATGGCAAAGCCCAGCTCAAAGGATCCTTTGGAAATGCAGTGCTGGACAATATCCCCGACTATTATTCTCAGTTGCTCACAAAGGTATAACTAAGCTTCAACATATACCACCAGTTAGCTGCTTCAGGCTGTGGCAACATTTGGTTGCTAATTAATTCTAGGACTGCAATTAACAATTAATTTCGTTATCCATTCATCTGCAGATTGCTTTCTAGATTAATTGTTGCAGCTCTAATTAATACTTCAAGAACAAAGTCTTTAAAAACAAAGTTGTTTTATGAGGATAATGTGTTGTGCCTTTACAGAGTAACCTCAGCAACCCACCAACACCTCCATCCTCTCTGCCACCTACTCCCCCGCCTTCAGTACAGCACAAGCTGCTGAATGGAGTGACTCCTGGGGAGGAGCTGTCTGAGGTTCAGAAAGACACAGAGCCAGCAGAAGAGCCAATGGGTAAACAATGAGGGATTTGGCATGAAATTAATATTTTCATGAATATTAAATTTGAATTTGATCTGCAGTTGAACAGTAATTGGGTTCTAAATACTTTATAATTTCCCCTGCAGATTCTGTTAAAGAGGAGGTGAAGAGTGTAGACATTCTGGCAGCTCTCCCCACTCCACCACATAACCAGAATGAGGACATCAGGTACAATAGGAAAATTATCTTGTGTTCTTTGTCAACCAAAATGTTCTTGTAGCTATAAATGTATGAAACGTCTTTCTAACAGGATGGAGAGTGATGACGAGGACGCTCCAGAAAGCATCATCCCAGCATCATCCCCTGAGAGTAACGTAGGAGATGAAACGCCACGTTTCCCTCACCTACGGGAGCCTAAAGAGGAGGAGATAGAGAGAGCAATATCCCCCATCATCCCCCTCATACCTCGCACTGCCATCCCAGGTAATATAAAACATTCTAAATGTTTTACCAAAAAATATATATATATATTAATATTTTTTATTATATATATTTTTAAATTAATAAATAATTAATAATTATTAATAAATATTTATTGTTTTATTATTCAAGTCTAATTTAATTTGGCCATAAAATCCATTTATATGACTTTAAATGTCAGCTAAAATGCCAAAAAAACGAATGTACACATTTTTCTTTTGTAGCATTCCCAGAAAACAAACCATTTGAAGCAGCCGATGGCAAGGTAGTTTCCACATCCAACCAATGGGACAAGGCCAAAAACAACGAAGTCTCTGTTACCTTCACACTGTCCTCTGCTGCAGCCAAGGTACTGAGCCATGATATCATTGCACCCTGTTTTAACCTTTCTTTATTTTCATGCACAGTTAACACAAACTTAAACTGACTTTTTTCCAGAAACTGAACCACGTCATGTTGGCTATGGCCCAGCTGCTTAATATTAGGATGCCAGGTTCTTATGAGGTGACTTTCCCTCCCCAAAACCCTGACGTGCCTGGAGTGGATGGGCCTGGGAAAGGACCTGAGCAGTCAGGTATGCATTTAGAGATTATTGTTCATTTGGATTGTCCTGTTTTGTCATTGGGTCAGGATGATCACCACAACAGGGTGTTAGTGTGGCTCATACAAGAGGCAACCTCCAGGTCTGAAAGTGAAGCAAATGCAGACGTGCTTTAAACTTGCATTCTTTTTAATAGCCAGCAAAGGGCAACTCCTCTGGTTGCAAAAAGAAGTCAGATTGTATAGAAGTCTATCATAAATTGACCCTACTTCTCACTTAATTTATGATTTATTACCTCAGTAAACCTTTTCCTAATAATTTTATGCTCTCAATTTTATGCTCTGTTCATTTTGTAAATTATGGTCACATTTAGAGTAAAATAGACAATAAAGCAGGGTATGCTTTAAGTTGCGCTACCTTGTGATCACTACCACGGTGTTATCCAGTTTAAGTGTTGTCCATGTTTACTTTTTAGAACTTTAACGCTTTCACCGTGTTTTCAGTTCATTAAAGTTAATTGTAACATTTTAGTCGCCTAAAAATGTCTTGTTAAGAATGTCAGCGTTGTACTCAGCTCCACCTTCTCGTGTCACTTTTGATCCAAAAAAAACCAACATGGCCAAGTTGATGCTTAATAGCGGTAGTCCACAAATAAATAGGTGAAGTTGCGTTGACTACGTCAACTTCTTATAAACTATGGGCTCATTTTCATGTCACCCTGTCACACCAAGTCACGCGACAAATGTCCTAAACCATTTGCTTTTAATTTATAATGCCTATTAAAGGGAGCAAAATGTCAGTTTTGGCCTTTTTTTTTTGCCTCTTAAATCTTTTGCGTTTAGCTTGAGCATGCTAGTTGAGGAAAGTTGCTGTTCAAAAACCAAGACACATTTATGTGTCCATTGCTCTCAAACAGGAATGCAAGACTTTTATGTTTATTAATCCATAAATAAAGACTAATATTAAGGTGGTCATCTTTTCCAGGGGCTCTGTGTACAAAGGACGGTGCTTCACCCAGTCAGGATGAGTGGCTAAGGCAATTTGACGTCTCTCTACCAGGCTGTACGTTGAAGAAACAAGTGGACATTCTGGCTCTTATTAAACAGGTCAGTCATAACAGTCTTGAACTGTGTGAATTATTGATTTTATTTGAATCATATTACATTACATATTTCTTGAAAGCTGTAGACCTCCTAATGTGCATTCTTTCTCAGGAATTCCCAGACAGAGAAGACAAACCGGCTCAGCACTGTTACACAACCAAAGTCTCTGACTTGGATGTGCGCCACCTTCCTGCTATACCAGTGGAAGAATCTCCACCCCCATCACCATCCCCTCCACATCCTCCCCCATCTGTCCCAGCTCCAATCAGTGAAGCTGAAAACTCAAAAAAATCTGCTTCTCCATCCCTGACTCCCTCCAGTCCCACCATTGTCCAGATCAAGACTGAGCCTGAACAGGATGACTGTCCTCCTATTGATGCTACTCAACCAACTGATGTCACAGAGTCTAAAGATGCTGCTCTGGAGTCTAA
>CALSBV010010214.1:2741109-2758587 GCA_943590825.1 Bovichtus diacanthus
TGCTCTGGAGTCTAAAGATGCTGCTCTGGAGTCTAAAGATGCTGCTCCGGTGTCTAAAGATGCTGCTCCGGTGTCTAAAGATGCTGCTCCGGAGTCGAAAGATGATGCTCCAGAGTCGAAAGATGATGCTCCTCCAGAATCTGAAGTTGCTCCTCCAGAATCTGCAGCTGCGGCTCCAGAATCTGCAGCTGCGGCTCCAGAATCTGCAGCTGCGGCTCCAGAATCTGCAGCTGCGGCTCCAGAATCTGCAGCTGCGGCTCCAGAATCTGCAGCTGGAGCTGCGGCTCCAGAATCTGCAGCTGCGGCTCCAGAGTCAGTCACTGATCCATCAACTGCCTCTGCAGCTCCCGATCCTATTGCTCCTACTGAAGATCATCTGAGTCTTGCTATCAAGGAGGAGGACATGGCCACTGATCTAGCCCAACCTCCTAAAGATTCTCCAAACAACATGGAGTCTTCCCCAAAGGCTGTCAAGCAGCGCAGGCCTCTCTCCCCTGATGAGGTGATACATCCCAAAATGAAAAAATGGAAGGGGATTCGCTGGAAGCGTCTTCAGATTGTCATCACAATACGTAAGGGTGGGTCCAAGAAAGAGAGCAGCCGTGAGGTGTCTGAGCTAATGGAACGCCTCCGCATTACCCTTCGACCAGACCGGCTGCCTCGGGATAAACGGAAATGCTGCTTCTGCCATGAGGAAGGCGATGGAGCCACAGATGGGCCTGCCCGTTTGCTTAACATTGATGTGGACTTGTGGGTGCACCTCAACTGTGCCCTGTGGTCCACAGAGGTGTATGAGACGCAGGGGGGTGCCCTTATCAATGTGGAGGTAGCACTCCGTCGCGGATTGCGGACTCTTTGCGCATACTGCCAGAAAACAGGTGCCACGAACAGCTGCAACAGAATGCGATGCCCGAATGTCTACCACTTTGCCTGCGCCATCCGGGCACGGTGCATGTTCTTCAAGGACAAAACCATGTTGTGCACCCAGCATAAGCTAAAGGGCCCCAGTGAAGACGAACTCAGCATGTTTGCTGTTTTACGGCGCGTCTACATTGAGCGTGATGAGGTGAAGCAGATTGCCAGCATTTTACAGCGAGGTGACCGTATCCACCTGTTCCGTGTTGGTGGTCTCATCTTTCATGCTGTTGGCCAGTTGCTACCATCCCAGATGGCCAACTTCCACTCACCCACTGCCATCTTCCCTGTTGGCTATGAGGCCACACGCATCTACTGGAGCACGCGTGTGCCCAACAAGCGCTGTCGCTACCGCTGCCGCATCAACGAGGATGACAGTCGCCCCCTGTTCGAGGTGCGTGTTCTGGAGCATGGCATGGAGGATTTGCAGTACCGTGACACTACTCCGGAGGGTAAGAACTCGTACGCTGCTCCCACTTTAAGTTGCATAGTATCTCTGTGTTGTACTTGTCCACTTGAAATAACTCTTGAGCTGTGTTTAATTCACCACCCTTGTCTTTAGGAATCTGGGAGCGGGTGGTTCAGCAGGTGGCTAAACTCCGAGATGACTCATCCATGTTGAAGCTGTTCACTGAACATGTCAAAGGAGAGGAGATGTATGGCCTCACTATTCATGCTGTCATGCGTATCACTGAGTCGGTAAGAATATGTAGCAAGAAACGGTATCACTTTGTCTCCTATTTAATTTGGTCTTGGTTTCCCAGTTGTAATTTAGGCACTTTGCAAGCCAATATTCACAAGTACTAGGGGTTGATATCTTCTTAATAGTAAACTAGTAAATGGGTAAGTTAAGATGGTCAAAAACATTTTTTATATCATGTAAATCTGGTGCATTTAAAATATAAAAAAAACATTAAAACATTTTTTTTTTAAGTATAACTGCCTAATTTGTATAGAATTTGAAAAGCTGAAATAAAATCACCTGATTGATTGATTTGTTATAGACTACCGTAATTTCCGGACTATAAGCCGCTACTTTTTTCCACACTTTGAACCTCGCGGTTTATACAATGACGCGGCTAATTTATGGATTTTTCCCGCTTTCACAAGCTTCATGTCGCCAAAAAACTGAGCACCGTCGCATAATGTGACGTAAATCGAGCGCGCTCAAACTTCCCATTCATTACGGTAATTAACTTTTTTACGAAATTTCTCGGTGTTTCATTCAGTGTACCAAATGAACCTCTAACAACATTATGCCAACCTTCAATTGCATTATTAGTTCTTGGAATGTCTTCAGCAGCGGACATTTTGAACAGCGGACATTATGAACAGCGGACATTATGAATGGTCACGGTTCTGATTACTGTCATGTTGTCACCCTCATCATGGCAAAGACACGGAGAAAGGCATATGATGCAGCTTTCAAGTTGAAGGTGTTTAAAAGCCTATTTATTTTTGTTCCAAGCCGTGTTTCGTCAAAGCCTGTGTAAAGTTCATTTGTTTCAATGTACCGGTAGGCACCTGCGGCTTATAGACATGTGCGGCTTATTTATGTACAAAATACATATTTTTTAAAAATTCAGTGGGTGCGGCTTACATTCAGATGTGCTGAATAGTCCAGAAATTACGGTAATGCAAACTTCACAAGCAGACATGACGTTATACATCAACCTTGGCCACACCCAAAGTTAAGGCCAGTGGTTGAGACATGTGGGCTACGGGTAGTGTACTGTGGATCAAAGTGCATGATTAACATGATTTGTGTTTGTTGTGTTTTAGTTGCCTGGAGTGGAGAACTGCCAGAACTACCAGTTTCGATACGGCCGTCATCCTCTGATGGAGCTCCCTCTTATGATCAATCCTACTGGCTCTGCTCGCTCTGAGCCCAAAGTCCCCACACAGTGCAAGAGGTAAAGCCGCATTATTTTAGCAATAAGCCACAAGAGGTTTACAGTAAACTTAACAGTACACATGTTCTGGTTGTCAAGCGAAGAGTGAAACCTGTGTGATCATTCTGAAATCGTTTGATTGTCTTGTTCGAGAGCCTTGTTTATTTTATTGTGAATACTTTTGTTCTAAAACTTACGGCAATATTATCAGAAATATAAGTATAACAATACAGTTTGTATTCATTATCTTATTATTTCAGTAATAATAACGTTTGTACAACATCTACCTGACAACATTCACAAAAGTGATTGTTTATTGGCTCAAATCAAATAGTATGAGGTGATTTTCAGTTAGTGCCTTAATATGTAACTCCATTTTACATATTAAGTAATGCAGTTGAGAATCCAAAGCACAGCTTTTTAAACTAATTATTTGTTGTAGACATTTTTTTTCAAATGAATCTTGAATTTCTAAAAGCACCTCACAAATGACTGAAGTCCACTCACCTTTTCTTTTCCGTTTGTCCCAAGGCCTCACACTCTGAATAGCACCAGCGTGTCAAAGGCCTACCAGAGTACCTTCACTGGAGAGCTCAACACACCATACAGCAAGCAGTTTGTCCACTCCAAGTCGTCCCAGTATCGGCGCCTGAAGACTGAGTGGAAGAATAACGTGTATCTGGCAAGATCCCGCATTCAGGGCCTGGGTCTGTACGCTGCTAAGGATCTGGAGAAGCACACCATGGTCATTGAGTACATTGGTACCGTCATACGCAACGAAGTGGCCAACCGCCGTGAGAAGATCTACGAGGAGCAGGTACGCCAATTTAACACTTAAATGCAAAGTGCACAAAAAGCTTTTCTTTGGGTTGAAATTTAAGGAATGCACTAAAGAGTGGAATAATGCATTTAATATTCAGAACCCACAAGAAGATTACTGTTTGAAAAGTGAATCAACCTCTTTTCTGTTCTGTTTTTTTTCTTACAACTTAGAACCGTGGGATCTACATGTTCCGCATCAACAATGAGCAGGTGATTGATGCCACTCTGACTGGAGGCCCAGCTCGGTAAGTGTTGACGTGTGATTGGTTGCCTCGTTGTAAAGCATTGGGTCAAGTATTTTTAATTATTTTTTTTAAACTGCCTTTTTTTTTTTTTTTTTTGCTCCTTTCCAGCTACGTCAACCATTCCTGTGCCCCGAACTGTGTTGCAGAAGTTGTAACATTTGACAAAGAAGACAAAATTATCATAATTTCCAGCCGCAGGATCCCCAAGGGAGAAGAGGTGTAGTTCTTCTCACTCTTACACATCCCCTTGATTTTACTACTTTTTTGTATGTTTTTGAAGTTAGTTTTTAAATCTCAGCAGCCATTAACAGCCTCCGTTTCTTACTTCCAGCTGACCTACGACTACCAGTTTGATTTTGAGGACGATCAGCACAAGATCCCTTGCCATTGTGGAGCCTGGAATTGCCGAAAGTGGATGAACTGACCAGAAGAAAGAAAAATGGAGAATTCCCCTCTCACTGGTGCCAGAACACTCCTGCGCCAAAGCCTTTGAATCCTACATAGCCAGTGCATAAGCTGTTCTGAAAGATGTGGAGGAAGGCCGGCCTCCGTCATTGAAAGACTCAAGCGTTGACACCTGTAGCCAAAGGTTTGAAGAGCATTAATCAATAAAAGCAACCGACCACCTTCATCAACAGCAGCTTGATGGTGGGACTACCTTTCATGTTTGGACTAGTGAATCACCTTTTCCTCAGCCAAAACCCTTTCCCCCCTCGACTGTTCTCAATAATCTCGCAGTGGCTGGAAAACAATCCTCAACATCTACCAAATGATTCTGAAACTCAGATATCAATACTTGTAGTGCAGAGCTCACCTGGAGCTTCGACAAAAAGCCATTTTAAAATACTAAGAATGAACTAATGATGCATTTTTATGTTTTAAGTCGGACCTATTTCCTGTCCCACCTGACCACACCTCCCCCTCATCTCCCAGAAAAGGCACTTTCCCATCAAGTCATCAATGAAGACAACACGGATATTGGCTAGCTAGACAATCTTGATGTGGCTCTGTGTAAGAACTACATATGATCGATGGAAAGATGAAAGTTAATATTAAATTTGAGATGCTATTGATCTGTGGCTCCAGTGGCACCAGATGTTCTGACTGTGTGGAGTCCCAAGGTGGGTTAGTTGGACCCAGTCTACCTCATTGATTTAGCGGGAAGCAACTGCTTTGTATAAAAACTGTTAACTGCTACTGTGGAACGGGGGGGAAAGGGGGAATGTTTTTATGGGCTAAGCCTTCTCGGACAAGCAGGGAATCTTAAGCAGCAGGTTTGCTCTATCTACTCTATGCTGATGATGATTTACAATAATGAGCCAACATAATTATTATTCATGAATTGTTTATACAGAGGAAATATATGACAGTTTTGATAAGATATTGCATTAAAAATCACAATCAGAAGCTTAGCGGGTGTCCTTGTATGCCACCAAATCCTCCTGGATATTAATGTAGCTTTTTCTTTTCTTTTTTTTCCTTTTTATTTATGCGTCTCAAACCATGTTATCAGCTGTGTGAAAGCACAATAACATCCACCTTTTTAAGTTGCTTAAAGACTGTAATGGTGTGAGTGAATGGCTCTAGGATCACAGGACACGCAGTCTTTGAAGAAGACTACGAAGTCCGAAATTAACCAATTACGCATTTGCTTGTTGCTTCATACATTGAATTTCCACTTGTTGAAAACCAGCTGGTGGATGCATGACTACTGTCCCATTAAATGCTTTTTATTCCCCCCACAACTCAATCTTTTCACAACTCAACCTTGAACTTTGAATCATGCCTCTTCCTCTCTGTATTATTTAGTGGACTGTTGTTAAACTTTACTGTAGTAAGTCTTCCTCTGCCTAAGTACAGCCTGCAGTGTTTCTACTTCCCCTGTAGTGTGCTTTTCTAGTGCTGGTACTGTCCTCTCAAGGCTGAACTGATGGCAGGGAAAGACTTATTGGAAAAAAGGGCATTTGTTTTCATTTCTATGTAAGATGAATGAAATAAGTCTTTTAAAGGGAGCTTTACTAAAACTCCCACCTTCCCATACTACTTTGTTTCCTCCTTCCCCTAACCTAAGACCTCACATGATTTAAAAATGCAAAGTTGTACAAACTGTATATATAGTATATGCATTAGGGGACAGCAACTCTTTATCAAGCCCCTTTGTAATCAATAAAGTCAAAAGTGTAGAGAAATAAAATTGAAAAAAAAATCAACCACTGGATATCATTTTAACAAAGATAAAGCTGTATATAAATATAAATATATGTAAAATGGCAAACTAATATCTTTATGTATATGAACCAGAGTGTTTTGCATTTACCTGTTTTTCTATTAGTGTTTTTGCTATAAGCTCTCAGAGAAAAGTTTGTTAAAATAGGTTTGACAAAAATGTCTGGTCTTCTCCAATCAATTGCGACGAGAAGCCGGTGTGATTACAAAACTGTTTGGATTCATGTGGAGGGTCGTTAATTAGACATGAAAATCACTTTTTGCGTAAAGCAGTACAATGGTGCATAGCATTTGTATTTATGTAATATTGTTTGTGTTTATTTTTCTTTTTATTTATGCTACTGCTTGTTGATTACCAAAACCTGTCCCTTAATCGGTCACAATTGGATTAATATACTCTTGAATGGAAAATCTTGAATTCCCTAGAATATTGTTAGTGTTTCGCTTTTTTATATCTTCCCTATAGAAGTGAATGTGTTGGTAAACCTTGTGAAATGGTTTCTTGGCCTAATGTATGTTATGATGTAATACTCAAAGTTAATCCCATACTTAACCTGGTAATGAATTGCACTCTCATAGTATAACGGAGAACTTCTCTAAAGTGGTAGATATTGATCAAGTATCCGAAGCAGTGATATATATATTTTTTGGTATGTTTCTATTTCAAGGGAAGACCATGACGAGACATTATGCCGCTCACTGGATTTTAGCCTGAATAATTTTTAACTTCTCTGAAACTTAATTTAAGTTCTCTGCATATCTTATAATTTAATAAAGTTTGCTCAAATTGAAGGTTTTTTTTAACCTCACCTACTTTTTAAAAAGATGTTGCATCTGTACAGCAGAGATACTTTTAGGGAATATGAATAAATATAATGATCATTTTTATTGTATGTGGCATGTTTTGTATGGATATTATTTTGAATTGTACATATTTTTTTCAGGACGCCAGAGGTTGCATCTCTTTATATACAGCTTTCCCACTCCCTTTCCCCTTCATCTTATTTCTTTGTCTGCTTTTTTTCTTGTAAAGGAAAATAAAATGCATTTTAAATATGTGCTCATTTTCTTTTTTAGAACGCAAACTTCAAACAGAAGTGATTATCTTGATTCTTTTAATTATGATTAAAAAAAAAAAACCTTGAGGTCCACATTTGATTTTTAGTGGTGCTTTGAGTATCAAGTAAACCATGAGTGATGAATTTTGTCAGACATATTCTGGCCTCCAGTTGCATAAAAACAGACTTAGTCTCTCATAAATATAACTTAAGTCAGACTGGTTTCAGACACCATGAAGCTTCCCTGTGAGTGACCAATGCATAGGACTAATCAGTCGCGCAACGCATTATGGGTTAAATAAGACTTTACATTAGAGAAAAAATGGCGGATGCAACAGCGACACCTTGTGGCGGAAGATCAACACTTTACACCCGCTGAAAACTGCCAGAGGAATACAATGCAGTTATTTAATGGTTTTTATCAACTTAACGGCTTTTAGAAGCGACACCAAGTATGTGAACATAACAGAAGGTTAACAGCGTGAAAGCGATGGTCGTAAAGATGTTCAGAAACTAATATGGTACAAAAAAAAAATCCCAAAAAAAGTAATGGAAATAGTTAGCTTAAAGTAATGGATAAACATTTAAAATAGGTAGTTGGCTATAAATAATGTGTTAACAGTTAGGCTCCAGGTTTTGAAGAATGCATGAAATAAAGAAGACATCTCTGGTTCTGCTGCAGTGCAATGCTAATCTGTGTAGTGCCTCTATAAAAAGGCCTGGAGCAACAGTAGTAATGATACAGGAAGCACCAGTTTCAATACAGACATGAAAATGTGTGAACCCATCCTTTAATCCTAAATATTATTTAAAAATCCCTGTATGTAAATAAATCTATAACTCGAGCAGCAGACAATGAGAACAATGCATGTTGAATGAGCACCACAGTTGAAGACACAGATAAGAAAAAGAGGAATTTATTGTATATCATCTATATACACTTTTCAACTAATTCTGAAAAGATTTGCACAACGTGATTTTTGAAATCTTGAAGTATTACTTATGAAAAGGATGTCTGATAGTCATATACCCATGGCAACAAACCAAACATGGATAGGAGTGTTTTGACAATTTTGGTTGAACTGACAGCAGTCTCCCTAGTTCTCGACCAGCTCTCCTTCTCCAATCTGCATGCTGAACTTCCACCCGTTAACAGTAGCAGCAACATTTCTGGGGTACACAGCCAACGACCCAAACAAAAAGGAAGAAAACAACAACAGGTAGGAAGAGGGAAAAGACAAGTCTTAAGTTCATCTACCTCAGTGCAGAAGACCCAGTGTTTGAGACAGCATGCAAAATGGATTCTAACATGACACATGGATTCTGGATCAAGTGATGACATAACTAACATTAACTAAAGTCCATGTGGACATAACAGTGCAGAGCCCAACGGTGACAAATGTCAGTGTAATACTTTCATAGTTTTGTCTGCAGACAGACTCGTACCTGCAGAAGTAGAATGAAAACATGCAGTTTCACTTTACAGCATGTCAGTCTTTGAAGGTAAAACATCTCAACTACTTTTCACATCTAACCGTATGTTCCCTGTGTGTGAACCGTCAGCAGCCTTTTTTATTTCTGACTAGCCATTGGCAATTATCAGAATTTAAGGTTACATGACGCTCCTAAATATTCCAGTGTCAATGAGAAAGAGATGTCACCCCGAAGGACATTATGTAGAAACAGATCTGCATTATTGAGCTCTGAAAAGAACTCCACAATCCATTCCAACAATTATACATTAAAAAAATAACTGGTTGCAGCAAAATTATCTGGGATCAGTAGTACCGCCAAATTGCCATGAGAGGAGCAAGTTAAGAACTAATTCCAGCAGATGACACGGCCTATTTCCTGGCACAGTTAGAAACCATGCAGACAGATCAGAACAACAGACTTCTGAAAGTACCAGTCAAGCAAAATCACTGTTCAGATGTCACACTGGTGCTTGTGGCATAAAAAGGGAAAAAAAAAAAAAAATGCATGTTTTATATACAAATCATATGTACCCATCATCAGTAGTGTCTAATGTCAGCGTCAAAAGAAAACACCAATCATGATTTCTTTACACAAAACACAAAAATATATTTAAAAAAACAAAACAGTATTTTTCATTGCCATTTCATACGCCTCTTATTTGCTCAGTGTGCACGATGTCATCGCCGTCACCGACGGGAGGTATAGCTACATCCATATTTGCACTCAGTATCTTAATAAAATTAATGCAAAAACCCTTTAATCTAATGTCTGAAAGATGGTGAAGACTTGGTCTGAACTACAACGTTAATTTTCATATCATCTCACAGTGTTCATCAATATGAAATAAGAACTATCGACAAATAAATAAAAAAAGTAAAACCATCCCAAACATTTTCCCTGCTAAATTGCAAACTAACACCAGGACTGGACCACATCCATAATGCGATACCTGCAGGTGTCACACACGATGAGGAAGCTACAGTTGAGTGCAACTCGTTTCTGTGAGATCAAAAAGCAAAAAATGGCTTTTCATGCTTAATTACCAAATGTCCCATTACAGGATTTGTCTAACGAGCTACAGCGTATACCAGAGGACATCTTAGTGTCTTAGAAACATGCTAGTAGTCCAGACACCTTTTACACACGACTAGAAAACAGTGCTTCAGCATCTTTCCCCCTTCACACACTCACAGCTCACATTCTTAAACTTGAAACGTTCTTGGCTTTTCTGGACAAGGTAAGTCTGTCATGGGACAGATTTCAGAGAGGTAAAAAAGATCGAACAAAAATATCCCGTCACTGTACAGTTGTAATAATTCCTGCCATGGGAAATGAAAACGAAAAAAGGTTCGAGTGTGATGATATTAACAGTGGTAGTGCTGTAGTGTTGTGGCCCATGGAGAAGGGGATGTCAAAGGGAACAGGGAGGAGACACGAGGAACAAAAAGGGAGGCGGGGGGAGAGAAAAGTCAAAAAGGGGAAGGGTGACTCAGTAGTTTTGGCTAAAAAGGTGAGGTAGGCCTCGTCACAACTTGGAGTGTGGCTTTAAAACTGGCAGGGTTTTCATTTGCAGTCTGTCTTTAGTGTTTGTTTCCTATGAGAGTGTGGTCTGGAGGTCAATGCCTGGCCGCTCACATCTTGACGTCCTCCTCCACGCTGAGCTGAGACAGTGTCTTCTTGATGCGCAGGGCCGTCAGTCTGGCTGCTCCATTGGCGTACCAGCACTCCCTCATGATTTTCCCCATCACACGCAGTGACTGCAGGAAAGGGAACATAGGTTTGAGTTACACATTGTTCTCATCCAAAACATAAAAAAAAAAAAACACAAACTGACTCCTACCATCGAAGCTGGCTGATAATGACGACAATAATTTAACTGACTATTTAATGAAATGGAAGTATTCTAAACGTTTTGTGTATAATTTTAATAAATATTCAGAGTAAAATGCAGCATGACCCGGTTGATATCTGAAAACAAAACCAAACATTTTTACCAACATCAGGAAAATTAGGCCCTGTACTGTTATGAAATGATATACGGAAATAGGATGTAGGATATAGGGCACCTTAAGACTTTGGACTAACAAAAGTATAACAATGGAATTAAACAACATCATCAATACTTGCCCACAACATTGATTTAGAAATCAGCAGTCTATATTCAAATACTCAAGTCAGGATGTCCTGTACTGCCCAACTTCCTTTATACACAGCCACTGAATGTATTTTTAGAAAATCATCAGCTGTTGGTGTATCGTGCATATAGAGTGTGAAATACCTCGTAGCTCTGCCACCAGTTGGGCACATTGGGCCTCAGTTTCTGGTCACACACCACCTTCCTCATCTCCTCTATGGAGGGGTCAGAGGGCACAAGGTCGTAATAGGGCAGCTGGTACTCCTCGTGGATACCTGAAGTACACAATGAGGAAGCCTTAGTCTCTGGTTTCATCATATGTTTGTTAGATCAATATATTTATATAAATCTTTAAAAAAAAAAAAAAAAACATTTTTTTAAAGCAGCTGCTGTTTGATGTCGTACCTCCTGCATTGCAGCGTCGCGCAATCTCCCAGTACACCAGGCCCAACGCGTAAATGTCAGCACACTTGAAGGAATCAAAGTGTTTCATGTTGATGGTTTCGTCCAGGACTTCTGGAGCCATATACCTAAAAGTAGACACAAAAGGGCAGCAATGAGAATTTTTACACACACGCGCAACTTTTCAATCATCTTATTTACATGTCACTTGTAAAAGGCCTATTTTTTTTTTTTATGGCCACTATATCCGCACTAATAAGCAACTCCATCTGTGTGCTTTTAAGTGAATGAGTATGGAAATATTTACCTCTTAGTGCCCACGCGCTGGTTCGGTGCTATATCGATTGTGTCTGTGATGGACTCATGGCGGACTGCCAGGCCGAGGTCAGCTATGGCACACATGCCGTTCTTCTTAACCAGGATATTTTTAGACTTGAGGTCACGGTGAGCAATGCCCGGCTTACCTGCAGGAGAGCGAACAACACATCATTAAATTGGCTTCAAGAGCTCAGCCGAAATAGCAACATGCTTGCTATGTTATTATGTAAATAACTACTGTCTTATGCATTCATTTGTTTGGTTATGCATTGCGTTCTGCACTTTAACGCAACGGTTCAGCTCACCCTGAGTGCCGAGGATCTCCATGTGTAGATGTGCCAGTCCGCTGGCAGCAGACAGTGCCAGTTTGATCATACCCTCGATGGTGACAGAGTAGCGGTTCAGGTAGTCAAAAAGAGAGCCGTGCTCATGATAGTCTGACACCAGCCACAGCTGAGTCCATGTCCCGTTGTCTGAAAGAGAGCAAACAAAAAAACTAAATCAGTCAGAGAACGTGCATTTAACATGTAGGAGTATATAGACTATTACATTTCACTCATCATTAGCTTAAAAAAAGAAATAAATGTCAATAGAGAAGTGTTTTGCTTTAACTGACAATTATGCAGTAAATGATGATTGCACAATGTAATGGCTATAGAATAATGATCATCTGCATTTAGATTGGTTCCCTATAAGCCCAGCTTTCACTATGCAATCGTGTCTGCCACCGGGTACGCTCTCCAAAGTAACTTTGGAAAACAAAATGCAATGTGTCCTGTGTGGTTGTAGTTAATGGGCTCAGAGGAAAACTGAAAGACATCCGGTTGTCTCTGTGACTGCAGCCCCAACAATAATAATAATACTCGAACACTAGGGTGTAAAAGTTATCTTTTCCACTTTAAATTAAAAGGGCAAAATAGAATTTCTAAACTTAAACAAATTAAATATGGTGCCTTTTTAACCATCTTTACTTCCTTTTCCTTTGAAATGACTTATTCTTACTGTTACTTTCTTGTACTGTGGGTGGGTCTAGGCTTTGTCCAAGTCTCCACACTTTCTTACCTTTATTGTCTGCTGCAATGAATCCCAGGATGTTTTCGTGGCGCAGCATGATTGTCTGGTAGATCTCCGCCTCTCTGAACCAGGAGCGCTCCTCTCTGGATGAGAAGATCTTCACCGCCACATCTCCTCCCCTCCACTTCCCCCTCCACACCTCACCAAACCGACCCTTTCCTATTATCTCCTGCAGCACGATGGTCCTAGCCACCGTCCGCTGAACAAACAGGGGCAAACCTGCAAGGGGAAGAAGAGAGACGAAACAAACATTATCCAACATTCCCTGTAGACTTGTTTTGTAGTATGTGTGGTTTGGTGGATGGACCCTCAGCAGATTGTAGGTCAGGATCATTTTCACCAAGCATTTGTATTTATAGAATAACATATAGAAGACTGTTCTGCTTACTGTGCTTGTTGACAAGAAAAGGACACGTCGACTTAGGAAAGCACATTGTCTTAAAAGCCCAACA
The DNA here is from genome assembly GCA_943590825.1 of Bovichtus diacanthus. Classification (NCBI taxonomy): domain Eukaryota; kingdom Metazoa; phylum Chordata; class Actinopteri; order Perciformes; family Bovichtidae; genus Bovichtus; species Bovichtus diacanthus. The sequence continues at coordinate 2,754,124 of CALSBV010010214.1, forward strand.
CTCCCCCCCCCATTACAGCTTGTACTGACCAGAGCCTGAGCCGGAGGTGGACATGTCATAGATAAGGTCCTGCAGGGTCTTGTCCTTGGCCAAGTAAAGATGGTCACAGGATGGGTCCTCTACCTCTAGCCTCTGCCTGTGGCTATAGGCCCTCTGGTGATACTGGAATAGGAACACGCCGACCATCAGCAGCACACAGAGAAGGAACACCGGCCCTGCGATGACCGCCACCAGCTCCACCGGGCCCCAGGAGTTCGCCGAGGCTGACCAGTCCCCCTCCTTTGTTGGGACTAAGGGCAAAACAGAAGAGATGGAGAAGCAGAAGGGGTTACTTTAAATTGAAACAGTGCCACTGTTGAAGTGAAAGAGCTTTGATGTTTGATGACGGAGCATTACCAGGGACTTCAATACTATTGCAGTAATCTACATAGCAGCAATGTGTGTTGAGCAGGCCTTCAGCGCTCAGACAGTAGAAAGGTTGTCCTGGGGGGACCAGATCGTCCCGGTTGATACAGATGCGTACATGTTGCTTCTTCTCCTGGATGTAGTATGTGGAGGCCATGCAGGCGCCATCTGTTTCGCACTCATAGCCGGTCTTCTCACAGGTTGTGCAGTTACAACGCAGAGCTGCGGGAGAAGACAGAGAAGTTACGTAAATATCAATCAGATGGAGCCATAAGGTTAAAACATTTTTTTTTAAAACACATCTATTTAACATTCACGTTATGTCCAGCAGGGGGCAAGCTAACCCCACAGTTTCAACACAGGAGCTAAAGAGTAGCATCCATTCGGTTGTAGGCATTTTGTGAGGTGCAGACACAGAGCTTGGAGTTGAGCTGCAGTAGCCAGACGGCCCTGAAATCAGATCCTTCACTGCAGATGAACCCAAACACACATGGGTGGAGACGAACCTGCCCAGTGGGACAGACAAAGTGAAACCCAACAAGGGTAGAGGGATCCTGCCAAATCCCCAATGCAGCATTCTGCTCCATTCCTCTCCTCTGTCTCTCTCTCACTGACACAGAGAGCTGCCACTGTTTAAGCTAATGAGACAGGAGTTTTATTGAACACAGCACACTCCTGCTCGGGGACTTATTAAAAGTGGACACAATGGAGCTCCTGCCGCCACCATAATAAAACTACTGTTGTCCATCTACACACTCAAATAAGGTCAGTGCCAGAAAGTCCACAAAAATCTGCCACATCTAAAAAGTGAACCCGGAGTTGGTTGGGCAATCCAGAAAGCAAGAAACTGCAAACTGATTAGATTTGGAGTGAAACGTGGTTTTGAGTCATAGTACACATGCTTCTCATTTAGAGTAAGGTCAGCACACAAGGCTTCTTCCAAGGTTTTCTGAGAGTGCAAAGCAGGACCAGGCAAGGCTAGATGATTGTGGGACTAGTTTCCACGTGGGAAAAACAAGGGAAGCCGCTAAGCTCAACTGAACTGTCAGTGGAAAATGACGAACTGTCTGACTGACAACAGGGCTGCGAGAGAGGCGTGACAGACCGTAAAACAAAAAGGCCAGACTACTCGAGACTAAATACTGTGGACTTGGCAAAGACAAGATCGTCGCACCAAAAACAACACGGGAAGAGACACAAAGCAGAGAAGAATTTCAATCCCCATTCTCCGTCAAGAAGAGGAGGCTCAGCAGCGGTTGGACCACTGACAATGTCTGGCTCAGAGGAAAGAAAAGATTTTAAGAGTGGCAAGCTTCCACTAATCCTCTGCATCTTATCCTGAGGGTTTCTTTGACCAGATGAGCTCACTGATCTCTGCTGTTAATAACAACTTGGGTCTCGGTCAAAAGATGTCAGCTGATTTTAGCGCATTCTTAAGTGTCGTCACACGATTAAGCTTTTATTCAGTTCAGTTCTTTTATACGTTTTTTTTTTTTTTTAATGACTGATACACTGATTACACCATCAGCATGTAACTTCCAAGTGGCCAAAACCACAAAGCCCTGTGTCATAGGAGTGGTTTCCAATAAACTGAACTCCGGGAGGCTGGATTCTGTGTGGGAGCATTTTTTTAATGCAGCGTGTATGATGATGTGTCTATGCTTGTCCACTGAGTGGTAACTGGAAATGTGGAAAACTTGTTTCGGTTTAGTGTTTGCGTGTGTGTGTCTTGATCTCCAGGAGGTTATCGGGAAAGTGGCAGGAACTCTTGGCGGAGTGTCACCACAGTTTGCATGTAAATGGAATTTCCTGCAGATTACACAGAGGTGAAGCAGGCTGGGCCTGATAAGAGAAAAACAAGCAGTGTGCTAATTTGCAGCATTAATGGAGCAAATAGTTTCGCCAAAATAAAACCCATGACGGGAGTAATAGCTGTAGGTTAGACTGATGGATGACGCTCAATATCCATCATCAAATTCAGTGAACTTAAATCCCTTCTACCATTAGGCTCCTCTCTTTTAGGCCTGAGGTTTACTGGTTCTAAGTGAAATCAATCATCTAGTGAGTCAAGACAAGAGCCATTTTGATCAAAACTTCCTCAAAGTAAGAGTGAAAAAAGCATTTTTTTCAAAAAAAAATTTTTATAAACAGTTCTCCACACCACTGTAACATAGATTTATAAGATTCAAAGTGAAGGCTATACAACACTTACGACTTACACAATGCACCAATATACAGCAACAAATTGACAACAGCAATCCGATAAGAACACCATGATGTGAAATGAACAGGCGTGTCCATCATGGAGACTCTCTGTGTGGTAAGACAGATGGTACACAGACTTACAGACTGAAGCTCAGGAAGGAAACCAAACATGGCGGAAAACACACACATTCCCTTCTCGAGTCTGCCATGGATGGTTTGTGGTCAACCAAGAGTTTGGTTTGTGGCAAGTCTTCCCTTTCCTTAAAGGCTACCTTGTGAATATAACATATGTAGCCTGCTTTCACACAAACAAGCATTATGGGTAGCCAAAATCTGGCTATACCAATATAATCTGTGACAGAATATACAGTTTTTTTATATTGATAAAAATAAAAAACATTTAGGGATAAAATAATGTGATCCTGTTCCCTTATATCTAACAAATTAAGGTCATTCATCATGTTAAAGCACAAATCCAATGCTGCCACAAAACAGTCCTGCTCATTGATTTGCTACATTTCCCATTATTACAAGCCAATACCAGAAATATTAAAAAGAGAAGCCTTTATATAAAAACTGTGACACCACAGAAGATATTATCATATCACCCAGCCCTCAACAACATTTCGCAAAAAAAAAAAAAAAAAAAAGCACAAAGTGAAAACAAAACCTCCAAAATGAAATGGTAAATGCAAAATGAATGTCATGCAAGACAGGGCACTGTACAGAACTAATTCAAACAATATCTAAGAAAGACCTCCTGGCATTTACTGAAATGATGTGTTGTTTGCACAGTGCTCTGCATATCTCACTGGATTCAGAGCAGAAGTGTTACAAAGCTAGACTTGAAGGAATAATATCCAGCCTAAATACACATGGATCTGAGCAGAGGCCGGGTGTATGCCGTTTTTGAGTGAACTCTGCTCTTGTATCCACATAATTGGTGGTCTTTACACTGGTCCTTTGTGCGGAGATTAAGACGACATGAGGAGGGATTGGACTAGCCCTGCATGAACAAAGAGCAGAGTGGAGTGGGGGAGCGCACTTCTGCGTGGAGCAGCAAGGGGGGATGGGTGGCACACAGGGGACAGACCCGGGTTAACAGTAACAACCCCGATGTTTGGGGGCTGCTCCAGGCCAGACAGGATGGGGGCTGGCCCCAAGTTGGTCAGGACAATACAGAGGGAGGGGGCAGTGGGGGTAAGGAGCGGGACATACTGGGCCCCCCAGCTGCGTTTGGGGTCTGCCCAAGTGGCCAGCTGCGACAGTCATTAAAACCCAGTCTAGACTTTGACTTACGGGAGGGGGTAAATAACAGGAAAAGGGAACATTGGAGAAAAAGGAGAGAGCACAGCGCAAAGAGCGACTCCTTTAAGCTGCTAGTGTGAGAAGTTGCTATCATTCCGTTCATGTTTAGACAGGACCAGGATCGCTTTAACCTGGACCCAACTAAAAACAACAGCATAGTCCCACTCCAAACACCTCTACACATTAACCGTGATGACCGTGTTTTGTGTGTATGAGAGTATGTGTCGCTTACTCTACTCATGCGGAGCAACCCAGTCAAAACAGGAGGTGAACCTTTTAGTATGGTAAGATAATAAAGTCTATGGAAAATACGCGTGCTGGCCGCAGGGCAACAGCGTTACACAAACACAGTGGGTTTCTGGGACTAAGCGACGCAGACAGAGACAGTCGGGTGCGTGAGTGTGTACGGGGAGCAGAGCACCATTACCAAAATGCACTGGCTGAAATTAGATCCATACAGATACCAGACTGAGAGCTGATCAAGACAAGCAGACGCCACCAGAACACACACACACACACACACACACACACACACACACACACACA
>CALSBV010010214.1:2758687-2771534 GCA_943590825.1 Bovichtus diacanthus
TCACACACACACACACACACACACACACACACACACACACACACACAGTCATTACCTTTGTCTGCATCTCAGGGTCAGATTACTGATCTGATTCTAAAGTGAAGTCTCTGGGGCTGAGGCTGCTTCTACTATCTCTACCAACCACTAGGCTACATCCCATCCTGTCTGTCTGAGTTCAAAGACACACAAGTATGAGTGCAGGCTCACTTTGGATTTTATGCTGCTGCTCAAATTCCCAAACTGGTCAATGTCGCCTCTATAATGCAACATACTGTTGCAGTACTGTGAGCCATTGCATCCGCCATGTGACTTGAGATTAAAAACCCTTCTGAGTATTAGCAGACCTGAGATTTCACAATTACTCCCTTTTCTGCATTTATATAACCGTTAAAAAGTGTTTACTCTTGCTATAGTTACGACTGGGTATCAAGCCTCAACAATGTTTGGTACAGACCAAAAGAACCTGACGTCAAATGTTGTTAATCTTTGATCAAATGGTTCCAATATTAAAACAAAATGCTGATTTTAATTTAGGCACATTCTTGTATGTTTGCTTGTGTTTAGTCAACATTTAACAGTTGACAACTTTGGCTTCTATGTTAAAATGAAAAATGCTTTTATAGAAAACATTTATATTTCTCATTATAAGAGAGAGAAAAAAGTATAATTTAGTATTGTTGATCAAATTTTAAATGTTTAAAAACACAGAAACAACATTTTCACAAAAGCCCAATTGACAAGAGATCAGAATACCATTTTAAAACCAAAAACAATGGCATAAAATGGAAAAACAAGGAATGATTATCTACCATTATTTTGCATACAAGGCCTAAATCAGATTATGTTCTGACACCAAAACAACTTCTTCTGCTTAACACTGTGTTGATGTAGGAAAATACACAGGGACAGTCACAGAGACTTCTGCAACATTAATATTGAAATCATATGCTCCAGATAAAATTACACTTGCTACTTAAAAATGTTGCGTTGCTTTGGATATTGGAGTCTATTGCAAAAATGATTACTTAACTGCCAAGTGAAACACACAGATTTTGTTTAAGCCATCGGCAACATGGAGGCCCGAGAAAGGGGAGAGATGGAGGTTTAAAATTGTACTTTTGTATTGTATTGTATTTAAAGCACAAGTAAGATGATATACACTCACACTATATCCCGAAGCAACATAGTTCTTACCAACTGACCTTCCCTGGATCACACCAATCTGTAGACCGCACACCTTCAAGGATAAAATTACGAGGCAGAGCAGGTCTAATCTGCATTCCAACAACAGCCAAAAAAAACAAATCAAACACTTCTTCAAAGAGATATGCAAGGGAGGGTGGGTGTCAGGTTCAGCCCTATAGACATGAACTCACATAGCTACCAGCTCTGTCTGGGTGTACTGTGACAATAACAACTCTCAAAGCACATTTAAGGTATGGCACAAAAAGCAGATGTAACTTTAGCACAGACGCATACACTACAAAAAAACATTTAAACTAAGGCAAAGCGTTCTGAGTAAATTAACAGCATGGAGAAGTGGGCAGCCAAAGGTGAAATTGCTGGCTCTGCGGTGCTAATAATCCCTTGTGGTCTAACATCAGTAATGGTCGAGCTGGGTCAGTCAGAGGCTACGCTGTCTGCTGCAGCAATTAGGGCCCCGAGCCTCCGGGCCAACGGAGGTCATTAACAACACTGGTCATTATGGAGGAAAAACTAGACCACCCCAGACCTGACTCGACCCTGCCTGGCTCAGTGCCACATTATAGAAACTGTTGGTAAACACATTTTCTTTTAAATATAAATAAATAAATATAAATATAAATATAAAATAAAAAAAAATAAAAAAGAGGAGATGTCCAGCCCAGGGAATAACGTGACATACAGAGGACAATACAACCTCAAATCATCATAATTTAGCTGCAGGGATCCAGCAGCCAAAACATCCGTCTATCTAGAACAGGCCTCGACAACTGCTAGACATTTAGGAAAAAACAAAAACAACTTTCTCCCTTTCAAGCATAAGCCTGGAAATATTACCACCGCCCCTCCAAACTCTCTGCTCTTTGCAGACACACACCTTTGAACCCAATAAGTTTCTCCGTACATTCCCTTGGCTCAGATCTGATGGGCAGGTGCACACATGTTCCAATCTGAATAGCTCACGCTTCCTCCACCTGAACTCGTTCACATCATGACATTAAACAGCACCTGTAGCAGAGTTTGCACGGGCAGTTCTCTGAACAAATGGAGGAACGAGGACTTTTCTTTTTCCAATCGCTTCGACTTTCATTTTACACAGAGGCACATGAGGGAATGACAGGGCTCTGGGATAGTCTTGATAGTAAGTGTAAGGGCTACTAAAAGTGAGCGCAGAGATCAAGAGATAGCAGGATCTCATCTAACCAAAGGCCTTCCTATAACCTAGGGCGGGAAAAAACAAAAAAACACATCCCATGCTAAGGCTTGATTCAGGACCTGATGGTGGCAGTGAGCGAGTAAAAGCACAAGTGAGACCACAGATAAAAGTACTGATTAAATTCTGATAAAGCACCAGGACTTTGATATGACAGAAATAGAGAATAGGGAGGGCGGGGGGAAAGGAGAAAGAGAGGGACGCGCCCTACCTCACGGCAGTGTGGTTGACAGTGCCCATATCACATTGCTATTGTGCTCAATGCACCCAGGAAGACTGCGTCACACAGGCATGTACGGCCGATAACAATAGTGACTCCTAAAATCAGTATGAAGTCAACAACCTGTGACACATTCATAAAAACTAAGAGGACAGAGTACTCTCACAGAAACACACTCCACTCGCCACAGGCCTGGAATCTGCTGTAGCGCAGCTTCTTTCAGCTTTGTCTGGTTTCAGTCCTTGCATGGTGTAATCCATTATAGGGTGTGAAACTGTGGCTCCAGACTTGTGGGCCCCCTAAATGGCAGACCCCGCCAGTTGGACAAACCAATCATCACTCCCTGTCTGCTCAGGCCACACACCCACCCCCACTCTCCCCTCACGCATCACTGTTAATATTGGACTAACTCAGTCAAACAAACAGACCACTCAGGTGTGATCATTTTTCCAGCATGCTTTAAAATGAACTGATCCACCTGGGTGTACTGCGCCCTTGTTCTAAACTAAGCGGGGGAGGAATACTTTAATGATTCTTGGAATGGTGACTCAACTGTTTAAAGCACAACATGCGCTTTAATAGGCCATTTATTCTGGCACACAGTTGTTTGTTTGTTTTTTTTATTACTTGGTTAATCTGTTGAGTGGCAAGTTGCAACATGGTATGACAAATGGGGGGGGGGGAACAACACGGTTTGGAAACCCTCAAAATGCATTGAATCTATGAAATCCTGATGTAAAAAGTGCAGTGTTTGGGAGTAAAGCGAAAGATGAGCATATGCCCATCTGAGGCTGTGGAGCTGGGTATCAGCTGCCCCAGCAGACTGAAGCAGCCCCATAACTGGCGCCTCAAAAGACCCCACTTGCCACATTTCCATCACAAAGAACCCAGACTTCAACTCTGACTTCTGTCTGGGATGGCTGAATGCACGGCTGTTGTCACCCTATGCCAGCATTCACGTTCTGCTGGAGGCCACTAAGCAGCCTTTTCACTCCTTACAAATGGACACCAATGGAAGAGCTGCCAGTGTTTACTCTCAAAAACACATTTCATACACAAAGTAGGTTAGGCCTGCATTCAGCGACTCCTTTCTGCTCTATCCAGCGCACACAACATGTGACGAAACTGCAACTGACCACATTGCATATGTTTAACCAGACCGCCATCAATACAGTGTTGTACGGAAACAATGCAGTGATAAACAGTCAGTATCCAGCAAGAGGCTGATCAGGAAACATGTTAGCACAACAGCAACAGATAACTTCAACCTCACCACACTCGGTTATCATTCGCCTTAATAAAACGAGCTTTAATGAAGGCGTGTGGCTCACAAACGAAGCACACTTTGTCGACAATATTCAACTTTATAAACAGTTCATTATCCAGTTAGCTGTAGCCGACGTTAGCTGGCGCCTCGACACAAACACCACCATGTTGTTGTTGTGGTTTAGCTACTTGCTCCGTGTTCAATAACGACCGTTCACACGTTGGGGTTTTTTTTTTTTTTTTTTTTTTTTTGTCACTCGATAACCATCTAAAAATCAACCACAAACAAACAAAACAACGTGACTTTTGAATCGGGCCAAACAACCACCGTGGTATTGAGGTCGGCGCTAGCTTGATACGGTTAGCCAAATCCCCGACACAGCGCGCCATGACGATGAGCGACAACAGGCGATGCCCGGTCCAGGAAAACACATCGAGACAAAAGCCGGAGAGGTGCCGAGATGAAACTTACCATTACCGACAGCCACCAGCGCGGACAGGGCCAGCAGCGTTAGGGCGACTTCTTTTACAGACATTTCTTCAAAATTCCCATCTCTCCGCGATGAAATGAGTCCGAAGAGTGTCGTTATCAACACGACCAGACCTGAAACACAACCACAGTCCGACCGCACACACACACTCACACCACACCGCCAAACACTAGCCAGCCAGCCAGCCTGGCGAGTGACGCGTTTAAAGGGGTGTGTGTGCGTGTTTAAAGGGGAGGGCTGCCTGCTGCATGTCCCCTTCTGCCACCGCCGAGGTCACGGCTGTGTGTTGTAAATAAAAAGGACAAATCTTCCAGTCTGAGTGAGCACCATCAATTTTATATGTCTCTGTTGAGTGAGTGACGGCTACATCTCTACATCACCAGTTCACATGCTATGTCAGTAATTACATTTTCGACTAGTTGATTAGTCGATCATATGAAATTGGCCGAACATGCTGTTTTTCTCTGTTTTATATCATATTAAACTGCACTGGACTGACACAACGAGACATTTAAAGACATCACCTTGGACTACGACAAACTGGGATGGACATGTTTCCAATATTTTCTGACATTTTATAAACCCAACAATTATTCGATTAACCTGGAAAAGAATCGGCAGATTATGAAATAATGAAAATAATCTTTAGTTGCCACTTTAGTTATGTGTAAAGATTTAGGCCAGATTAAATGAGCGCAGATGCTGCTATAATGATGGTTATTCCTGAATGTTTATTTTTTAATGTTGTTTTTAACTATAGGTAGCAGCATTTATATCTTCTGTAATCAGTATTGTTTTATTAACATGGGAACAATGTGTTTTCCATGATTTTATGGATGAAGGTCATAATGGTCATAATTGAGGTCATAATGTGCATTTGGTGAATGATCTATTTGAAACATAAACTACAGTATATTCAGGGTTTAAAATGTTGAATCATAAAAAGAACAGAATCATTTCTGTTTTTAAAATATATCAGATATTTCTCCCCTTTTTAAACAGGATCTATACGTTAGTTTGAAATGAAACTCCTCAGATTGGATCGACCTGAATGTTTGAATTATTCCTTTAAAAATGACAAAATAAAACATAACAAATGGAAGGTAATGTTGAATCATAAAACATATTGAGGGAACAAACTGATCAAACCTGCCACCTTCCACTCAAATGTAAAATCATGGAATCTCTCTTTTCCTGACATAAGAAATGGCTTTCACTAATAAAGATAATGTTAAAGACGGTGAAAACAGTGAAAATAATCTGATGACATTTTTGTTGTTTTTCCTTCAAAAGATGTACCCTGGGATTTAATAATCTTAATTCAGTCAGTATCTTTTTATCAAACACTAAATTATGACTACTTCTCTACATTATTGGTTTAGTTTTTATGATGATTGCAATGATTATGTCCTAAACAGTATGCCAAATTTAACATGTTGGATGCATCTTTTTTTTTTCCAAATGTGTTTATTGGTTCACAAGGCAAAACTGCAACACAATAAAGTGGTTACAGCAATTTTATTTGCTCGGGTTAATTTGATTATGCTCGGTTTATGCAATTCTGATTGAGATTATTACTCAAGACAGGACTCTTTGAGACTGACAAACTCACTGGCTCTCACCGGCCAACCTCCACTGGCATTATTACTGAAAATTTAAAACAATGAAACAATGACATAAAAAATGGTCTTGATGAAGATGATTTTAAAACAATGGTTAAAACAGTGAATATATCAGATGACTGGTAACATCTTATTTCTTCAAAATGTGTAGGCCACACAGGGTCAGTCACCAAACTCATGACTCCAATTTAAACTAGGCTACTCCTCCTGTTCAAAGTAGACATTTGAAGTCAGGCACAACATTGTCCTCTAAATGGAAGACACATCCAATGTAACTGGGACTGTCTACAAATCTTTTTCTCTTATTATGGATGTAGGTTAGAGGGCAACAGGGGCCTTACATGCAGAGCAGATGACTATTGGACTTCCTGCATTTGTCCTGGCAGCACCAGTTTTAGTCTATGATACGTGTCTATCCATCCATGTTCAATGACTGATCAATTATCAAACACATCTCTTATTGGGATTAGAGCTTCAGGGCACTGCAGCTGTGTAATCTATACTTCCATCAGATGTCCCCTGATCACAATCTTTGAGACCAATTTGGCTTGCATAAAAAGAAGACCTGACACATTTCATTCCTTTCTGTTCCAGTTTATCTCTCCTCACGTATCAGCTGCCGTATTCGATTTTTGAGAAAGTTACAGCATGCAGTTTGTAGTGAAAGTTTAAAATAATCATGGACCGAAAGATCAGTAAAGCTCTCTTGGTCCAGATCTGTCCATGGTTTTCTCTCAGCTTAGAGACCCGACCTGTCTTTGTCCCACTAACACACCCAGCTGCCACTGCTTGAGAATGTAGCTCAATGAGAGTTGAATCAGGTACATTTGAGGCTTTATCTGTGCCTGTTTTTATGACCTGTCCTCTTCCTAGCACTTTCACTGATCTATCCTCAAGCCTAATTATGTCTGCATAGTCTCCTTTGTGGCTTCATATCTGTCCATTATCAGCCTCTGTCGAATTTATCTCCACATTTCTTCAGTGAAAGTCGTCTGCTGAACAAATCCCTCTGTCTCGACCGAGCCAGTTGGAATGATCCCACTGTGAAAAAGGATACACTGAGGGAGAAGTGAGATGGGCTTCTGCCCTCACAGACAGGGAGTTTGGCCTCTCTGATACTCGAACAACCCCCCCCCCCCCCCCCTGCAGTGTTAAAAATAACCAGCTCTTCATCTGACTGACCAGACAGACTGGGGCTTTGCGGGAGTATTATCTCTCTGGAGTTTATTCAACAACCAGGCTGACAGAAAACACACACACGCGCATGCACGCACACACAGACACACAGACACACACAGAGAGATAAAGAGAGAGCAAGCACAACAGATGGAAAAAGAAAACACTGGCATGTGGATATTACATGAAGGAGCTGACAATTATTTTAACCAACCACTGGGAGCATTCTTGGCTATTTTGATTCTTGTTGGAAATGTTGCATTCTTTGTGACAATGCGGCCTCAGATGTGTTGCTTTTAATGCTTTGACCCCATTTTGCCATCAGATAATTGGTAAATAAAAATATTGTTGTTACATAAGTGTTTATAAAAAGATAAATCTGACAGCTGAGCACACACCATGGCTGCTAAAACCAAATGGTTGTGGGTATATTTGTGACTTACCTGACAAGTAAACACATGTGTTTACAAGTAGCTTTGATTTTGAGAACAGATATTTCAGTTTTGGAAATACTTTATGTCAGATTTCTTCCCCTTTTTAAATAAGATCAATAAATTAGTTTGAAATGAAACTCCTCAGATTGCGTAGGCCTGAATGTTTGCATTGTTCCTTTACAAATGACAGAATAGAAGGTTATGTTAGTTTTTTCAATGTATACAGAATATCACAGCAAAACCTAGGAATAATGCACAACAATAAATATATAAACTATTGTGTGCATGTTTATTCATGAAGTCCCCATTCAGTCAGGCTTGTCTTACATAAATCTATTTATATTTTCTAGTTTAGCATCTCACTATGTGAGGTTAGTGTGACGGAGGGAAAATGTGAACATGTTATCTTATCTTAATGACATTTCATGCAAGTGACACTTGGGCTGTTTTGGCTATTTAGATATGATGATGTATAAGCCATGTAAAGTAATCAATCCCCTACCTTCCACTGATATCATGAACTATTAATTATTGGTCTCAACTTTTTTGAAAATGAAAACACAATCACAAAACTGGGGACTCCGTAAACCTCCCAAATTGTTTGTCTGTTATCTGATGACCTCTACTGGGCAATGAGAGAATTGCAAACATCGGTGGTACAAAACAGTATCTTTTCAATCAAACTGTTGAAAAATACAATCCTTTATTCAACATATACAACATTACATGTCTGTTTGTGAATGTCTTTACTGACCATGGTAATGGTGATGGTACTGTATTGGCCTACAGAAATGTAAAAAAATACTTAGAAAATGTGTCATAATAAAAAGTATATCAAATGTGTCTCATTGTTGAATAATAGAAAATAATACCCCTTATAAAAATATATTTACAATAAACCCAATGGTGATACAAGACAACAGCTTCAATGCTGTTAGAATATGTACAACTAAATAGCTCAATGTGCTTGTGTGCAGATAATAAATGGTCATTTTATATAAGTTAAATATGCTTACACAACAGGTAATGTGCTTTGGTATGAGCATGTTATTACTTACATTTCTTGCATTCATATAGATATGTTTTTTTAAAACAAGGCCTCCATGTTTTTTGTTGCTTTGATCATTTTAGGGAAAACCCATTTGTGCAATCTTTCTGTATTTCAGAGAGTCCAGAATGACATGCTCCTCTTCTGAATTTTGCAATGCCAGAGTTCCCTTTCTGTCATGCCAATGGGTGATTTACACAATTATGAATACAATTGTGTGTGTGTAGAACAGCCATTGAATTGTTCTGTGTTAATTATTCTGCTTTGGAAAAGTCTTTTATTAGCTGAATGTAATAATAGAAATATACTTTGATAAAATGTCCCAATAGTTTTCTTTTTGGGGCCTTTTGGTTTGAGGCATCAGAAATATGGCAGATGAAAATTAGGCTACGAAAAAAAAAAAAAAAAAAAAAAAAAGCCTCAGGAGCCAGTCTAGACATTGCTGCTCAAAGTAATATGGTTTTAATATAATGCAGTGACTGTGTGAGTCATTAGTTTGAAATTATGCTAATGATATGCACCTTGTGCTGTTGGAATGTGGAGCATAATCCCTTCTGGAGTTTTCAATTGTTTGTCCCCGTTTCATCCCGATGCTCTGGTCTAGATGTCCTGCTTGAGTTTCTCAATGCTGAAGTCACCGTCATGATCCAGTTTGGAGAGCGTCTTCCTCACCCGCAGAGCAGTGAGGCGGGCTGTTGGGCTCTGGTACCAACACTCCTTCATGATCTTCACAATGGCAGAGAGGATCTGGACACACAGAGACAAATGTAAAATACCTCCCAGTAAAGTGAAACAAGACAGAGTACAGAGTATGTGCTCTACATTTGACCCATTTGTTTGGTTTTCAAACGCGGGAAAACCTGCTGAAAACCTGCTACGAATAGACTCCTTCCTATTGCCAATCAACGGGTATGCCTTTCTGTTTTTTTTTCTGGTGTAGTAAAGAGTATAGTAAACTAGTATAGTATACTATAGTAGAAAGTAGTTACAGTGGTTACTTCTTTTTTCTATCTGCTACTTCATTCAGTCGCTCTTCAAGCTCAAACCAGAGGTGGTGATTGTTGGAACAGTGGAAAGACTAACAAAGATGGTTTTGATGAGTTGTGAAAAAAAGGGTGTTTTACAACAATCAGGTAAAATGACTTTTTCTGTCAATGGAGTCTGGTGGCTTTGAGGTGAGCAGCTTGTTTTGTACGTCAATAAATTGTAGTAATTTCCTAAATTCTTATTGATTTCTTACAAATTCACTTCAATGCACATCATGGCTTCGCGCCGAAAAAGGGGTGACATGTTCCATCACTGCCTATTGGAGCGGGGGCCGATAAATATCTGTGACTTCTGCAGAGTCATTTCTCCAGCGAATAATGCTGATTGTAACCTTTCCCACTAAAGACAAATCCAGATGTTAGTGGGATTTCTCCAGTGGGAAAGGGGCCTATGTGGGTACATCATCAAGTGTGTATGTTTATTAGTTTGCTTGTCGGCCTGTTTATCTTTCATAACTATGTAAATTAGAAAATATGTTTGTGCTAAAGTTTGATAACTTGTACCAAGATTTTTACAGCCCTGGGAAATACAATTGCACTTTTCTGTCTGTGTACATGGCAATGTGTGTACAGTGTGTGTCATCAGATGGCCTACAGGGTGGGAATGGAGCCTGTTGTGCAGACTGGGCCTCTGCAGGTCCACACACACCACCTTCTTCATCTCCTCGAAGCTGGGATCTATGGGCACCAGGTCAAAGAAGGGAGGGTGGTACTCTTCCACGATCCCTAAAACAATTCACAACAGAAAAAAATAAGAATAAGCTGTTTCATCTCCAGTTGAGCAGAAGAACAACTACAAAACAATCACAAACAACAGTCTTGGTTGTAAGATGCAGTGAGTGACTGTAATAATCAATATTGTAAAAAAAAAAAAAATCATCAACCTCGCAAGTATATAACCGTTAAACCTCTAATTTACTTCCTCATACATTTTCATAACATACATTTATCTTCATGCAAGGCCTGAAATAGCCCACTTGAAAATTGAGATAGTCTGTAGTGGGAGTTTTGTAAAGTATGTTTGGCTAAACAAGAGAGCAAGGGAAGATATCAATTCCCTGGCGACTATACTTGGATTGAGAGCTGCAAGGCCTGCTGTATGTGTGTATGTGTGTGTTTGAACACACACATACACACATACAGCTATGAAGCTCTATCCATCTAGAGTAAGCGCGTTTGTGCCTGTGTGTGTGCGCGCGGTCGTTTGAACATGGATGTGTTCTTGCATCTACAAATTGTGTGTGCCAGCATCTGGACTATGTACGAGTGAGTGCTGACACCAGATAAGACTGTTTATAATTACTGCAGTGCTAATCATGAGAGAGGATAGTAGAGACAGACACAGACTAGGAAAACATTGGAGTGCTGAGAGACATGGGACTGACTGCCTCTTATGTATACAGAGCCAAACAGACATGACAGAGAAAACACATTTTCCACATGATGTGCCTGAGCAGATGGGAAATACATCAACTTTTAAAAGATACATTGATACATATTTATACAATAAGTATCAATATATTCCTGAATATTAAACAGGTAAAAACTAAGATCTCTAAATCTCTCTCTAAGTGACTGTAAAGCCACAACATTCTCACAGCCGGTTGTCTCCTTACCATTGACAATTGTCCTGCGGGTAATTTCCCAGAAGACCAGGCCCAGGGCCCAGATGTCAGTTTGCTTGTAGGACTCAAAGACGTCCATACGAATAGTCTCGTCAAGCACTTCAGGGGCCATGTAGCGCTTGGTCCCCACGCGAGGGTTGTTGCCCACATCGAGGTAGTCATGGGACTGAGAGTGTATCACAGCCAAACCTGATGAGAGTAGGCACAGAGAATAGATGCAACCTTTTCATTTACAGTGAATTACAAAACTAATCACAATCAGCATGAAACGGCCGTTTTGCCTCAACACATTATTCACAACTAACAGCAGAAGTTGGAAACAGATACAACTAGAAGTCTGGTGGATGAATTGTGATATTCCTGTCCTTGCTTCGGCGCAACCCTCACCGAGGTCAGCGATGCAGCACTGCCCGTTCCGCTTTACCAGGATGTTTCGACTTTTCAGGTCTCGGTGGGCGATAGCTGGCTTTTCCTGGGAACTGACAATCTCTGTGTGAAGGTGGACCAGGCCACAGGCCACCGACAGGCACATCCTCAGGCAGCTCTCAGGCTCCAAGCTGCTGTACTGGAGGAAGTCGTAGAGTGAACCCAGCTCATGAAAGTGGGTGACGAGCCACAGCTGGGTGCTGGAATTCTTGGATGTCATGTCAGAGGCTATGAAACCTAAAGCCAGAGTAAAAAAACTAAAATGACACTGCACCTTAGTTTGCACAGAAAACGTTTCTTCGAAAAATATATTTGGAACTTTAATCTGCTGCCTTACCCAGTATGTTGTCGTGTCGCAGCTGAACGGTATTGTAGATCTCTGTCTCTCTAAACCAGGACTGCTCGTCCCTAGAGGAAAAGATCTTGACAGCCACGCTCTCCCCCATCCAGGTTCCCCTCCACACCTCCCCGTACCTGCCTTTACCTGAAAAAAGAGTGACACAATTACATGACTGCAAAGTAATGAACAAAACAGGGCAAAGAAGCGCAGCAGTGATGAGGAAGGAGACTGACCGACACACTGGACAAGTGAGATCTGTCTCGCCATAGTCCTTTGGACCAGATAGGGCAGCCCTGTCCCGCTCCCTGATGTACAAAACTCATCAAAGATATCCTGAAACAGAGACACAGAAATAATACAAATGTGAGATCGCAAAACACCTCGAACATCTTTCGATGGTATTGTGTCTGATGTCAAACAGCAAATGTCTCTTACGCCGTATGTTGGGTCATCTCCATTAGGGACCTTGAGCATGGTGACATCATGGTCCTCAACATTCCTCAGTCTGCCGTGTGGACGTCTGAAGCGCAGGAACAGCACCAGGCAGCACACGCAGGCAGTCGTGATTAACAGCAGCAAAGACAACGCGATCCACAGCTCCGGACGATCGAACTCTGGGGGCGTTGTTGTCGGCTCTCCATCTGCACACACACGCACGCACGCACGCACGCACGCACGCACGCACGCACGCACGCACGCACACACACACACACACACACACACACACACACACACAC
>CALSBV010010214.1:2771634-2802613 GCA_943590825.1 Bovichtus diacanthus
CACACACACACACACACACACACACACACACACACACACACACACACACACACACACACACACACACACACACACACACACACACACACACAATACATTAGGATATGTCTTGATGTTTTGTCTATTTAACCCTTTTTCTCCTCAAAACAATTCATCAGACAATTAAGAAATATGCAACGTTGCCTGTTTTGTCTCCGTGTTCCTAACCTCTTCCCATTGTAGCACAGCGTCTTTTTAATGTGAGAAAAATATGCATCACATTTTGTTTATCTAGTGGTTTGACTTTGTGATCATTTTAATGATTCAGGATTTTAGTGACATTCAACGCATCATCAGTCCAGAGGAAAGCCACACTGTATCAATTTTGCTCAAACTGACCACAAGGGGGAACCAGCTACTATCTAGATCTAGAGGGAAGCTTTGAATCCCATCAGTACAAAGTAATGCAGGATGTGCAGTGAACTGTGTGACTGAGAGGAAAAAGACACCGAACTAGGATAGATGTTAAAACATTTGTTAAAAGCTTTGGGTACTGACTAATGTTTGGAGGTGGCGTGGTGAAGGCGTTGCACAGATCCTCTTTGCAGCAGTAGACAAAGAAGCCCTCGAAGAAGGTGTAGCACTGCTCCTTTTCGTTCTTGATGGAGAAACAGCCCCTCTCCTCATTGCCGTGCACCCAGATGTAGAAGCAGATGTCGCCTCTGCAAGTTCCATTCAAGCATGTGCCTTTTTCATTCTCGCAGGTACAGAGCAGCTTCCCATTGTCTTCGGAGTCTGAAGCACAGGGAAGTACACACAGACAGTGTTGACAGAAAGGCTTACAAGTAATTAGTTGATTGAGAAATACCACAGATGATTGACCTGGGAAAAGCTAAACCAAACGCAGATTACATAAAACGATATTTGAAAATTAGTAGTAGTGATAAATTATACTAGTAAAGAGATCTTGGAACCCTAGTGGTAATAGAAATAAATATGTTAATGACATTTCCTGGAAGCCACAAGACACCACAAAGATGACAAATGCTGTGTGGTTAACCAGGAGTGGTGTTATGTTCATACTTTTCATACCCTTTTCATGCACACCGAAGCATAACATTTCAAATGTCTCCACATAGTGTGTGTGCATGAAAAGGTTTTTCTCATGTGTAAATTTCTTTCTGAAACGAAGCTCTGCAGAAAGAACATTTAACCCACAAAGGAGTGGAAAAGCGAGCCGTCCATCACAAATGTCTAAGCGGACCATTTATTTTTAAACGGTTAAAGCTGCATTGCTCAATTCTTGACCACTAGGAGGCAGATACACTCATTGCTGCCTGACCACCTGACAAATGTAAGCCCTATATTCCTGAGCCTTTTAGCTGTGGTGTGGTCCACCATTACCTGAGCTGATATTTGACCAGCTACTTATTTACTTTGACTCTGCATTTCATGCAGGGGAGGTAGTGTGCACTGCCTGCCTGAGCGTGTTTGCTGGAAACAGCTACCTTTTGCTTTACACTGGTGGATTGGTGAGAACCACGAGACTAAACCTCACAGTCTATGTTTTGGTAGAACAAAAAGCTGCATACTCAGTGGCTTCTGCTGTGCTATTGGAGTCACGTGGTCCATTGTCAGAATCAAAAGTTCCCTTTCATGGAGCTTTATTTGAATGCAACGAAGTTCATTCTCTTTACAACAGTGAACATGTTCATCATCTGATCATTCACTCACCTGCATGGATAGCAGAGATCCACAGAAACGCCCCAACGAGCACCACTGTGAGCAGAGCAGAGTTTCCCATCTCTGTGAAACAGGAACAAAACAATCAATAGCAATTAATACGATCAAATGATGACATTGGAATCAGCGTTCTCTTTATTAGGAGCTGTCATCATGAAAAAATCAGAGATTTAATGTGGGGCATTATGGAAAGATAAGGCCCTAACATTTTAACTGCAATTTGCAGAATGTAACTTAATAGTGTCCATGAGGAGTCGAGCAGTGATTAAAGCCTGGACTCCTTGGCAGAGGAAGCTATGAGGTCAAAAACAACAGTCCGAGGGCCCAGCCTGTCTGCCTGTGTTGTAATTGCATTGGGTGGGAAAAGGGGGCTTATGAGAAGCACTCCAGAGTGTTTGTGTATGTGTGCTCAGACTGCGTGTGGCGCTGTGCTACCTGACTCCAAGCCCGGCAACTCCTCCACTACCCTGCTCGCAGAGTAAATATTGATGGCTACGCTTCCTGCCATTGAGTGGCCCCACCCGGCTGGCCGGCGAGACTCAGGTCTGCTCATTGTTTAGGGCTGCACTGGCGAGGGTCACGCAAGCAGGAGGGCTGTACACGACTCAGCCTTTCTCACTGCTGAAGCAACACTAGTCTGTAACTTGACACAAAGTTGTGCTTGGATATGTTACATTGAATTTAAAATATAAGTAATAAGTGACAAACTGTAGTTGGAGACACTGTATAAATATCTACTCTAACAGATACTACCTTGTTTCTTTTATTGCTACATACAATGTGCTAATCATGAAGTACATAAATCGTACAAAAAGCCTCTCAAGGTTTTTATGTTCTGTGCACAATTTAGACTATTCTTTGTGATTTCAATTCAATCGTTTTTTGTAATCTCGCGGTCTCTTTGTTTGTCACCGAGGAATTATAAAAACCATTCAAATGTTGATTTATTCACCACGCTTTTGCTTTCGGTCTAAAAAAAAAAAATCACACAATGCACAAGCACCCACACAAACCCTGAGGTCCTTCATGGTATGTCTTCATCATTGTTTAGCAGCAGTATTTCTATCACCTAAAAAGCATGTTTTTTGGAAAAGTGGTCTGAAAGGTGTTGAGAGCAGGAGCAGTGTAGCTGGGTCATGTGGATAGGCACCATTTGCTTCTACCAGACTCTGGATTTACCAGGGCCTGTTGGCAGCTTCTTTAATCATCAGAATGCGAGGAGAAATCTGTATTATACGCAACACCCGAGGTCGGTCTTCTAACCTCCGAGGTGAGTGGGGCTTATATTAAATCACACATGTGTGCAATTGGATGTACTGAGATCGGCGCCAATCGGGCTGTGTGCATTCAGTTACACGATGCAGTTGTCATCGGAGCTGACTGAATCCAAAAAGGATAACAGATGGTTCCTAACAACTTCCACCTAGAACTGGCACTTATAGGTCTTTTTCCTGTGTCACTGCCCAAAGAACAATGCAGGATAACATGTGGCGACACACAACTTTACAGGTCTAGTTTTGCCGCAAAACTAAGTTACATTTCTCAACAGAAATATGTTTTGGATGCACTTTGAGCATCTTGAAAGAGCATTCCTGCAAACCACATTCCAAAAAAAAAAAAAACACTAAAGGTTTCATTGATTACCTGTCATACATACCCTGAAGGCAGACATTTATGTTGTGAAATAATCAACTAAGAGGCCTAACACTAGCTTGAGATAAGTAATACATCGTACAACTAACTGGATAGGTGGCAATTAAGAGCAAGATCTGTTCTGAAAACTTTTGAGGTTGAAGAAAGGTGCGAGAAAATAATTAAAAGAAATCCTATAGTAGGCCTACTTTCTTCAGGGCTGTTATGGGGCATTCATTGGATCAGTTCTAAGTAATGCCAACGTAATTTACTACGGTAAAGGAGATCAATTGAATGAATCGCTCTGGGTTCAGCAATTTTAAATTATATAAAAATGACAAATTTTTATTAACAATACCGTGTAGCACTGTGGTTGTTGTTTAGCTTAAAGCTACTGTAGCCATTAGTAACAGAATCAAAACCTCATTTACAAATCTAATTGAAAAAAAGCAAGCACTGAGTTGTGAACCGAAGCCAAAGACTTACATCTCTAGAATGCTGAAGGAAAATAAACCACACCAGTTAGACAGTGTGTTCCCACAACGTACAGATTTAAAGAATCACACTGAATCGGATTCAAACTGTAAAATTCAGACTGAGGTACAGTCCTATCGATTCATCAACTTCAACTTTTTCTTCAGACAAACAGGTTAACCTGTTTAATGTGTTTGGCCATACTGAATACATTCAAACTCAACAAGGTGTTTTTTATGCTTATGAAACGATTAATCCCTGTCTCACATTTCCCAAAAAATGTATAATACTTTATGTAAATAAAATCCTGAGGCAGTCTTTGTAAATGAAAATGGAAGAATGCTTTCTAAAATAGGCATATTTTTAAGATTAGCCATCGCTTGCTGCAAGTGAACAACACAGCATGTTTTATAATCAAATATTCTTATAGAACACCTACCTCGTGCCTCCCACAGCAAATAACCCTTGAACTTGAACACATCTGGCAGTGGAACTTGCACATGTCAGCACAATACTACGGATATCCTCCTTTAGTTTTGATACATCTAGCAAGATATATTTAAGTACAAACTACAGGAAGTCACCTTATCCACATTACCATCGTCAAGTCGTGTCAAATGTCACCGAAGAGAAACCAGAGGTGGTGGTGTTTAGCATGACTATGTGTACTTTTTTTATTCCAATAATGTTTTACCTGTTTTCTTTAAAATGCATAAATTCTAAGAATACACATAGCTGGCTGTCTGGAGAAAATGAGAACAGAGTTTCCAATGTTTATCAAAGAGTCAAATCAAAAGGTGAAATCTCTGCTCACTTAAATTTCCATTTCACATGAGAAATCTGATCAAAACGTCTGACAAGGTATCTTTAGACTTTATTCCTCTGCGGGTTAGCTGTGAGGCTCCAGCTCCACAGATGAGAACCCACTCCACTCTAATCTGACTCACTAAAACCACAAGCCATATTTTACTGAGCAGAAAAAAAGCACTTCCTGTGTCATGCAGCCTACATGTCAGTGCTGGTTAATCCGTGGGTCCAGTAGAGGAATAGCCTAAACACAACTCCACCCGCAGCATGAATTTATTCCCAGAGGAGGTGCATGACTGGGTCTTATTTCACTTGATATCATTCTTAGCAGTAATCATGCCCTCCATCGTAGGCAGCCTGACTTTAGATTCCAGCACACTTCCTCTCTGAGCTATCTCCTGTTTGTCTCCATTCTGTCCAACGCTACACCCTCGTGACCCAAGGGGAAAAGATCCATTGTCATCTCTTCCTCTCATCTACAAAGCTTTAACTTTTTTTTTTTTGGGGGGGCAGATCTCTCATTCCATCGGGATGACTGTGTGGTTATAGCGGTGGATGGATAGCACAGCAGCCTCCAACAACCCCCTCACTGGGCCTCGCCACAACAGAAAGCCCCATTACTCTGTCTCTGGAAAGGAACATTAAGCAGTGTAACTGTAGCAGCTTCTATCATGTGGTTTAAATGGCAACAAAACATCACATTCAGTTCTTTTTTAATGACATAGCCACACATATAAAACGCTTGTGTTCTCTGTGTGTTTTAAGTGGTAAGAACCTCTTGTGAGCGACTGTCTGCTAGTTACAGCGACAGACTGATTGTATCTTCATTTCACTGACAGAGTTAGGCTTGGCAGGCGTCACGGCTCAGTTACTGTCTGCATGCTCTCACATGCATACCTGCGATGAATGCATGTCTGGGGAGGAAAGGGATGTATATACCTCAGACATACTGAGCATAAATGTGTCTTAGCTTCAAAAGACAAAGACATATAAAGGGACAAAAACATGTAGGTGTGGATATGAGAATGAGTGACACACACCTGATGTCAAGGACCAACAACAGCAGCACCCACCTGTAAAGATCCTATGTGACTTCTATCATGACCTATACACTAAAAGGGCAAATGTCTCCCCTATGTGAGTGAGAGGGATGAGATCAGAAGTCAGCAGAATCAAATGGGAATACTCAAGTTAAGTAAAAATACCTCAACATTGTACTGTACTTGAGTATATGATATATATATATATATATATATATATATATATATGTATATATATATAGAGATATAGGATAGGCTACTGAATATAGAGTTCAATACATTTAAGTCATTATGGCTTATGGCATTAATGAGAAAACAGCATGACGCCACCGGAGATGCCTTTAAGAACATCCTTTACTGCCGTTCATTTGTCTTTTGCTCTAGTGGGCCACTTCTTGACACCTGTTGGTGCATATCTGGAAACACGTGCAGTGATGTGTGGCGCTGTCAGAGGTGACTTAACGTTCAGTGTTAGCTATGACTTACATCTTAAGGTAGTTATGAATCACAGCACAACTTAAAACAAGCACAGAAAGAGAAAATGGTACTTTACACTATCAAGCAGTACCTGGTTTCAACTTGACAGAAGTAAACGCCGCACGTCTCCCATATCAGAGTTAGCTTGTAGAGTCCCTCCGAAGTGTTGCACGTCAACAGTGAAAGGTACGTTTAAAACACCAGCGGCTCCATTTCAACAGAGTGGAGTAAATCGTTTTTACTTTTCGTCTCAATTGCAGATGTTTACATCCTTTCCTGCTCCGGTGGCGACCAAACCGCCGTTTCTGGTAAAAGTTCGCCCGCAGTTTTTCCCTCTTTGCTCCAAAAAAAAATCTCAACTGCCCACTCGTTCACTTCAACAACCAGAAAGCTGCATTTACATGAGGTAGAAGTGTAAAAAAAAAAAAAAAAAAAGAAGAAAAGCTGGCAGCGGTGTCCTGACGACAAAGCGTTATCTCGTATCGGCCCAAATCTGCGCTGATAACAACATCGTCGTCGGTTTGGAAGCAGCCCAGGATCCTTCCGCTCCGAGAAGCTCACCGGGAATACTTTCTGCAAGTCCCCTCACATTAAGTATGAAACGCTTTTTCCTTGTTGTCTTTAACCCTGATCTAAAGGCAAGATTACAGATGTTTAAATAGTATACAGCTTTGTCCCTCCCCTTATTGTCCCGCTGCACAGGGTCGCCTCTGGCTGGAATGTGTTCTCATAGCGGTTTTCCTGTTTCTTGCGAAAGCTCTCATTTTGCTCTTTCCCCTGTGGACCGCTGTCTGCACTGCACTGACAGGAATGTGCTTCAAAGACCCCACCATACAATAACATTTCTGAAAAACAAGAACTAGCCTACTTAGTCATTTATCCACTATCCTTTTAGCTTCCTTTTAATTTAATTTCATTTCTTCTAATCATTTAGCCTCTTTTGGCAGCAGTGATGAACTTAAAGATCCCCTCCATTTCTTACATTTTCATATGAAAAGTCTTAACTGGAATCTGATCTTAAAATTACAATTCTTTATACGAAGTATGCTACGTCTACTCCTCTTATTGAAAAATCCAGAATCTATTATTATGCAATTATGCAATAACTGATTTTATTTTATTGTCAATAGAACATTCTCAGAGTTTGTGCACTGGAGATTTAAAGTTTCCAATCCTATCGCAGGTTGCATATAGGATTGACTTCCAAACTAGATGGGATTAAATCATGGTCATACATTGAAGTCTTAAACTTAGATTTAAGGTGAGCACATAGAAACGTTCCCCTGATGAATCCGAAAACAGCCGTTTAGTGTTAAACTCTGCACATACATCATTCTGCACAGTGAAGATAACACATCCATGTCAACTAACAGTAAGAAAAACACATTTGTGAGTGGAGTGGGACTTCAAGATTACATTTTCTCTTAAAAAACTGCTTTACCCTGCTAATCTGTTTGTCTAAAGTGAGTATTGTAAAGCTTACATATCCCCTTAAATTGAGGATAACACAATGGTGCTCAAGTGCCTTTATGTTACTGCAGTCAAAGTGTCTCTTAATGGCAAATACATTTGTCTCTTGGATGCCAGACAGACTCGGCTGTGTGAAAGCACTTCATTGAGCAGAGCCTAAGAGAGATGTCTTCATGTCTGTAATATAAATTCCCCCCTTGTTCTCAGGCTCTGTAATCTTTCCGTTTTTGGCTTATGGCTGAAGAAACAGCTGGAAGCTCTCACATCAGCTGTCATGTAGAAAAAACAGCAAATTGTGGTCTCTTTTTAATCAGCACTCACTTTTTTTTCTGCTTATCTCTGTGATTCAAAGAGCCACACTGTCCTACTCCCTTAAGGTTTTTCTAACAGGCCTCTATTTGTTGTATGATCTACTAGAGTAGAGGAAATGGGATATTGCTTGATAAAGAAAACACTATGGTTTTGCACCCACTTAATATTAGTTAATAGTCAATATTTTAGCTGTGGACAACGTGTCACACAGCACATAAATCACCATGTTACCCCCTGTGAAGAGTAAGTGAGCCATAATTTAAAATACAATGTGGCAATGTTCGTAGACCTGTTCTAGCTTAATGTTGACGTATGAAACTTTAAATCTTCACATGAAATAGACATGTTTTCATATAGGCCTAAATAATTCCCTGAAATATTTTTTAACACATCTAAGTAGCCATTTTGGTTTTATGTCACCACCAATTAAAGCTAATTGCTGTGTAATGACACCACACATTGGATTAAAAGATTACAGACCAGGGTTCAAAAGCCATCCAATGCCACACCAGAGAGCGCATTATAGGCTTCCTCAAGAGGCTCAAAGTAACCTTATTGTGAGATAGTAGCCGTGGTTACGTGCCAGGCAAGCGGCTCATCCGTCACATGAATGGCTGTTAAGCAAATGTTCCATTTATACTGTGTAAATACAACATGTTCACGTCATAAAATAGGAATATCTTTCAGGGAGTTGTGCAAGGGCAGTATCTTTAAAATCTATACAACAATAACAAATGTGTATTATGTACAGGACATAATACACATTTGTTATTGTTGCTGTAACCACACTAATATACAGTATCGTGGTTCTTTGAGATCCACGAATCAGAGGTGAAGTGCAGTGAAGAAAAACTGGTTCACTTTAAAAGGTTTAGTACATTTAATCCAAGCTTGCATACAAACACACACGTTTTCATCTGTATCGCATGGTATCAAGATGTAGAAGTCCTGAGCTTTGTTGTGTCCTTTTCAAATGATGCTCACATTGTTTATATGAACAGTACCGAAATACATTAGTTTTCAGATAACACATATAAATATATTTTGTTGTAATTAAAATAGGTATTGCAGTTATAGCTTTTATCGTTCACTTATTCATTTGATCAAGTTGATGTATATACACAGAATATTTAAAAATGCCCCAATGCAAGCTGGACACCAAAAGAGATGTCTTGCCTTGGCAGATGCTTAATGTATAATGCCCAACATATTATTACCAAAGTATTTCCTGAGTACCATTGTGTAAAAACACTGTCATGACTTTGTTTTTTTCTTCTTGTTTTATTTTGTAAAGTACTCTCCCCTTGTGTCATGTTTAGTTTTACTTCCTGTCTTTGTGTTTTCCCTCCTGTGGCTGTTTGCCCTTTCCTGATTTGATCCTCCTGTGTGTAATCACCCTGCCACCCTTGTGTCTTTGCCTGCCCACTCCAGCTGTGTCCCGTTGATGTCATCAGTGTCTCTGTGTATATATCCCTCTCTGTTTCATTGATCCTTGTCAGTTCGTCTTCCATGTTCCTGGTGTGGTCGCGCATGCTGTGTACCCCTGCGCGTCCTGCTGTTCCCTCGTGTTCCCTCGTGCCTTTCCAGTTTGTGTTTTTTTTTTTTTTACCTTTTTGTATTTTTCAACCTGTCATAGTCTGTCAGTTTTTGCTTTGTACCCTTTATTATTTTTTAAATTTAGCTCTGTTTTAATAAAGCTCTCTTTTCGTAATAACAAACCTGCCTATTTTCTGCAATTGGGTCCTTCCCCTTACCTCATCTCTGATAAATACGTTTGGTATGCTATTGGTATATTGCAAGCAGAAATTCTGGTGTCCTATAAAAGGCCATCAAATATTGAGCACCGGCAGATTTGAATACCAGCGAGCAGTTTTTCCTCATGATCAGATACAATGAAAAAGTTCCTTCTTTCTGTGTCTTCACTGCTAACATCATTCACATGCCACAGCCAGTTTGTGAAAAAGACATAATAAAGGCATCCGGTATCTTCTACATGTTGCATACAGAGAAGATTGGATAACCTTTTAAAAAAAAAAAAAAAAAAGTGACTGCCTTCATTTATAAAATTCGGTAAAATAGACTTTTTGTTGTGTTTGAGGGATTGTAGGAAACGCACAAATATACTGAGAATGTGTCTGCTGACTGAGCAGTTTTGATCTCAATCACACAATGTATAACAAAGCTACGATTCACTTCCTGTTTCTGAATCTTCGCCAACAGCCTTATTCCCATTGCACAGCGGAAAAAGAACCAAAGTTTATGAATCTTACAATAGTTGGATGTTGACTCATTTTTATAGCCTGGTCTTGTAAAAAGCAGCCACTGTCTCTTTGACCATGTGGCGTAGAGGAGCAAAGCACATGTATACAGTATTTGCTATTGCTTTGGTTGTCTTTGGTTACAGTTAAATACCATGATCGCACGCTACTTGGAAATCATTCACAAAACACAGATTATTAAAATCCTCACGAATGTACAGTGTTTAAGAAATGAAATGTCATTGCAGGTGTTCGTGGTCAGTATAACTTTGCATACCCGTGAGACTTAATCTATCAATCCACAAGGTCGGGGTCAGCCATGCTAAGACTTATCACCGTATATCTCCAACATCATTTTCAGCATTCCAAATATGCTGAAAAGCACGACCCATCTATCAAATTCAAGTGGCTCCAGTTTTCTCGTGTTCATCCCAAACAAGGGTTGAAATCTATCATGGCTCACTTCTAAACTCGTTTCCAATTCGTTAGTCTTCTGTTAAAACAGGCATCACTGGAATCACATGCTCATCCCTCATGCACGACTTTATCACAGTGAAATTCTCTGAGGAAAAGAGAATAATGCCTCAATTTTTGCTTGATGAACGTTTGGAGCTCTTCGGTTTTTTTTCTTGCTCTTTTTCTTTTTCCTGCTGCTGCTGCTGCTGCTGCTTCTTCTCTCTCTTTTTCTCCTCTTTGACCTCCTTGTACTTCCACATAGGAGGCTCCAGGTAGCCCTTCTGTCTTTTCTTCTTTTTCTCTTTCTTTGGAGTGGGCTCCCCAGATTTTGTCACTTCAATCTTGGGAACACAGCCTGAGGGGAAGATGCTGTTTCTGTGTCCCATGCTACGGGGAATGAAGCTTCCTATGCCATGCTCCTGGCAGCAGGAGGTTAGAGATACAGAGGTGACTGACACACCAGAGTGAGAAGCCGAGGTGGTGATGGAGCCTTTACTGTGGGACACTGTGCTCTCCTCCAACTCCTTGATGCTGTACTTTTCAAGCAGTTCAGGGACGGCAAACCGTCGCTTGCCAATCTCTGGGGGGCTGGATGGACAGAGTGGACGGCAACCAGTGGCTACAAGGGGGCTGTGGATGCCTGAGGTCATCCGCACCATATGGTCTATGACCCCGTTGTCTTGGGGGTCTTGAGGGAAGCTGAAAGAGAGGCTATCTTTTAAGCGCAGCCTCAGCTTCTGACCGGCTGTTTTGGTGGCATTGGCCTTTGCTACCAGTTGCTTCAGCTCAGGCCACTCAGGAATGTAGCTTTCGCAGAACTGCTCAGCGACAGAATGAGCGTGCAAGCGGCGCAGTCTGTTAATGGTCTCAAACCTTCCTGTCCTAAGGGCCCAATCCTTTAGACCTCTCCCTTGGGCCAGGTCTGTTGCATTCATATCTGCACCTGCACATGAAAAAGGGAGAAAAACGAGGACACAAGTTAGTAATCACTGGATGCTGAGGGATGTGAGGAAATCAATTACTCCTTCAGTAAAATGACCCCACCATGTGGTCACTTTTGGAGCACAGTTCATTGAGTAGACCTATAGCGTTAACACTTTCAGAAGTGTATCAAGCCATTTCACAGCATGGTGAAATGGGATAAAGATTGCAGTTAGGTGGAAACAATATAGTAAAATCAAGTCATACTAAGGTCAGACTTCTGAGGATTTGCTCTAAAGCTTCCTGGTTGTAATAATTCAGTTGAATTTAGGAGGAAGATGTGTCTTTCAAAGACTTTGACAACCCGCTTAATGAATAATCAAGGCTTTAAAACAAATCCAAGAACACCAGGCATATATTTCACACATATCTCTAAATTTGCCTGTCAAGTTATCTGACATATTGAACTTTGAATAGAACGTGGTTGGACTTTTGTGCTATCTATCTATCGTGCTATCCTGAATGTCTCCCTGTACACTTTATACAGGACTAGCCCCTGCATTCTCGAGGAAAACCAGATTAGTTCACAGACGAGATGTCCTGGTTTACGTTTAACATTTAAAGTTTTTTGCATACGTTTTCCTGGACAAGTTCATGAATTGTACACAATAGTTGTCATCCTAACCAATCCTGGTAATTTTGCTTTCTCCTAAACCATTAGAGATATGAATGGATGACGGTCTGCACCAATCTGGGCTGACTGCCTCCGAATAAATAAGTTGGCGATGTGCGCACACACATCAGATGTTCCTCTTATCTAAATTAAGAAATGAAGAAATGAAGTTAATATGAGGTCAACGTACCATGCATTAGCAAAGCGGACACACACTCTTCTCGGCCCTGCAGGCCAGCCTTGATGAGTGCTGTGAAGCCACGGGGATCCCTGACTTCGGTGTCCACACCAGAGTAGAAGTTAAGGATATAGTTTAGAATGGAGATGAAGCCTGGATTGTAAAAAAAACCTTATGTTAATATGGTAGGTTGATTTGAAACTAAATGTTGAGGTTATGTGCTGTGCACGTCATCAGACATACCTGCCTGGGCAGCAATCATGAGGGCAGTATTGCCATCATTGTCTTGGTGATTGATGTCTATTAACGGACATGTGTGCAGCATGGTGACAATGTCTACGAATCCCTTGGTCACAGCCAGCATCAGTCCATTCTGAGAGGGAACAGGGTAGAAATAAATTGACCTTCATGAAAGTATTTAACGTTGTCCATAGTAGAACTATAGAATATTCACTTTGTGTCAAAGTCACTTGTTTTGTGTGATAAAAAGGAATTGAAATCTATCTCACCCTGCCATTGATGTCCAGGTCCATGGCCTCGTCTTTAGTGACTCCTCTCTCCAGGACCCTGAGCAGGGATGTGGCTTCATTCCTTGCGCAGGCCTCGTACAACGTTTTAGCCGGCTCTGCATAATTTCCATCCATTTCGTATTCGGGAAGCACTGAGTCATCAGAAAGCTCACTGAGTTCTGAGTCCGAATCATCCAGGAGGACATCCGAGTCCTCGGATGGACCTTCGCCCAGGTGGGGGTCATACTTTGAAGTGGCCATTGGACCCCCTTCCGCCTGGGATCACACCTGGGTGTCAGGTCTGCTGCGCTCCACCCACATCTTGAGTAGGAAAATAATAATTCTTGTTATCGCGGACACAAATTGAAAAGATTTTCTAGCTGGTTTCCCCCTTTTTTCGACCATCCATGAGACAGTCATACACAACCTCTGAGCACTGAGTTACAAAAGGGGGGCGTGGTGAAGGGCATGACTTACCACTATTGAACTTTGTGTGCCTATCAGCAGACATGGAAGGAGGCGAACCCTGCATTATTGGCAGTCTCAAACTTATTTAACAATAAATAATTGTATGCAAAAGACATGTCATTACAACTGCATTTTGTTTTGTGCCATCTAGGGTAGGATTTTCTTCTCCTCAAAATAAGGATCATGAACTAGTTCAAGTCTGACTGCCGGACTGCCTTTGAAGTTATCATGTTAAACTGGTGATGACCTGTGAGGGCCTTGTGTATAAGGCACGGTGCCTAAAGAGGATGACCTCACCTCAGTCTTCCTGTTACAGCGGCTGATCCATAAGTCTGTGATTTACACAATAGATAAGCTGTACAACATGCTTTTTGCCTATGTTTGTGGGTAGTTATGACTCTGAGTGTAATATTTTCACTATTATACACTTACAGAAAAATGTGCAAGACATGCATATATATCTACAAATAAATACAATACAGTAAATTATCAAGAAACACTGTATACATTTGGAGAAGCTCAGTCTGAAGGAAGGCATAGTAGGAGGAGTGGACTGGGTTGAGAAAGGCCATATGGTGCCAGAAGCAATGGGAGGCCAGGCTAGTGACGGCATCTGTCATGGTGTCTTAGCCATGTCACACTGCTCTGCAGTACAAGTACACTGGGGTATCCAGTGGTTTTCTGGTATAAATCAATAAACTATACAAATACAAATGTTATGTTTGTATGAAACCAGCCATGACAGTTCCTCAAGGCTCAGGCTTAAGATGGGATAGACTTAGTCATTCTTAATGTTTCCAAGGAGCTGCAGACGAGAGTGAGAAAGAGCATGATTGCTCTCCAGTGAGGGATTGAGGGTTTCAGTCGTCAAGATGCCTTGGCATACATCACTACACCGTATCCACACGAGGCACACAGATTGGACAAAAGCAGCTTTGCACCTGGTGACAATTTATTATTATTAAGTAATAGCATCTTTCGGATAAACTCTCGTTGAACGCAAGATAGAATTTAATCCCAGAAACACATGTTCCTATTTCAGCATTGTGCCATGCAGAAGAATTAAGATTACTATCACTCAAACTTTTCTCTCTCTTCCTCCTTCTGCACAAACGTGGAATGTCCCCTTTTTAAATCTGCCATTGTGTCCTTCACTTCCTGCTGAGCAACACCTTGCAATCTGATCAAGCTTCTTCCTCTGAGCCCTAAACATGAGCTGTGGTGTGAAGATGCAAAAAAAAAACAATTTGTGCCAAAGCTAAGTGAAAAAATATTAGAACAAATAGTAATATTACAGTCTCACCCTAAAACAATCCAGCCATGGGGTAGTCCTCTTCTCTTTTTTTCGCTCTTTTTCCAGTAGTTAAACCATCCTCATATATTGGACTTTCCTTCTTCCTGTTGGCTCTTGGTAGAATCTGGTTAAGTTTAAGTTTCCCAAACTGACTCCCGCTGAATGCCTTCCCCCTCCCTCCATCTCTCATACTGGCCAGTTAGGTTGCCTCATCAGCCGACAATCTGTCCAGGTCCCAACATAGACTCTGCTGTCTTAAGTCAGGCAACATGCTCTCTCCCTCTCATCCTGATTATAGAAGATTTAAGGATTAAGAGAAAGAAACAGACAGCAGCCAACCTTACTCCCC
The DNA here is from genome assembly GCA_943590825.1 of Bovichtus diacanthus. Classification (NCBI taxonomy): domain Eukaryota; kingdom Metazoa; phylum Chordata; class Actinopteri; order Perciformes; family Bovichtidae; genus Bovichtus; species Bovichtus diacanthus. Next base: position 2,786,675 of record CALSBV010010214.1, read on the forward strand.
TTACAGTCTGTTGAGTTAGTCTGCTCTCTATTTCTCCTCTCACTCACTTGTTTCCACAGCTCTCTCGGAATCTGTCCATCCACAGCTCTCTGCTGCCCGTCTGTTGTGTCACAGAAAAACCTCTCTAACTGTCCAAATAAGTGCTGTGACTGAATCATGGAGGCTCTGGCTCCTAAATCTGCCGTGCTGCTGAGGACCCCCTGCCTGAATAATTTCAGTGTGTCTGTGTGATGGGAGCCAGCAACTTAGGTCTGTTTTCCCATGGAAATCCATTTGCTGGGACAACAAACTAACCCTGCTGTTACTCTAAGCCAGGGGGGCTTACTAGTAATTATTCCCATGACAGGAATGACACACACAGATCTGCATGGAAACACATGGACATTCTGCGATGCATGCACACAAATGCTCAAATACAAGACGCTAGGCTCACACGAACACAAGTAATGGTACTCCCACACAGACGCTATAAAAGTCGGAAGCAACTGATCTGCAAAATCTGCATGGTTAAACGACAGGCTTCTAAGAAAACAAGGCAGACTTAGGTTTTTTCACTGCTCTAACATAATGCTTTTTCACTGCTTTAAACATTCCCAGAGGAAGATCAGAGGAGACCGTGCGTATTTTCTGTTCCAGTACCCACATTTTCATCTATAGTTAATTTAAAGGTAACATAGTTTTGTGTGAACAAAAATATCACAAATTAGAATAACCCAAGTAATCTTATATTGCAATTATAAGAAACCAAGTTAAGATGCTTGAATTAACTTAATTTTTTTTCACATTGGTTCAAGCCTTCTGCTTTGACTGACCACGGTTCTTTTGTTTTGATGGCCGCATCCTATATGTGGACAGGACTATCATGCAAACAGGTTTATTTATATCATCACAGACTTAATCACGTGGTTTGAAAGGTGCACGTAAATAGATTAACCCTGATAGTGAATTGGAGTAGGGCCAATCTGTGACTTTGCGGATGAGAATGAAACCTGCCTTACGCAACAGCTCCTCTCTGTTAGAGGGATGAACACTGCCCCCTTCGGATCAAACTGGGTGATACAGTATTTGGACATGAGCCTTGTTTATGTGGTTCAACAAGATATTCAGATCGCTCACGTTTAAAATAGCTATGAAATTAATCTTCACTGTAGGTTACAGCTGCTGCCTACATCCCCTCCACAAATATCAACAAACTTATAACAAGACACATCTTGTTCGCTCTGAACTTTAACATGTCTTCACTTTGCACTTAGAGTGGAACATACACTCAAAAGTTATTATCAAATCCTTTGTGCCAGCACTATTAACGAGCAAAACTATTTCGATATCAGATGTCCATGACCGTAGAGCGCTGTCTTGACTGAGAAAAGCCACTGTGACAAATTGGACACTCACTCAAAAGCATTTTGATCCGGAGAATTATGATTGCTGATCTGCTCTTAAGAGCTAGCCAAGAGAAGCATGTTGTTGATACCAGCCATCTGAATCAGACACACCTCCAACAACATAATCTCACTAAATCCCATCAAATGTCCCAACCTTATCAGAAGCTGCCTCTTCGGCTGTAAGCCACCAGATCAGATATAGCATCACACTAACCTGACCCATTACCTCAAAGGTGCTATGTTTAGACACGAGACTGAGGTGGGTCTTGACTCCTTACTGATATGAAACGCAGGAAAAGGAAGAAAGGGCATGCTTGGGGGGTGAAGATTTATAGCTTGTAAAAGACCAAAACAAGTTGATAGGAAGACATGTAGAGGAAAGGGAAGTGTGTTTGGCACAACAGGGTGGGGGTAGTGGTGTGTGTGTTTTCCTTTATCCTGTTAGATACAGGGGAATGATCTAACAGCTTTACCAGACGAGGGCAGCACAGCACACTTTAACAGCAGCAGTGTTTGCTTATTACAAAAGAAAATCCGACCGATGTTTACAAATGATTACTAATGTGATGTGAATTAAAGAACATTTTGTTCTGAAGCCCACCTCCTGGCAGTACTTGCACTTTCCTTTTAGGGTCAAAGTTATTTTCCTTCTTATTCTGCAATTTCCTCACAGAGTCATTCACTCATCACTGCAAAAGGCAGTCCAACTTCTCTCCAGACACCAGAGTACCCAGCAGAGGTCAGTGGTAGAGCAAAGTAAGTTGGAAAGAGGCTTGGGAAGCAATGAACTAAGTTTAGCCAGCTCAGTGACTGATTCTAAAGACAGCCATGTGCTCAGCTAATATTAGACTGTTGGCGGTCTCTCCAGGACCGGTTTTACCAGCACTTTGCTCAGACTCTGTGAGCATCTATTATTTCAAGCTATGTGGTTAAAAGACAGAATCTCTCTATACTACTTGGTCTAAAGTGTCTGAAAGGCTGCAGGGGTCAGGTGAAGGAAGCAAGGAGGAAACAGAGCTACATTTGTAAGGCGAGGAGGATATTTTGGGTTAGGACAAGGAAACAAAGAGGAAAATGTGCAGCACGGCTCTCAAGAGCCCCCAAATGGAGTGGACTGATATTGCAATTGCATGTTCAGAATTACTGAACGTACCTTTTTTAATTTTCCTGGCTCAACAGATGATACAAAATCATTGAGATTGTAAGGTTTTTGAAACATTCCTTGTAGTTGTATTGATAGGAAATCTTAAAAGTGTAAGTATTTATATCAAATAACAAGTCTGACATTTTATTCCTTTTTTTTGGCCATTTATGCCTTTTTAGATAGTGCTAGTAGAGAGATGACACGGAATGAGGCAGAGCGATGCAACAAAAGTGAGCCTGATTTGAACCGAGCGCCACAGGCGTGTGGGCTTTGCTTTTAACTGCCCTGGTTAGAGAAAGTGATTCTGATGTGTCAGGTCAGGTTTGACCTTGTGCTAATGGCTAGTGTGAGTGATGTGAAAACTTTGCATGATCACCAAGTGGTTGTTGAAAGCAATCATTGCTTCTTCCGACTGAAAGCTTAGTGTTTCCCCATGCTCACAGCTTCACCTCTGCCAGTAATTTCTCAGAGGTCTTCACTGCTGCCGATGACTAATGGTACTCAATAAAGATGAAAGCTATCCCACAAGTCATGTAAAGACATCTCTCCATAATATATTGGATCAAAAGCAACTACCCCCCACTTCCCTCCAGTGCATAAACCACATTTGTCTGAGTTTTCAGTCAAACAGAGGCATGCAAAACACACGCAGAAGAAATAACCTCCCACAGGAATGGGAGCTGATCTTCAATTAGCACGTGAAACATTTCAAATGTCTTTCTTAATATTATATAAATATAAATTATAATATAATTTTTCTACTTCAAGAAAAGTAAGATCGGCATTGTCCGAGGAAAGTGCTACAAGAAATGGTCAACAAATTTAGTTGGTATCTACTTTTAAATATCTAGGGTTTTTAAATGACGACCACGTGTCTGTTAAGCTGCACATCCAGTAAAAAGCTGAAGCTTTTACTTGGATTTTACTTTAGAAACTACTTTTGTTTTTCTTTTTGAGGTAAATGGAAATTGGTGGAGTCTTAAGTTTTTTTGTTGTTGTTCATTAATGCCTCTGCTCACTGTCTTCACTTGCTGGAAAGCGTCTCGAGGCGTAAGATTCATTGCAAACTGTGGATCTCTTACTCACTGTTTTATACCCAAAAGGGAATTGGCCTGCTGTATGTAAACATATATTTGTATATTTGTGTTTTTATTTACAAAGTGTTCTTGGTAAAATTCTCATTATCACATTATTTGTCATTATCCAGAGCAACTTACAGTAACTAACAACAGGGACAGTCCCCTGGAGCATCTCGAGGTTAAGAGCCTTGGTCAGGGGCTCAATGGTGGCAGCCTGGTATTGAACTCACAACCTTCCAGTCTTCAATCTACATAAATCAATTGAGTCCAGGCTGTCTGTGTGCAAATGATTGATCAGATACATTTTTTTTTATATTACTCAAATCTATGTGCTTTTATGTTAAAAACTGTTGAAACTCTGTTTTGAAACTGTCTTGTTGCCTGAATGTTCACGTTAGCTGTTAAACATGAATTAAGTTGTGTGTGTGTGTGTGTGTGTGTGTGTGTTTCCATGATACAGGCTCTGCACGTGGAGTGCAGAGTCAATCTGTCAGAAATGATGCCTTCAACTTTTAATGGAAAATGATCTTTCAATTAGCCACAAACAAACACACACTGCTGGTTTGACTAATCAGTACTTCAGCAGTTAAAGAAGTTGTGTAAGTGTGTGTGTGTGTGTGTGTGTGTGTGCAATCGGGGACAGTCTCTTAAATACTTGAGCTTCATGGGCTGTGTATTCATACCTTATTTGGGGCTGCCCCGCTGCTCAAGAGTTCACACAATCCATGTGTCGCTGCCTGAGACTTGGGCAAAGATAAAGAGAGTGTATAGTGCCAGGGCGGTTCAACAGAAAGAGATATAGAAACGATTGAGATAGTTTAAGATTGGTAAAAAATCCAGGTAGTGAAGACAAGGAGCAAAAGAATGGAAGAAGAGCAAGAACGATGAAAGGAGGAGAGGTTTTGGGAAGGGGGGTGGTGACCCTGTATAGCCAATGAAGAACAAGAAAGGAGAATTCCAGGGAGGGTGATGTGCTCAGTCTTGAAGTCACGGCTCACCATTTCAGCACTGAGACAGAAAGACAGGAGGAGACCAACCTTACAGAGAAATGCTTCCACACTGTCTAGACAAAGAAGAGGACAGCTGACTCTGCTCAAGAAGGCCCTAGAAAATCTTCAGAGTTTCCCGGGGAAGCTTATATTGAGAGCACAAGGTGGTTATTTTCACTGGAGTAAGCTACAGTTAGAGACACCGCCAGCCAGCTCACCTGTGTCTGTATTAGGGGAGGTGAGAGAGAGACAAGGAGGGACGAGCTGTGAGGCTCTTGTCCAGACAAAAACATGGCCATTTCTTACAGGATCAATTATTCATATGCATGAGGTTTCCTGTGTGTCAGGCTGGAACAAGGCGGGCTGCAGTGGCTCAGCTCCAAACTGTGGCAGAGTGTGCCGTCAGACAAGAGCTGAAGGAGCAGAAAACAGGGGGACAAGAGAGATAAAGGACCCAGAGAGACAAAGGGTCACAACAGCAGAGGAGAATCATTTGAGGAGAGTTTTTTGTTTGCCGTTTGGGGAGAATGAAGGCTCTACACAAGAATCAGGGACGCACTGACCAGATGTTGGGAGCCATGGCTGACGTGCTTACTTCCGTGGCCATGCCCAATCAACAGTGGGTGAGTTGTAGACCTGTTTATGTATTTTACTGGCTGTTTATATGAAAGGATAATGGCACTAAATTAAAAAAGGAAACACATACGGAGGTATTTTTAAGAGCTTGCGGAGCATAACGTCCAGCTTATTTTGTTACACACCAAGTTAATTTTGTGTCATCTCTATATTAACATGAACCTAAAATGGTCAAGCCGGACAAGCGGAGAGAGCGAGAAGGATTGCTTGTCTCTGTTCAGCGCTTTGGAGGAATCTTGAATGTTTCAGAACAGGAGGCATAGTAGCGGTGGTTAAACCATCTCACCATAAACAAACTCATGCAGGTCTAACGCCCCACTGCAAGCCAGCAAATTCACATCCTTTCTTCCTTCCCTTTATCTGCCATTAAATAAACGGTCTGCATTACAGATGATCTGCTTTCTGATTGGTTAGAGGGATCTATAGCAGCCACAAGAATTTTTATTCTTAAAAATGAACAGAACTTCTATGATCGTCCTCTTCAATTACAGATCTACAAAACCAATTGAAGTCTGACGTAAATTCATTCAAAAATAGCATTTAATGAACTTCAATGAAACATCTGGATGTTGTACCAAAAGAGTGTACCAAAAGATCCAAATGGTTTTCTCTTTCAATCTCTGCTTTCTCTTCCAAAAATGTTTATCTTGATAAATCATTTCCTCCCTGGCAGAGAGTGGTAAAAACTAAATAAGATTATAATCTCCCTCCATCCCTGCAGAGGAGTGATAACTGCCTCTATTAACCTTTACTATGCTGCTGCTGGGTTTTTAAATAGACTTCAAACTGCTGTCTCTGTGGCAGAAGTTGGACCTCAACAATTTCTATTGCATTCTTGCTCAGTGTGTCATGGAGAAAAGGATGAAGAAGATGCAGGGAATAGTGGAAAAACACAGCCACTGGTATAATGTTTTGTGGTTATGTGACCATAAGCACTCTGTATAATCTTACCATCACTTCCTCCTTGAGAGCAGGGCTCCACCGCTGACAATGGCATCTCTGTGTGTAGCTCTCAGAGGGGGGTGAGGCGGACCTCCCATCAAGCGAGGAGGAGAAGGGGCCTGTGCAGGGCCAGTGGGAGCCAGAGAGGCTGGAGTGGGAGCAGCAGGCCACTACTACAGAAAACCCAGAGCGGAGAGAAAGAACAGGTAAGACCTGAAAGGGCTGCAATGAGCGTGACATACCATTTTGTGTCTCCAAACCCACAATAGTAGTCCAAACATTGGCCCTCACCAAACCAGTCAGCTTAGAGACTCACCGAAACACAAACTTCCAGCCTCAGCTTTGATTCTTTGTGTGAAGCGTCTCAGATTTCCGTGCAGTGACGCCTGAAACAGCCTGCCCAGCCACTCAATCACTTTCACGAGAAACTCCTTGCTGCAGTCTGTGATGTTGACATATATGCAATGATGATTTCTAGATTCAAGATTTATAACGTAAAGTGTGTATGTGCCAGGTGTGCTGCTGCCAGTTTCAGCTCAGCATGCCCTTGCATGTTAGCCATATGTGATTTCAGGATAAAAACAGACCTGAGCGCCATCATATCTGATAGTCATCATCAGGCAGTAATAATCAGAAAGAATCAGATTGGAGTGTTGGTAGTTTACTCTTATACAACTCCACCCTCTGTATCCTTTATTAGCTCTAAATTGCTTTGCTGTAATGTACCATACATAAATAAGTTTGAAAGAGAAAGAGTTCTTGTGTCTGCACACATGCAACACTTTCCAGATGGGGCAAGAAAAGCTGTTCTGCCCCAACACTGTTGGTTACACTTATTCTGATTTTGCTGTGAAAGGGTTGCGTGCATTGCCATTTTCCTTGAGTGGAATGGAACAAAAGGATCTTTGTAGCTGGATCTGGGTTTAGGTTAGAGGGAGTGTGTGTGTATATATGGGGGGGGGGGGGGTTTGGTGGCGAGTACCATGTGGCTGGACCACTAACTGTTGTGCAGACGAGTACGTGGCGTACAGAAGGGGTGTGAGTGAGGACAGAGGAAGCTGTCAGTGATGCTTATCTGTAGTGGTCTTACTCAAATGGGGTTTGCTGTTGAGGTTAATGCTGCTAAATATTACTTTAGTGCAGAGCTCAGTGCTCAGAAAAACAAAAGAAGTAAAGAAATACATTACTCAGTGACATGTGGAAGGGTGATGACCGAAAGGGAGATTGTTTATTCCAGTCCCAGACAAGCTCCTTTGCTCAATTGTTTTTGCATAGCCCAATTTCCTCCGGATGGGACATTGGATGGAAAATCAATGAAACACGAAGCGGAAAAACATGTGAACCACAACAACAAGATACAAACGTTGTTGTAGTACAGCGTAATGTAGGGCTGGACGAGAAGTGTTTACATTTTTCGGCTCTCCGTACAATCGGACCATGGCAAAATTCCCATGGTTCATGGTTTTATTGTACAAATGAACGGAATTGAAAGTTTTTCAAAATAATAGTTTTTCAAAGAACTTTCCCTCATGCCATTCAATGCAAACATTTTGTTTAGTAAATGCCTGAATATGAATAATTGATAATGTTATTTTGCCTATATCATCAACCTGTAGCCAAGATATTGCAGTGCAGAGGACATGCTCCTCACAAAATCTTTTTTTTTCACTATATATTTTTATAATCATAATATTAATGTTGGGCAACCTAGAACTCAAACATTAAGTATACATTCTTATACAGTCTAAATGAGCCTTTTGTCTATAACAAATTTCCTTTTGCACACTTGTCATATGAATAGATACATTTTTATTATTATTAATTCTATTAACATAATAATAGTTCTTAAAGTCTTCAAACATATAGAAAATGAGAGACTTTACATTTAGCTTCTGGCAAAGGTCATAGTGTTGTTTCCATCCCTTGCTGTGTCAGTGAAAGAGAAGGAAAAAGAGGAGAGGCCCCTGCTCTCTTTAAAGACGTGGTTCATGGGGCCATAAGGGCCATCTGTTATATGTTGAACATAACATGCCTGCAAGTGGCTTCCCAGGAATCACAGGACAGTGCCAAACTCCACAAATTCAGATCTCCCCCCATTTCTCAATTCCATCTTACTTTGCTCTTCTTTCCCCCCTTGTCAGTAAATCCTACTGCAGTTTGACTTTCTATTTTCCTCTGATCATCTTCTTGCTGTTTTCCCTAACGTCTCCCTTTTGTTCTCAAAACCCTACGTATATCTTATTTTATTTTCCCTCAAAGGATTGTCTTGCTGTGGTATTTTAAACTTGGCTTCACCTCCAAGTATGCAGAGCTTCTGATCACATTTCCCTCAAATCTCATCATTTATTTCTGTCTCTTGGCTCCTCAGCAGCCATATAGTTCACACTCTCACCCTCCCCAGACAATACGTGTCTAGCGTCTGTTTGGTAACACAATCAGTGATGGATGGCCACGTGTGTCCAAACTCTCTGTGTTTTTTGCAATGCTTTTTTTCAAGGTAAAATGGACGAAGCCCCATCGATAGGAAACCGTTCTGAAGCAGTTACAATAACAGCGTTGTATTTGACCCGCAACTGCATGCACCCACTGCTCATGTTTAAATAGATATGCATTAAGCACGTCTCCGTTTTAACTTCGACACATGCTTCTTATTAGTGCAGGAAAAGGTATGCCATAAAATTGTGTTATTTATGGGAAACATGATATTCTTTTAGACATACAGAAGTAGTGATAAACATGTATAGGAACATAATATGACAAAAGTGAATGTTAAAGTGAATATTTTTTAACAGTATTACAATTTTCTACAAATATTTTCCTGAAATATTGAATGGATTTGAAATACTAGACATCAAAACAAGAATTTGGAGAGTATTTAAGTGTCTTTAGTCTCTAAAAGTCTAAAAAGTCGTCCGCTTTTTCTGTCTCTTGATAAAAAGCGATTCCAATGAAACACAGTTATGTTTGGAAGGCACATGTACTCAGCTTGGCACTCACCTCACTTGGATGCAAATTAAATGATATCATTCACCATATTCATGAGTAGATGTGAGGTAAACTATGTGGAAAATGCATGCCCTTGTCCATATTGGGTTTCATGAGAGCCTGTGAGAGTGTGCCATCACAGGGGGAGTGCTGATCCCAGAGGACCCTGGGACTGAACTGTGTGTGTGACCTTAAATGGGCAGAGATCAACCTGAAGCTGCATCATATTGTGTTGTAAGGGCCAGGACATTTGACAGCATTGCCTCACACAGGTAGACAGTGTAATTGGGTTTATTTACATTGATTATAATATCTCACATGTGTGTGTGCCGTGCTGGATGACTTCATACATTCTGAATCAGAAAATAGTGCTACCCACGTAAACAGCAAATGTTTCCTACTGTATGTGTATGGAGGCCTATACATTGTTAGACATGACCATGATGTCATATGTAAAAGCTCTTTCAAGTACTGTCTGTGTTCCTGGGTGATGTCAAGATAGTTTGATATTCCATGTCTGTTTTGCAATGCACCCCTGATGATGTTGTAAACATTGAAGAAAGAAAAGTCCTGATTCTGTTATCTGTACCTTTGACCTATAGATCTGACCCTTTCATCACCTTTTATGTTGAAGGGAACACTTGCTTATTTACACGTCCAGCAGTTACAGAGCAACATTATCATTCATTTGGAGTTGTTTTTGTGGCCAACTAGCATCTTGAGGTCTAATATTCACTCTCTCAGCTCTGTTCCTGGTCTCTACCATCTCCTAAAGCAAATATCTGGCTCTTTAGCTGCTAGTCTCTGACTGTATCTGTCTGCTGTTTGGTGCTGAGCAGTGTTTTCTTTTTAGAGCTTTTTCATGAAAAAAACAGCTGCCTGCTTTGTAAGACTGTGTGGTGAAGCAGCGTCAAAAACATGTGAATCATGTCCTATTACATGAATAATTAAGTTTAAAAAAATACTTCATGTGTATTTTTGTAGAGATAAATTGCAGAAGTTCACGGTGTGTTTCAGCGAAGTGGGTTAGGCAGGGCTAGCTGGAAGGCGTAGGCCAGGCAGGACACCTCACAGGTCACTGCTCCACAGCGCAGCTGGCATTTAGACCACAGACTGACCTGGAAGGAAAGAGGCAGATGGAGACACGTAGGCGCACGTAGTATGTGCACACACACATTAATGTGCTCCCAAACGCACCACTTACACTCACAACGATAATTTGCAATTTAATCAGTTTATAGATAAGGATTTGCATCATGATTCAGACTGTATTTTAATGTAGCAGAAAGACTATCTCTGAATCCCTTTTTCCCGACAGAAAATCTCTTTCCCTTGACAGTAAAACCTTTGGTCTCAGTAATTATTAATCCAAGATAAAGCAGCAGTGTCTCTCCCTGTGTGGTCCCTGGGTTTGCTTTTGTTTAATTAACATTTTCTCCTTTCGGTGGCGTTTTTAGCTCAGGTCTAAGCCTTGAACACAGTCAGCAGCAGTACCAGAGTCTCAGTGCTATAGCACTGCTGCTTGTAGAGCAAGGTTCACAGAACAGTTCCAGAGAGATAGAGAGAGGGAGGGTCAGGTAGAGGAGGAAATCTCTGACAAGCTCCAGTTTAAGTCCTATCACCGTAGTTTTGTTGGAGGAGCTGGATGGGGAAAAGATTGTGAGGAGTATGTGTTTGTGTGAATGTACGAAGTGTGTCTCTGTGTGTATGCTCGCAGTTGTGGGTGGTACATGAGTATCGTGGATGTTTTGAGAAACAAGTCTCCACGGGTGGTGTAACTCCCCTCTGTGCAGTACAGAGCTCTGCTGCCGGAGAGCTGCACTGCATGTTGAGGTATAGCAGTGGGAGGTACTGAGTGGTACTAATGGTAAAGTGCGCACACAAATACATGCACAAACACAGAGCAATCCCACCTGTCTGTCTCCCGGGTGTATGCCAGCAGTGTAGTTCAGTCTATTTAGACAAAAACAGCAACTCTCTGCAGACCAGCAGCACCGAACAGAACAGTTACTCTGTGACTTCTGCTCCATGATGGGACCTCAGCCAAAAGCCAAAAACCTCCCCCTCACACCGGCTTGTTCAGAATGCCAGTTTGCCTTAATTGGCGCTCAGCTGAGAGATGATGGGAGGAAGAAAAAGAGAGGAACTAAGGGAGAAAAAGCGACGGAGAGGGAGGAAGGAAAACTTAAGTGAGCATATTTTGGCAGGGTTTCAGCTGGCTGATGGGGTGAGGAGAGGCTAATGTCAGTGGGGGGTTGGGGAACACACTGCGTACAAGCAACTGCATATCTGCTGAACTGAGACTCACTGTAGCTATTAGTATGCATGCTTATGTCATATGAATTCTGTGTATCTGCGTTTTAGTGCGTGTGCATTAATACTGGACATTATGAATGAGTTCACTGCAGCAAGGTGTATTGTTTTTACGATATCTGTATTCCAGGAATGTCACTACAGAAGCCCATTAGGAGATTGCGTGCATTTGCGTGAGCTGATTTACATTCATAAATCATACTCAAGATTCCTCTTTGAATACGCCTCTTCAATGTGACTGACTGTCTCCTACACAGAGTGGAAAGACATTCTCCCTGTTTGGCTGGCTTGGCTCGGACAAAAACACACACATCCATCTACTGGCGTGCTTATAGATTAGACAAGCCTTTAAATCTAGTCCGGTGTGAATGTACAAGTATGGATTTTATTCACCCTCCTATCACTGGAGGTCTCTTTCTCCACGTCTGCACAAGCATACGTGTGCAGATAAATCAGCTTTAGTTTGTGTCGTGAGGGAGATGGAGAGACAGAGCGGAGGAAAAAGATGAACGGGTGTTCATGGACACCACATATCGCGCTCCCCCCTTCAAGCCATTGGAGGAACATTTTTTCTATGTTTTTGTTAACATTCAGGCCATTGCACGTGTCTCCTGGGCCAATTTCGGTGTTCACCTATTCAAAGTTTCATCCCATACTGAGAAAGCGATACTGAAGGTGTTGAACATCAGGGGTCAAACAGAAATACGATCCGCAAAAATCGGCATTCAATTCATTATAGTAATTAATGTTCAACGGCAATTGCATTTTATATTCCAAACATTTGTGACGCTGTTATTGCAGAAAAGATTTTGATGACTGAAATTAGAATAAAACATAATGTTCATGTTTGAAGCAGCACTGCCAAGTGAGTGAAGCGACCAATAAACCTTATGCAAGTACAAATGCCCCCTACTGGGTCTCTCTTACTAACACAAATATTTTAATTTAAGAGCACATGAAAAGAGTCCCCTGAATTCACTTCATGAATTTTGAATGCATCTCAAGAGCAGTGTATTCTCCATTATTTCCCCGCTGTGTAGTCGTTGTTGGAACAGCACAGGCAGCGTTTGCTGAATTTGCAATGCTTTGCCCTCGGATTCTTGTCTCAGTGTCTTCATTTTGTCTTGTTTCTTTTAAAATCTCTGTTCTGCTGTCAGATCCAATGTTTCTCAACCCCCTTTTTTAATTGTTTTTCTATGCCTAGGCAGTGTTTGGCATCCATATCAGCATCAGACAAGTGGAGACATTCAGCAGCGCAGTTCAATATTCCTCTGGTGAATTGCTCCTTCAATCACAGTCGCTTAAAGCATCCATTATAAGCAAAGGATGGGAGAGAGGGAGACAGGCCGGGAGGAGGAGGGGGGAGGATTGTGATCTATCTGTGTATTGCAGAGTGTAAGCGTTGCATGTGGAAACACAGTGTTCTGTCTAAACCTAGATAATATATCAATCTGTCACTGTGGGGTTTCTCTCACTTGAGAAGGACTTTCTTCTTTTACATGTTATCGTTGCTTTACTCAGCCCTGTGTGTTTGTGAGCGATGGTGAGAGAGTCAAGTCTAATGCAACTTTGTGTGTGTGAACTCTACTTGTGTGGGTAATGGGTGAGGCAGCCAGACTTCTCTGTTTGCTCTGACTGTCTCCTGTAGATGACAGAAACATCCTGACGGCAATCTGCCACCACCCTATCACTGCGGAGAGATGCTGGAGACACAGCCCTGCCAATCGTTGAAGCACTCGACATTGCGCCTCAGCGGCGTGCGTGTTTTTGTGTATGCGCGCACATTGGTTTGCTGCCAGCCGATACTCAGGCTTCTCTTGTTTCCGCCGATGCCCCAAAAGAGGAACCTGAGTGGGTGCTCGTCTTTGTTGCAGTAACCAGGTGATTTCCACCCAGTCGGATTGTAGAGTGTGTGAAAGGAGCGTGGCGTGATGGGTGCTCCAAAAGTGAGATGAGATCACATAGTGAGTCATGAGAGCCAAGAGGCTTCAGACTGAAGAAATGCTGTTTGTTGGTCAGAAAGTAATTGGTTTGGTCTTCGAACGTGCTGTATTTCAAAATAGCGTCATCCCTGACCTTTATCCTTTTCCTGCTTCCTGCTTCCTTCGTTTCCAGATATAAATGTTCCTTGATTAATCCAAAATATTACATATAGATATTACCATGTTGTTATTTAACTTATACATGATTTTCATAAAATTGACTATATCACGATATATTGATGTCGTGATATGAAATTACATTTACAGATTGTATCTGTGTCGACCACTCCTCCTCATTCAGAGAATCAATATCATTCATCTCTCCAGTCAACCTGGGATTTCTTCAGTCTAAAGGTTTCTTTGGTTAGACCGACCCACAATACTGTAATGAATTGTCAGTCTAAATGACTTATGTTGCACCCACGCACGTGCACACACGAACACGCACACACCAAGAATGCCAACGTGCCGGCATTGTGAAATTCGAGACCGCCTGCTCACTCAATGGAAACACAAAGAGGAAAAAAACCCTCGCCATGCCGGCCCCATGATCATAAATGAACACAGAAGTCAATTTTGGAGCCGTCCCACCCAGGAAAGCCCTCTATAATCCATGACGTGAACACACACTCTTGAACTGTTTACACTTACGGGCAACTGATGATGACACTGTCTTCCCTTTACTGGGAAATACATGACACCTTCAACCCAACATGGCCTCTCCTCTGTAAATAGCATTATGTATCATTACAATCCTTGGTGGTACTATTTCCAGAGAGCTAGATTTCCACTGTAGAGCATGGCATTTCGCTTGGTCTTGGATTTGGATAGTAGGGGACAGCAGACGAGTGAGGAAACAGAAGGGAGCAGGGGAAAAACAGCTGAGAGCAGAGAAACAGAAGACAGGAAGAGAGAAAATAAGGGGAGTGGGAACCTTATCCTGGAATAGCCAGCAACTGGAGCTGCAGACTCCACCCTTCTCACCCCTCCCCTTACTCTCTCTCTTTCTCTTTCTCCCTCGCTATCTCTCACTCTCTCTCACTCTCTCACTCTCTCTCTCTTTCTCTCTCTCTCTCTCTCTCTCTCTCTCTCTCTCTCTCTCTGAAGCAGTCTCCTCGTCTGTCATTTGACCAGGCAGTTCACAGAGGCGAGAGCTCAGCACCAAAAAGAAAACAGAGAAAAGGAGAGACAGAGGGAAGGGAAGCACATTCAATATAACGATAAGCTTGCTGGAATGTTTCCTTGGCTGTTTTTCACCAACTGAAAAAGCCTGTCAGAGTGGATTTCTTCTTGGCTGCTGCTTTTGTGGACTCTTTCTCTTCTCTCCGCTCTGGATGTGGGCTTTAAGTCTGTCTGCAGTCAACTGAGGAGGATCAACTGACACCTTTTGGGGATTTACACTTTGAGGAGTAAACCTCTACTTTGTTGAGGGGAAGAGAGGGAGACTAAGAGAGACAGAGAAAGAGAAGGGGGGGAGGAAAGAGAGAGTACCGGGCCATGCCCACCTCCGCTCATGGTTCAACAGCATGAAAGGGGGCCACCATCACCATCGCCACCACCGAGGCTGTGGCTGCCAACACTTGTTCCGTAAAGTCCTGGCCAAGTGTGGCTGCTGCTATGCCCGAGTCAGAGGTCAGTGTCACAGACTTACAAACACAGAAAAATATTGAGATTTTCATCAAGTTTGTCATTGTCAGTCTAAGTTTCTTTGCCTCGAGGTCGAGCATGTTTGAAAGTCTGTTTGTTGATTTTGTGTGAGAGCGGTTACTTGTATGTGTGTATGTTTTTGTTGATAGTACTGAACTGAAGCAATAACTCCTCCTCTCCTTCCATTTAATACCTCTACATTCACTCGCTCTTCTTCTCCTCCACATTTTCTGAGATGTCCACCCACCTCTTTCCTTATCTCTCCCTCCATTCCTGCGAGCATATGCTAATGGTTTAAGTGTAAGCTTCAATCCTCTCGCCTCAAGCTAAAGCAACAGATGTGTGTCACATATACATCAGAGCAGGCGAAATAAAAAGTCCCTACACATGACTACACAGTGAGGAAGAGGAAAGAGACATGCATCACACATTCTTCCATTAAAAATAGAGGAGGAAAGAGTGTGTGCGTGTGTCAGTGTGTGTGCGCGTGTGTGTGTGTGTGTGTGTGTGTGTGTGTGTGTGTGTGTGTGTGTGTGTGTGGGATTTGGAGGGTGACCGTCCTCATCATGATGAGTGTGTGTCAGTCAGGTATGTGCAGCACGTGGATGGATGAAACACACAGGAGGACTGAAACATCACTCTACCCCAAACACTGAGGGCTGAACAAAACAGCAGTAATCTCTCTCTCTCTCTCTCTCTCTCTGTCTCTCTCTCTCTCTCTGTCTCTCTCTCTCTCTCTCTCTCTCTGTCTCTCTCTCTCTCTTCCTGTCTCTCTGTCTCTCTCTTCCTGTCTCTCTCTCTCTCTCTCTCTCTCTCTCTCTCTCTCTCTCTCTCTCT
>CALSBV010010214.1:2803013-2818247 GCA_943590825.1 Bovichtus diacanthus
TCTCTCTCTCTCTCTCTCTCTCTCTCTCTGTCTCTCTCTCTCTTTCCAACCCTCCTGTTTGTTGTGATGAAGTGCAGCAGCAGTGGTCCATTAGAATAGTGTGGTTGAGTAAAAGCAGCGGGTGGCATGATATGTAATAACAAGGCTGGTGCAGCTTCTTTTTTTCTTTTTTTTTAGAGTTTAAACAAAACTAAGGACTCACTAACATGTAACTGAGAGCAGGACAAATCAGAAATCGAATCTCTCTATGTTTCCTCTCTGTGGACAAACGTGACTTCCCGTCACCGTAGCTTGGAAACCAAATGAAAACAACAGCGACGACTAATAGCACTATATGAGTTTACACTGCGGTGCCACGCTGCGGGTTTGTTACCTTTTAAAAGCCTACATCAAAGGGATAAACAGTGGACCTACCCGCTGGGGCTCTGCACATGGGCAGGGGGGCTCATGAAGTAGACTTTCATATTATTGGCCAGCATTGTTGGATACATACCTCAGATTCCTTCAGTTTAATCTCTTATGTAATGGATATTCTCCGTTTTCATAGCCTGCAGCTCCCCACTGCACCTCTACCATGTTATCATAGCAAATATGCACACGCTTAGATCCTGATGTATAAACATGCGAGGGAGTGGAGGAATGAAACATTTCAGGCTATTAAAAGAAATCCCAATAAATATACAGTAAGAGCTTTATTCCAACAATGCAATAGGCTTGGATTTGTTTAAACAGCCTTGAATGTATTAGGAGGCTGTTTTAGTCCAACATGACAAGATGTTTTATATTTTACAGTTAGAAGCAGAAAACCTCTTGATCTCATTTTACAATCTGCGCAGGAGAAATATGAGTACTCTACCCCCTCTGGAGAAACCACATAATAAAACTACAGTAGTCTCTTAGAGAAACTTAACTATTAATAGGAATCCATGTGCTCCATAAAACCTCCTCATAGAGCATGTGAAGAACATTTCTCTAATGCTGTGAAGCAGTTTCTATAATTAACACAGTGGCAGGGGGAGAAGGGCGGCTGTAGCTTAATAGCACTTCCTCTTTAGAACTACGTCTCTTCTCTGACTTTTTATCTGATACATTTAACTTTTCAAACTCATTTACTGTGTATATCTGCGTCGGAAAATAAACTGACACCCAGAACCCTGTTTCTGTTGTAGTGTTTACAGGAAAAATACTGAACAATGCAGGTCTGACCTCAGTAGCCAAGGTCTTCAGCACTTCTGGTAGTCCCAAGTCAATGATCTTGCAGGTCAAGCATGTCACATGTTTGACTGCAGGCGAGTTAAAAAAAAAAAAACAAAGACAAAAAAAACACTCGCTGTTTTTTTCCAAGCTGAGATAATCAGAGTAAAAATACAAACTAATGGCTTGGTGTGAGCTGCCAGATTTCTAATGTGACTCTAGCATCACCAACAAAAAAAGACGTTCCTCTTCATAGTCATTTTCATCTCAGTGACAGTCTTAGTCTATTGTATCGGACAGAACAGTTTACGGTGCATCTGCGCTGTTAATTGATTCTAAAAAAGCCCTCCACTGACTCAAGAGGAAATGATAGTGTACAGCGTGATTCATTCCCTACTTTGGCATACTAACACTTACTTGTACGCTGGATGATGACACACAGCGCAGTATACCATTATGCCACACCATGTGAGTATAAGAGTCGTACGCCTCCATTCACACGCGCAGTCAAATCAACACACATTTACATGAAGCAATCGGCGAATGAATGACTAAACTGGAAGAAATTTCAGCTGCTGTCACTTGGATTAATAAATTAATTGCCCAAGATGACCATCAGTACTGCTTCCAGCCAGTTTACTTTTATGCAGAAAAAAGGGGACTGCAGTGCGTCAGAAACCCTAGTGAATCAATGGCTTTTCTGTGGCCTTATATGGACTCTCCTGCCACACATTTTTTTTCACTTCTTAATCAATGTGTAATAAACAGGAAGAACATAGTCGTTATAAGCATGACAATGTGTGCATGTGTGCAGGGGTTATTGATGCGTGTGTGTGTTGCAGGTGTATTACAGTACTGACAAGTGCCAGAAGGCATGAAAAACAGAGTCAGAGTCAAACCTGACGGGCGGGGTATTGATCTAAGCACTACTCAGGATGATAGCGAGGCCCAGAAAGATGGACAGGTGGAGAGATGGGTATAATGAAAGAAAAAAGCATCTATAATTTTAGCTCTGATGCTAGCGCTGCTCTGCACGGCACGGCACATTAGCAGATTGGCTGCCAGTGGGCCATTAGTGAGGGCCGCTTCCTAGCAAATACTGTTGACTTACCATGTAAAAATAGATCGTGTGTCATCATTTGATATTGTGCTCAGTCAGTTGCCAGATAGGCCAGAGGGAGAAAATATAACCTGTGGATTCACCAAACCACACCTGGTTGGAGGGTTGAGTTTTGGGAAATGTTTTTAATGAGGGAAAGGTGGAATAAAGCAAGTAATATCTAATAGCTAGAATATCTTAATTCTATACCATGCAGCAGGGAATTTAATAAATGTGCATTTGTTTTTGAGGGTTAGGTTTTCAAATAGCAAATTTCAAACAAATGAAGAAATTCACACGACAAGCGTGTACAGACTCAATGACGCTGACAAAGTTTTCCTGAGACATAAATGGTTATGCTAAACATGACGTGTACCACGAGGCCAACACAATCATGTCTGCATCTTTACTGCAGCACAGACTCCCACACACCTGTGGTAAATCTGACACAGTTTCCCTATAGAGGAAACAATAGAAATATAGGGACAGGATGTAGGTAAGATCACATTTGAACAAGGCAGATTGTCGCTCTTACGAGTGCCTTTGAAAATACATTTGAGGCCATGTTTAACAGCACAGTATTTCTATGTCTGAAAACTGGTCTAAAAAGCATACAACCTAATTGTGTCTGTCAAAATACATTTATATATTCAAGCAGCTTATAGGAAAAATATACAATTGAATTTGAAAATGCATTTTATGCGTTTGGCAAGCATTTGCAGCAGTTTTTAAATGCATATGAACAGCTTTCCTGAAAGAGATTGGAAAATGCATTACAATAATACCTTGTCAAAACATATAATGTTTGACATACTTTGTATGTATTGTTTTATGTCAAACATATTTTTGGTTTCCTGGGGAATAATTGTCTGCACACAATACAGATATCTATATTAATTGGTTGTGTGTCTCTCTCAACATGTCCCTGACCTGCTCTGTTCTCTCCAATAAGCAGCTTTACCTCTGTCTGGGAGTTTAAAGATGACTTGGCAGCAGCTGTAACAGTAGCATATCGACTAAAAATGTTTCCATCTGTGGACCCAAAATCTCTCTCCCTTCACAACTTTTTCCTCTGTCTCCTGACTCATATCACTTTCTTTCCCTCCTCATCTTTCTCTTCCTTTATGTCCCTGTAAAGAAGAAAAAGGCTGTGTGGTGTGTGCTGCTTAGTATGTGAATTGTGCGTCTATATGTGTTCCCTGTGCATTTGTGAGTGTGTTTATCTGCGAGTGTTGGGGGCGGATGTTGACTCATGCAGGCAGTGACTTAGGACAAGGATCCCCCCCAGCAATGACACACACACACACACACACACACACACACACACACACACACACACACTTTTATTTACATGCTTGAATGGCAGAGACAGAGAGAAGGGCTACAATTAAACAATTACAAGTAATACAAAAAAAAGCATTATTGTCATTGCTGATTAATCTGTTGATTATTATTATTATATAATTAATTTGATGAATAGACTTATATCTTATAATTGCATTAGCCCTAGTACTTTTCAGCTACTTGGCAATGTTCATCTTCAAAACACGGCTCATTTGCTGCAGGTTCCAGGCAATTTAAAATGAAATACTTTATCTCTGTAGGAATAGTACTTTGTCCCCTCGCCCTACGTATCAGACCAGTCAGAGTGCGTCAAGTGTGACGGCCCCTGGAGGTAGTAAGGTTCAGTGTTTTGCTCAAGGGCACTTGAGCAGTGTGGTTGTTTTCAGACACAGGAATCAGATCCCCAGATTTTCCTGAGACTCCCGAGACCCACGGATAATTTTGATAATAAGTCAAGTGTGCTTTTGACAGAAAGCAGCCCTGTTGGCAAATGTGAGGGAAAAATTGTCATGATAGAACGTGTCTTTTTCTGCTTCAGCTGGAGAACCGTCTTTGTCATCAGCTTATAAGGCAGACTTCAGACATTATGGAAAAAGCCACAAAAATAGCTGAAATTGAAGGTATGCTGCTGGACTGCTGTGGCCCAGCCTTGTGTTCGGCAGTCTGAGATATTTTTAAACTTTGCACCCCAGCCCACCCTCCACCTCGTCATCTCCTCTTGGCCTCCCACCCAACCCCCTGCTCTGCTGTGCAACTGATCTCCTCCATATTGTTTCTCTCTCGCACATGCAGCAGAGAAAAAGACAGAGAGAAAAGAGAGAGAGAGAGAGAGAGAGAGCGAGAGAGAGAGAAAACGAGAGAGAGAGCGAGAGAGAGGAAGAGATATATGGATTGAAAGACGGGATGAGGAGACTTGTATAATAGCAAACCAGTGTTCCCAGTCTCCCAGCTGGATGAAGAAATTACACGGTCTGAATTTTGGGCTGAATGTTGCATGATTTGCCGGCTTGGAATGTGAACACCAAGTGGAGCATTAAGATCATTCCTGGGGCATTTTCATTTCTCTCATTCTCCTCCTTATCCCTTCGTTCCTCTATCCCAGCTCTCTCTTTCTCTCTCTGTCAGACTGGTCGGCATACGGCCAGTCAGACGGTTATTAATTATGTCTTCTCCCCTTTTCACCATCTCCCTGTTTTTCACAGTTCTTTTTTGCTCGACTAAGTGGCCTTGCCCTGACATATTTCCACGGCTCCCATGCCCCTCTCTTCCTCTATCTCCCACTTTCATTCCCTCTTTTTTTCCCCCTTCCTCTGGGCGCTGTTTGTAAACGTGCAGAGGAGAAGAATGAGGGAACAAATTATGAAACACAGGAGTGCATTCCATACCTTGTTTAGAAAGAATTCTCCTACAGCGCAGAGGGGGAGAGGAGCCACTTCCCCCTGCGATTCTACCCCCACTTTCAGCCCATATGGCTCTTTTTATGTCTGCAGTCTTTAGGGGGGGTCTACCACGTTTGTTCCTACTCTATTGAAACTCTGTCATTACTCTCGTTTTACTCACTCTCTTGTTGTGTTTGTGTTTACGTTCTGTCATATTGTAGCTGTGCTGTGATGACGAGAGATTGTGTACAGTCGGACAAAAAACTTGTACACTTTCTGCTGACGCACTCACTGTAAGTCCTAGCAACAGGTTGACCCCTCAGGCCGTCAGAGGAGAGAAGCAGTGTGATTCTGGCTGCTCTCCTCTGCACTTCTCCCCAGAGGACACTTGATAGAGGCCTCGCTGAGAAACTTTCCAAAATAGCGCACACCAAAGCAAACAATGGAAAAGTGACAGTATTGAAAGCGATGTTCTTGAAGAAGTGGGCTTGAGCTTTAAGTACAATTCACAGGAGCTGAGGATGCTGATTCTATATTTACTGACCCTGAGAACAATTGCCTGTTGCGTCTGCGGAAGGTTACGTTTGTTCACAAAATGTACAGTTCAAACAGTGGATGTCAGGTTCGACCAGTTTGTGTTAAGTATGCAATGAGTATGTTACAGGCAGCCTTACACCGTGTGGTTACACTGTTACTCTAGAGACAGAAGATTAGCGTATAGAGAATTAGTTTTGTGTTGACTTCTGACCTGCATGTTCGTCTCTCTGCGGCCAAAGTTCATCACTTGTTTAAAAGTGTTGGATTATTGAGTATCTGGAGTATTACTAAATCACAAAATACATTCTGGCTGAATCAAGACTCAAACATAGCTGACCTGGCTTCTTGGCACTGGTCACACCAGCACTAAAACCTGTGTCTTGTGTAAGAATGTAAAAAGTACAGGAAGTTTATTTCTGGGAAATTGAGTGATTAAGAAAGCGAAGGACAAAAGAAAACTTTTCCAAGAGGTACCGGCAGCCTTTGGCCTCTGCATGCTCCACAGCATTGTTAGCAAACCAAAATTGATGTCGTCCTTTTCTTTTTCTGCAGATGACATGTATTGTCAGTTGTCAGCAGGTACAATTGATGGTTCCTCTTAGTTCAGAAAATGGGCGTGAGGTTTAAAAACAGTCTTGGTGGCTTAGTGGTTAAGACTAAAAACTACAAATAACAACTGCAACACAGAATGTTGGTTGTGCATGTCGCACCCCTCCCTCCCTCTCTCTGTCCGTATGTTTCCTGTCTGCATCTTCACTGAAAGTTTGGACTCTAATCTAATGAAGACAAAACGCACCCCCAGCACTCTGAAAAGCTTTACAATCATTTTTTTTTTCTTTTTATGTATTTCTGTCTAACTCAATGTAGAAGCAAAACTAAAACGACCGTAGCTAATAATACATTTAAAGCCATCACCCCCAGGCTATATCAGAATAATGTGTTTCCGTGGTAACACTCAAATGACACCTGCTGACAACTAGGAGGAAAACATTGGCTCAGTTTATGGTTTGCTAACAAAGCAGTTCAGTGAGCAATTAGGATATAAACAGTTTTCACCCCCTGGCAATATTTGTACTTTCTCTTTGCTTGATTTTCATCTTTAGATTGTCTCCACCTACCCAGAATTGATAGTCCTTAAAATAGTTCAATCCATGGACCTAGACCACACATTTACCTGAGCCACGGTTCTTCCTCTAACACTCAAATTGAGTTTGTGTATTCATAAGACCCTCTTATTGGCCATATGGAGAGCTATTGCTCCAAAGGCAGGATTTCATCTGAAATAGACAAAAGCTGAC
This sequence comes from Bovichtus diacanthus, assembly GCA_943590825.1. Lineage (NCBI taxonomy): Eukaryota > Metazoa > Chordata > Actinopteri > Perciformes > Bovichtidae > Bovichtus > Bovichtus diacanthus. The sequence goes on from CALSBV010010214.1 coordinate 2,809,865, forward strand.
AGGTGCAGATGGTTTTCTTGAATTTGGAATTAGCTTTTCAAAGGCAGCCTTTGTGCGCACAGCATTGTTTTACAAATACGGCTAAGTGGTGTGTTACTGTATAAATACTGATGCAAATCTATGCTAATTATTACATTTCGTGCGTGTGTTTTTTGCTACAGACGAGCATGTGTACGTGTGTGTGAACACATGTGTATGTTGATCTGCTGGTGGCTAATCTTTCGTGCGGCTGTCCCCCACTCTCTCTCCCTTCTGGGTTACGTTGCTATGGCGATGAGAGTGTGGAGCGGTGTAGAGCCGTGGCGAGGAATGAGAATACGTGTCTGAGAAGCCCAGCAAGTCCGACGGAGAATAAGTGTGCCAGCACATCTTACCCTACACATGTGCAGGTCAGCACAGTGTGCCACATCAGCATGAGAGCTACACGCACATGTTTTTTTTCATTCTGTGGTTTCAACACACACGTGAGATACCACGTTTGCAGAATCAGAGTCAGAATCAGAAATCCTTTATTAGTCCCACAGCGGGGAATTGCAGAATTCAAAACAAACCTTACCCTCAATTTACATTTGACTCGTTTAGGTACATATAGATTTACTTAATTTATTTTTAAACATGTAACAAATAAGTAAAAAACAACAATTTACCACATATACAACTCACAAACAACTACCCCAAATATCCACCCAGTGTCAACCAGATGTAGTTAAACAATTACTTCACATTCTTCCTACCAACCCTTCCTCATCCCTAAACCTCTTATACGGTAGTTTTGTCTACTTGCATTTCAGAGAAGTGACCTTGTATACAGCCAGCGTGAATAACAGCAAAAGCCCAGAGGTTAGAGCACCAGAGCTGTCAGGCAGACTGGGGCGAGGAGGAGAGGCTCCACGTCCCCGTGGCCCAGCAGGCACCACAGCTCTGTCTCCCGCTGTCCTCGCAGGCCTCCTGACTGGCACTGCCACAGCTGCCATATGGAATCACAATCGCTTTTAATTTGCTCTGTGTTCTCAGCCACCTCAGGCTTAATGGCAGCCTTGTTTACCCCTAAACAGAAGTGTGAGCCACTCTCTCACGTTCTTTTTTTTGAGTGTGTGTGTGTGTGTGTGTGTGTGTGTGCCCAGATAATCATAGTGATGGTCAACAGCACCCAGTGTAGTGCTGCCTGCTGCTGAAGAGTCTGAAAGGTCAGTGTTGTGATGTGTTAGCCCCACCTTCACAAGCTGCAGCATTAAAGTGGTGTACACATTGATGTATCAATAATTATATTCCAATAATATAATATAATTTATTCTGAACTGGGAAATTCTGCGCAATGAGTATTTTTTACTTTTGGTTCTTTTAAGTATATTTTGATGCTAATTCTTTTGTACTTTAATTTAAGTAAACTTTTGAAGGCAGGACTTGTAGAGTGTCTTACAGAGTATTTTTTACACAGTAGTATTGATACTTTTTTCTTAAACGAAAAAGCATCGGAGAACTTCTTCCACCACTGCCAATCAGTGGACTACGGGCAGTGTTGAGTAGAAACTTCATGGAAAAATGAATATGTTCAGTATCAGTCATCTGTTGTACAGCCTACTCGACAGGATTTTTTTGCCAGATCACAATGTGCAAAGTACATTTATTTTTGTGCCAGGCTACTTGATGAAAGCCTTTAGCTGAAACATAAAGTATTTGCTCATCTGCTGCTTCTGAAAGTACTGTAGGCGTTACAGACGAACACCTGTGTGTGATTTTCTTATCACTCTATACCTTGGCAGTATAAACATCCAGATTCATACCGACCTTTACACGACTCCCCTTTGTTAATAATCATCAAAGCTATGTTCTTCTGACTATAAAAGCATTGTTCTGTGCAGTTGAAAAGAAGTTAAAGAGAGTTAAATAACAAAATCTAACCCAGTTTTTAGACTTTGTGTGAAAGACACAAAAACACTGACGTGAGTGATATAGTTTGAGACGCAGGCTCTCATTTATTGCCATGCCGACAAGGACTGAATTTGTGCCTCTCACAGCTCAACGTGTATCATTAATATTTACTCCAACCACAGCATGGGACAATTAAAGGCTAAGATTTTAGACATTAATACATGTAAGTAGGCATCATCCAGACACACACTTACAGAGTTAAAACAGCTGTATAATTTCCTCTGTGGCTCTGAGGTTATGGGAGCAAATAACAGCTATAAAGATTGAAATGTAATCAGCACTGAAAAGTTGATGTTTAAATATAGATACCAATTAATTTATAGCACTGAAATATTGTCATTATTTGCTCTCGGATTGGGCCTGAAAATAAAGATTTGTAACAGAACACCTGTGTAACAGACTTGGGACGTGGAGTTGTGGGTGTTTACAGGCAGGAGGGGTCTATAAAAGACACTGCATTATGGGAAATGAAGGATTAGGTGTTTTTAGAGCTTGTTCCATACTAGAGAAAAAAGTCAGAATATCTTGTTCTCTTCTGCTTTGATTTTGACCATAGTTTTAATAATGTAATAAGTGAATCATGATTAGTGTCTCTGCGTTCGGTTCACCAGAAATTACATTAAGAGAAATTACGGCAGATGGTGCCGGGAACGTGGCAAGTCTCTTTGTGAATGCTCCTGGAGGAATGTTCGAAAGTTTTCAGGCCCAATAACCACAAACATGGTTCCAGTTTCACATTGCCTGGAGCTTGCTGCAGCAGCAGCTGAGAAAGAAAAAATAATAGCGTCACTGCCTACTCCTGCTGATGCATGGTTTTCTGTGACAAAGTAAGATTCCAATGCGAAGGTGCTGGAAGATTGATGAAAACCTCGGTGGGGATGGAAGGAGCAGCTGAGACATGAATGCACAACCTTGAAATGCATCGCTATACTCATGTTGACCTGATTTGACATCCATTGGCACTAGTGGTGGTCTAGATCTCTCTATCACTTTGGGCCGTTTCATAAGCTCTCATCAGGAGAAGTGTCCGAATCACGCTTTCACATTGTTCCATAGACAATAGGATTAATGCCAGCGTTTCAGGTCTGTTTTTTTTTCTGTGACTGACGCTGCTTTGATGCTTTACCCTGATGAAAAATACTCTACAGAGTCTGGCTGAGAGTGCTCACGGAGATCGACCCTGATGGCTTGTTTGTGTGTCCCTTGACTGAGTCTGCCGCGTAGTTTCTTCTGCGCTCCTGGAATCAGAGCAGTGTGTGTGCATGTGTGTCCACATAAAGTAGGTCAGTAGGAGGACAGGAAATCTGTGTTCACTAGTCTGTCTGACTGCAATGTTGTCTCTAATTGCACATACACACACATATATATATATATATATATGACACACACTATGATGAACAATGGTTGCACTTCTGGACAAATGTCCATGTTTCTAGATATGCTCTCAAGTATATTTAAAATGTGAAATTTACCCTAAAAGCCCCACCCCCCCTTCTTTTCAGTGTTTCCTCCTCTACCCTCACTCAAGGTTTTAGCTTCTATCTATCTGGCATGTGGTGCTTAACCTTCTTTTGCTGATTCCCTAAATCATTAATAATCCCTGATCTTCCCATCTCTTAGCCTCTCCCTCTTTCCACTGTTCATTAAAATACACTTTCATATGAACTGGAAAGACGTATCAGCTTGATCATTTCAGAGGGTTTCTAAGGTTGTAGGTTCAGTATTTTAAGTCGTGGTGTCAAAATCTCCACTAGAGAAGAGAAGAGAGATTTTCGAAGTACTTTTTCCTTTGCTCCTGTGTCATTGTCTTCTCTGCCAGTTGGTTTTGCTTGTCGAGCTTGTGCTGGTCTCAGCAGCTTTGGGGCAGAGCAGGGAATTGCATCAGAGGAGGGAGCTGTGAGTCCTGATCCCAGGCCAGGACCCAGCCACAGTCTGAAAAACACTGCAGTGCAGAGAGGGAAAGGGTGGGTTAGAGTGCAAACAAGGTAGTAAAGAAAAGTGGGGCTTGTTGTAAAAGGGAAGGAGTCAAGATGAAGAGGAAGGGAATAGGGAGGTTCAGGAAAAAGAGAATAGCCAAGGGCCAGGGTTTATTAATCAGAAGCAGCACAAACCAAATACACATGAAATGGCCTGGGGCCAAGAGGATGACATATAATGAGAACAAAAGTGAAAGAGACAAATAGACGAAGAGTTTCATCTTTTCATTGAGTATTACTGCTAACAAGTATACAGTGAGATCTTAAATGTTGCCTTGTAATATTTTTCTGTGAAAGTTTATCAGAGGACAGTTAAAGGGTTTCCGGTCATATGTTTCAGGTACTAAGTGCCTCATTGTCTCACAGGTCTATCAGTCTGCACATCTGAGTGCCTGGGTGCAGCCCAGGTCCTGCTAGCTGATGGGAAGAGTGTCCATTTCCTCTGAGTAGGTGAAATGTAATATACAAGTAAAGCCTGGGCGGAAGTGCACAAGGTGGGGAAAGCAATGAACGAGAGATAGAGAATAAAAAAGATAAGCATGGTGTTGTGTTGAGAGTTGTTAGCGATGACTGAGGCGGGCGCTTGTGTCTGTGTGTTGACCGCCGCGCTCTCAGGCCCCCAGGGTGCTGATCTTTGTGAGGTGCTGGCATTGATTGGCAGCTCTAAGAGTCTCTGAGACTCAGCTGGGCATTTGACATCGTTGGCACTGTGGTGACCAGCAGGCCACCTGCCTCAAATGTGTTGGCTGTTGTTTACTGTGACAGATAGATGACACTGGAAGCTCATGCAAGTGAACAGCCTACACATCTAGACAGCTACCCTGGGGAAAATGTGGATGTCCAATTTCTGTGTACGGGCAAGTATGTGGGCACCTGCATGTCTGTCTGTATGTTTTTGTACTGGTGGAGTCCAGTGATGGCTAAATTGCCCGTATGGTCCCAAGAGGCTTTAAGATTGACAGAGAGCTCCAGAGTGGAGCGGCTGTGAACAAGGTTGCTCCATTACAGCCAACGCTTTTAGCCTGATTTGTTGGCTCAGCAGCACTCACTTATCAACTGATCAATAAAGGGAAGTTGGACCAAACTTCTTCAGGGGGACCAACAGTCACAGCTCATCCATCAACATCATCCACCTACAAACGTGAGGTTGCTTTGCCTGTGAGATTTTCCCTTTTGCGTTTCTGTTTCAAACAAAAATTGACAGGTAATGTATCTTTTATCCAATCATATCAAACATTTGTGACCTTCACGGGAATATCCGCATCTGATGTTTTCCCTTTTTCCACATGACTAGGAAAGCTGTATCGCAGATAGTCATAATTCAATTCATTACATTTAAGACTTTGTTGAGCAGACATGGCTCCCTGTAAAACCACATGAAAAAGACAGATGAGCGTCAAATGATTCAGAGCTGCAACGATTAGGAAATTAATCAGGAAATGAATCTACCGCTGTTTTGATAATCAATTAATTGTCAATTTACAAGCAAAAATGCCAAATATTTCATAGTTCCTACTTCCAAAAGTGACCATATCTGCTTCTTACATTATATTAAATTGAATATTTTTGGGATTTTAGATTGTGCTCTGACAAAACAAGACATTTGAAGAAAATTTCTGTAGTTTTATACCAAAAAAAATATCATTTAATCAAGAAAATGACCAGCAGATTAATCTACAATGAAAAGAAAAATAGTAACTGTGAGTTGCAGCCCTAAAATGATTAGACCAGACATGGAGTCAAAAGCTTGATTTAGTGCAATAGAAAAAGTGGTTATGGATAAATGAAGCATAGCCTGCTTTATTTAGACTCTCTTAAGTTGCCCTTTCAGGCGATGAGTACTGTCAAACTTCACTATTGTGAGTGAACAGCATCAAGAGAAAGTCTGGAGCTACTTTGCAACAGAAACCCACTCGGCTCTAAAGTTACATGGTGCAGCAACTTTTTGGGCGAGCCTCCCAGCCGGCCCCCGCTCAGACTTTGGACGACTGGTGAAAGCCCAGCATTAACTGATCACCACAGATCGGGCAGGCTTAACGTCGCCCTGTCCCTTCAACTTTTAATTATTGCAAGCACATAAACCATAGTCAAGTTGCATTAACAAAATCCGGCTAGGTTGTCTTTTTTTAGCAGCGCCATAATGGAGATGAATGTCACTGGGCACTATCAGCACGCAGCAAGACAGAGGGAGAGTGGGAAGGATTTTTTTTCCCAATTTCCTCTGCGTAGGTGTATAATGGTATCAACTCCTCTCATCTTAGGGAGAGCGGAGGCATGTTTCTCTAAGGGGAAGCTCATCATATCCCTTTGTGTTTTACAGTTTCCTTGCTGTTACTGTGAAAAATAAAGCTGTTAATGATGTCCCTGTAGTGGCTAGTCGACGGTTTCATAACAATACAGAGATTAAGCTTTACAGGGTCAACAGGGAAACCAACAATCGCAAAATGATCAGGAGGGGAACTGCAGAGTTGCCATGGTGACAGATGCAGATTTTTTTATCTTCATTATGAAACCAATACATGATGTACACTCCGCATGTCGTAAATCTGAACATTTGACAGAGCCCCAGTGTCATTCTGACGAGGACTTTCACATCATAAAGCTGCACTGCTGTCTCCACTCTCTTTTAATTGCTTCCAGGCACAGAGAGGGTGTCAGCCTCTCTTCCCCCCCCATTTAATTGTCATAAGCTATCTCAAAAGATGTCTGGAGCTGGTTTGAAACTGTGTTACTGCGCCTGTGTCTCTGCACTGTGACCCCTAAACCCTGGCCTTACTGAACCTGAGCAGGGAACACTGGGAAACACAAACCTCCAGGCCTGGTTCTTGTTAGAGGTCAGAGAAGCTGGGGTCGGGGTTATCACATGTCCTCTCTCTTCTCTCCAGCTGGGGACCCTCAGAGCTGCTGTACGCTTTCAACGATGAATGAATACAACAGCTCTCAGATGCAGTTCCTAGTGTCTTCTACAGCTAAGACACTTCACAAGGCAGGGCAGAGGTTTGACTGACGCTCTTTTTTATGTTGTCTTGCCGTCCTGAAGCCATCCAGTGTTTGTTCAAAGTTTCTGTCTATTCCCCACAGGGTTTAGCCGTCTCCCTTCTTTGTACCCTTCTCTGCTCCTTGTCTCTTCACTCTGTTCAACCCCCGATCCTGCCAGGCTCAGATCTCCTTACACTCTCCAGGCTTTCATGTGGATGTGGGTGGGAGGAGAGGATGGGGAAATTGAGCACACTGGGATTGCACACACACACACGCGCACACACACACACACACACGAGCAAGCACATGCACACGCACATGCATGATGCCTGTAAAATGTTGGCGGGACAAGCGGGGGAAAGATTACGGAAGAAATGTTGTCTGTGTGGTGAAAATACACAAACAGACAAGTTAGATGTGTTTTGTTAGCAGCTAGGATCCATAAACAATGTATTTTAACTAAATTTGGATTGGCAGTGATGTCGTGTCATGAGCGTAAGTTGTTTTGCTCTGAGGTTAGACTTTTCTCAAACCCTTTGACGGAGGTTTGTGCACTGGGGAATATGGGACATTTTTATACATCTCATTTACATCAATCAGTACAGTGGCTACTGTTGCATTGCTTAGGAAAGTAATTGAATGAATAAAGTGCGGAAAAGCTCAATCGCTTCATGTATGAAAACTGACGGGGATTGTGAATTTACTCTGGCTTTGCCTTTGAAGACAGTACTACACACACACAATGATCCACGCTGTGTCAGTGTGGATCCTGCAGTCTTACTGCTGAGTGCTGTGATAAGATCTTCCTCTGTGGCTCACAGAAGCAACAGTGAAATGAGGTCAGTGTTGTCTACTTATGAACAAATGCATAGCGAATTCACAAATTCATTACAAGCTTTATGAAAACTGTATTTTCTTGGAAACTCAGCTGAAAATTGGTTTGAAAAAGGCCATGGCAGTAAGTCTTAGCTGGAGAGAGTGTTTCTCAATCTGTAGGAGAGTGGTGATCGAGGGTCAGAGGTCGGGTCAAGGACAAGAAGATGGATGCGGAGGCATGACTGAACTGCATTTGCACACAACGGATAAAACACTCCAGACACACAGCTCAGAGGAAAAGGACTCTCAGGACTGAGGAAGGGTAGTAGGGTTGGGTGGATGAGGCAGGATGGGAAAGGGGGACAAGACAGAAAAAACAAACAGTCCTAAGGATCTTCCCTTCTCCGAAGGCTTAGTGGATGTCCGGTCCCAGCTCGCCCCCCAGCTCACTTCCCATGTCCTCCTGACATCACTGTGCAGCAGCCAGCCTGCTACCAATCTGGAGTATTTTTCACAGCCACCATTCTGCTGGCTGACCTCTGCTCTCTGCATTGCATCTGAGCGTATGCTGGTCATATGATTGAATGTCCATCTTAAACACGAAAACCATGGTCTGCTCGACACAAACAGAACAGGGCAGCTTTTATGGTGCGGCTCACAGCTGCACAGCTGTGTTTGAA
>CALSBV010010214.1:2823037-2848965 GCA_943590825.1 Bovichtus diacanthus
GTCTGTCTGTCTGTCTGTCTGTCTGTCTGTCTGTCTGTCTGTCTGTCACTGCCTCCTCAGGACACTGAGTCCACCAGTGTTTTGCCAGATGACAGCGGCTCTGTCTTGATGGACGACACCTCCAGCCAATGGTCAGCTGCGGCTGACACTGAGGAGGAGAGGAGGAGTGCCTTAGAGAAAAGCATGTATGTGTTTTATCAATGTATATCAGTTATCTCCCATGACAATCCTCATGGCAGCCCTATGCTCGTTGTGTGACGCTTATAAGCAGTTGCTTATTTCGAGAGGAATTTCCCTGAAAGACCAATTCAACCCAAGATATAATATCAATGTATTTGTTGGGATTAGATTTTTTTTTAGATTTGACGAAAAGGTTTACTTTCAACCACATCTCACGGTCTTCATCAGCTGCAGTCAAGTGACCGAAGTTTCATACGAGGGTCATCTGATGACAACTGAACCATTTCCACGACAACCGAGCTAACTCTGTTGCCTGATGAAAACTGTGAGATGCTGTTAAAAGCCCTGGAAAAAGCTAGTCAGTGGACTTTGAAACTATCATTTCCTGGGTGACAAAGTTCATTCTCAAATTTAGCACGTTTGCATGTTCAGCTAAAGAGACTAAAAGACTATTAAACATCCTGCAAAATTACAATGTGCTATCATGACATGAGTAGGAAAATAATTAGGAAACTAGGACCCTTCAAATAAAGTGTTACCAACGTTTTTGCAGGGTGCAAAATAAATTTGGTAGCATAAATCTAACACTAATCCTGCCTCATTTGTATCTTCACAGGTATGTACTGAAGGAGCTTATAGAGACAGAGAAGCACTATGTGGTGGACCTGGGGCTCATAGTGGAGGTAAACTTCACACTCTGCCAGCTAAAAACACACAGTCTTTCCAAACAGAGAAGAGGAAACTTAGTCATCCACCCAGTCTGTCAGACAGAGAGCCCGAAATCCGTATCAACTCAATTCCTCCACTTTCCCCCACACTTTGGTCTGCCTCCATCCCGCTGTCTCCAGTTTTAAGCAGATTTTGTGAATTATTAGCTTTAAGAGTATTATGTTGCAAGGCGATCCATCTCCCGGGAGCCTTAAATAACTCGAGATATTTTGGTTCAGAGGTGAACGCTTGCCATCTGAAAAGTTTATAAAAACTCAACAATAGTTGGTGTGTGATTGTTTTGCGGTGTGTTATATAACAATCTAGCTATATTTACTGATGTGATTCAGAGCCAGGTGTTGTGGGTGTGACAGATGTCAGCAGCTCTGTCTTTTCCTTGCAGGGCTACATGGCCACCATGCACTCAAAAGGTATACCGGAGGACATGAAGGGAAAAGACAAGATTGTTTTTGGGAACATTCACCAAATATTTGACTGGCATAAAGAGTAAGTCCCTGATTTTTAGAATACATGTGAAATTGAAAATTGTATGTTTGCATTCGCAGTGAAAGACAAACAGTGATTTGCAGAGCATTGTGTTTGTGGACGAGTGGAGGACAAAGGAATAAAATCAAATCTGACCTTTCTTTTTGGGGATGCTTGTGCTTCTCTCTGTAGCTACTTCCTGGGAGAGCTGGAGAAGTGTATAGCAGAGCCAGAGAGGCTGGCTCAGCTCTTCATTAAACATGTGAGTACGACTACAGTGACACACATATACACACACACACACACACACACGTCAGTGGAAGTGTCTGGATCTGCTTCCTTGTGCTGTTTGGCGTGAGGGTAAATAGAGCTATGAAAACACGCAGTGCTCCTGTTTATCCTACGCCGTACCTCTCTCTGTCTCTCTCAACTAACTGCCAGCGTCTCTCCTTCCACTTCTCTGTTACTGATACGTCTCAGTACAGGCTGTGTTTTTACAACAGTGCACACGGCAAACACTCACATACACACGAACGACACACTGGCCCATTTCCATGTCTGGGTTGGACTGGTCAGGAAGCACCAGGGAAAAAACAGCCAGAAAAGACAACATGAATAAGACGAGGAAAAACAAACCCTCAGCTCAGTCTCTTTTATATATTTTTTTTCCACCCAAAACGACAACCTACTTCTTCCTACACACCCTGGCTCAAGAATGAAGCAAAGTATATTGTCCTTAAAATAGGATGTAGCCTGAGCCGGTATGGGAGTCACAGGGCTTCTGTGGGGAGCAAAATTAAATATTTGTTTATTGGTTAATTGGTCAGACCGGGAAGACAAGATGGGTAATTTGACCAACTTGTCTTGCTTCTTGTCTGAAGATGAAAAGTTAAGAAGTTAAAAGTCTGTGTCTCTCTTTTGCTATATTCACTCTCTCTGTCTGTAGCTCTTTAAACAATTCAATAAGGCTAAGCCCACTGGATAATCAACTTAAAAAGCCTGTGGGGGAATAATGAAATGTGTAACTAAATCTAAGCATGGTGTCAAACTGTGAAAACAAGCAGACTGGGAACGTGGCCCTAATGAAAAGCAGAAAGCCCAATCTGTCTTTAACGAGAGCTGTGTCACCAATATGCAACATGTGTGCTCACTCCCATATATGCAACATAGAAAGTCACGTAAACATGCAGCCACGCTAGTATTCTGGATGCTGGTAGACAGACACTGCACTCACAGAACTCTCATATGTCACATGAAGCCGTCTTTTGCAGTGTTAAACAATGTCCATATTCAGGTGGAGCAGCTCGCTGGTCTCTAGGTTACAGAGACATGCAGCTTGTTGCTAGGTACAGCCTTATATCGGCAGTCTCTAAAAGGCTCTGGTTACACTGAGGGTGAATTATACATAACCCGATGATCATGTACATGGAACTCCATTAAGACTCTGAAGCCTGCCACATCTGCACTCCCGTGCCAATTAGTCACAGAAGATCAGGCGCTAACCAGACGGAGTCAGCTTCAGAGGCCCCGCAATATGAGACAAATCCTTATTGCTCTGCTCAGAGACACAGCACATTGATTGTTGTTTAAGCTCACTTTCAGGGGGGTTTTCATTTATACGTAATGCAATGTTCTCACTGTGAAAAGGTATTTTTCTAATTGTGGCTCATTTGTATCAACGGTTCAATGGTTTTGTAATGAGATGTTGGTTTGGCTTGTGATGCAGGAGAGGCGTCTGCATATGTACGTCGTATACTGTCAGAACAAGCCCAAGTCGGAACATATCGTCTCAGAGTACATCGAGACTTACTTTGAGGTGAGTACCTCTTCGATTAATCGTGTTCTTTTGATTTTTCCTACAAAAATCTCCTAGAGTCAAAGGTGACATCTTCAAACTGCCTTTTTATTGTAACCAACAGTCCAAACCAAAATAAAACTTTTTTTTTAACAGCAAATGATCACGTATGAGGCGCTATAGTCAGCAACTATTTGGGATTTCTACCGAATACTTTTTTTCCCCTGTTAAATAACTTATTGATTGAGGTCAAACACTTGTATACCAATGGTACACCAGCACCTGCCTGTAGTTAATATGCCCTTTAGTATGCATGGATGTCTAACTGTTCCTACACTATATATTATACATGACATGTGGGTGTCTTTTCATTTGCCATTTATTATTTAGTTTGTAATCAGTTCCTTTTCATTGACAGCGAACACATGACTAATAGACAAACAGTATAATCCCCGTGATATATTGTTTTTGGGAGATTGTATTGGCCATTAGCTGCCGTGTCTTGTGCTGTGGCTGTCACGTTGACTGGTCTTTTGTTGTTGTGTCCGTCTTTGCTGACAGGAGTTGCGACAGCAGCTGGGCCACAGGCTGCAGCTCAATGACCTGCTCATCACACCTGTCCAGAGGATCATGAAGTACCAGCTGCTGCTCAAGGTGAAAAGCAGGGCAAATACCAACACCTATACACACACTGACTGGTGTTCACTGTGCAGCTGTCTGACACGTAACAGATTCAGTCACAGCATCGTAAACATACAAGCACGCACACAAACACACACGCACACACACCCCTCTGCGCAGAAACAGTGACGACACGCCGGGTGTATTGTCTGTTCAGGCTACATACTGAGATTCTTACCATAAGATTTAAACTATAATATGTAAAAGAGTCTTTGAAGATTATCATAAAATGACATCCCTGGTATAAAACGTTGCCTTAATGTAAAACTTTGAACTTTGGCATTCAAATGAAAGGTGGGTTCAACCCCCATAAATACTCCTCCAGATGTACTCACCTTACTCTGAGCAGTAAACCTGGAATGCTCTGGTGACCATGCTGTGTTTATTTGAGCAGGACTTCCTGAAGTATTACACCAAAGCCGGGATGGACACAGAGGAGTTGGAGGTGGGTGTCCTGATTCATAAATATAAGGTTTGAAGTAATGATTTGTGTGTGCAAAGCTATGCTTTTTATTAGTATACTTGTATACTATAAGCTCACTGTGGTCTTTTAAACAGAAAGCAGTAGAAGTGATGTGCTTTGTGCCAAAACGTTGCAACGACATGATGAATGTGGGCAGACTACAGGGCTTCGAGGTACGTCTCAGAAATTTAGACCCATCCTTCAAAGTCTTCAAAACATTTCTCATGCCAACTATTCAGCCTAAGAGGAAAGTCAAACCGTAAGCACTTCCTCAGTTTGTTGTGTTTGTCTTCGCTGTGGTACCAGGGGAAGATCACAGCCCAGGGCAAACTGCTGCAGCAAGACACCTTCACTGTGACCGAGCAGGACAGTGGCTTCTTGTCCCGAGCCAAGGAAAGACGGATCTTCCTGTTTGAGCAGCTGGTCATCTTCAGTGAGCCAATCGACAGGAAGAAAGGTTTCTCACTTCCTGGATACATCTTTAAGAACAGCATCAAGGTGGGCGACTGCTCTGAACTCAGATCAGCTTAACAGGACGGTTTAGCAATATGAAATACAAAAAAATGAGATTTTTTACTCTGTATTTTACTCCCAGGTTATGAGTTACACAACAAAAATAATTCTTTCCTAAATCAGCACACATTACATAATCTCAGAGCAGGCATTTTTTTTTAGAGGCTTGCATGTGTTAGTGAAGCATTTAACAAGCAACTCGGCAGGATGGGCTCCTCACAGATGCTAATCAGATGTGATATGTTCCAGGTGAGCTGCCTGGGGGTGGAGCCCAGCGTGGACGGCGATGACGCCCGCTTAGTGTTGACATCACGCAACCCTGACGGGAGTGTGGTGCGCTTCCAGTTGCAGGCCTCCTCCCCTGATATCTACAGAGCCTGGGTCAATGATGTGGTTCAGATCCTGGACAGCCAGCGCAACTTCCTCAATGGTAAGTCTCAGCTGAAATCTGAAGGCTGTGCCACATAACTGCAATCCATAAATCATGATTCATCCTGGCATATGTTTCATTTATTGGCTTTGTTGTCAGCCCACAGTTGAGTCAGTGTTAGGTGAGATGAGTTTTTATTTGACCATGTAGTGATGGCCAAAAAAAAAAGAATAAAAATACTATGTCAAAATCATAATATAATAAGTAAAATACAACATTTTGATTTTGGATCTCATCATCTCAAAAATCGACATTTTTATAAGGTATATTAAAGTTTTACTTCGCATCGGTAGTTTTTATCATCCCACCTTTTTTCCTCGTGTAAATGGCCTTCCATACTAAAGACGTCTTTTATTAATCTTTCTCACACACATCATTAACTACATTTTTGTGCAACACAGACACAACTGTAAAACTTTACTTTAAACCCCCTATAAAGCATTTATAAGCAGTATTGAAACATTTAATAAAATATTTATAACACATTACAATGTAGTTGTAAGCATATCTAAGAGTTAATTTATTCTAACTCCTCCTGTGGGTATCCATAAGTGGAGGCTGGCGAATAAATAGACAATGAATGACAATAAAGTACAACACACTTACACAATATACAATATGTCTTCATAGGAGAATGAATTGTTGATGTAAATACTGTACCTTAATAAACATAAATGTCCTTATCTGCTTATAGCTACACCTCTCGATATAGTGCTTATTAATGCACACATGTTTATAAAACCTCCAGAATCATACAGAGCTTTATAAGAACTATCTGTGCTCCTCTGTGTCTTTCAGCCTTACAGTCCCCTATTGAGTACCAGCGGCGAGAGAGCAAGTCTAATAGCCTGGGCCGCAGCATGAGGCCCCTTCTGTCTGCTGCCAGTGCCCTGCGGCCCCACTCCTCCGCCTCCATTGACCGCCATAAGCTGCCCTCCCTTCACTCTCACAACACCTCCCTGCCCACGCTCTACCTGCCCAGCCAAGGCCAGAACCAAGGACCCAGCGAGACCTACTCACTGCGGGACGTAGGTTTCTTCAACTGTCTCTTTCTCTGCCGTATACTGCGACACTGTTCTGCAGTAACTGCCCACTCAAACACAGCATTTCTATTTATGAGACACCTGAGACACTGCCAGGCCTGCTTATCTCTTAAGCCTCATTGGCTGCGGGACTGGTGTGTCGCACAAATGGGATAATAAAAATACCAAACGCTATTGTGTGCATGCTCTACAGTGTTGCTGAGTGACCTGACTGTTGTTTTGCATCTGCAGCCCACCGTGGTCCAGCCATGCCCTGCTGACTGCCACACTGTTTCTCCGTCACATGTCCAACTGGGCTTCACTGATCAGCCAAACTGTCAAGCTGTGTCAAATGGGCTGTACACACCCACCACACAAAGTGCACAGGTAGTGTATATGCATGTATTTAGAGATTAAGCTGTCAATATGGGGACCTAAATATGACATTTGAAATGTAATTATTTTGCACATAGCTGAACATGGTGCTCCTGGGTTGTATGTCATTATTCACCCCCTGCATTGGGATAATTAACGACAATACAAGCCACGGGAAGTTAATCACCGGGGAAATAATGGGCCCTTGTACAACATCTAACAATAATTCCACTCTGCTCATTAAGGGTAATTAAAAGATGAAGGAGTTTAGTAAATGGTAACCATTTATTTAGACCAACATACAGTGAAGGGATTTGTTCAAAAGAAGAGTTATTTCTCCCCCTATTGGATGAAAAAGGAATCAATAAAGATCTGGATATTTCTGAAGGAAATGGATCACAATGCTTATTTCAGTTAGTTCAGTACAAAGAAGGGAAATTCCCACATCTCAGTGTTTTACAGAAAATATAACACGTCAGGCCGGTCTGCCCTTACTTTGAAGTTTTAACCATCTGGCCAGTCCATAACGGGAGCATCCTGTTGTTAGACGTTACATTACCATTAGCAATGTCTCCCTTTGTCATCACCGGGCTGTTGTCCTCAGTGTTGACAGGCCAGCAGTTGTTGTTCTCCATCTCTCTCGCTGTTTACTCAGGCTGGATAGGCTCGGTACATAATAAACAGGAAGCAGGCTGAGCGAAGCGAGGAAGTCAGAGAGATGCCTATCAAAGCCAGAAAATCGTTTCCCATACTTGTGCTGGGATGAATAGATGGACAAGGGGGCGGTGCATTTTTAGACTGCGGCTGTTAATGAAAAATTGCTGTTATAGTAGGTTTTATTCATACTGTTCTTGTTTGGTATAAAAGTCAAAACAAAATGTAATTAGTAGACATGTAAATGCAGTACATTACATTATCTCTGTGTGATGAATGTTCCCTCTATCCCCAGCAGAGAGCAGGAGAGGGCTGCCGAAGGGGTCAGGCTGCTGATGCTGGGAGCCAGGCTCCGCCGTCGGCTCCCTCGGCCGGACGACGCCCCAGCAACCTGGCTCAGCTAGCCGAGGATGACCTATGAACTTTGTCTCCTGGGTCAGGAGGACAGCAGCTAACGCCACAGCTGTGGAGACAAGAAGACTTCTCTACTGTCTGTTTATGCCAGGCTGGACCCTTACCTGGATCAGTCATAATTTCTGGAGGACAATGAAGGAACCTGAAGGAACATATAAAGGAATTATGGGCTGCAACTATAAAATAACTTTGCTCCTGTTTTTAGAGAGCCATTCAATGGGAGGTGACCAGCCTTGGCCACCTCGAGTGTACATGAACAGCACCCAGTGGGATGTTACTGGTCTCAGAGTGAAAACACTCAGTGGTATGACAATTTCTGCTTTTTACCTTTTTGAAAGTTTGTATATGTTCTCTCTTTTAAAGGGCAAGGGGAATTTGTTTGATGAAGAAATATCCATTCCTAATTGGGGCGGTCACTGGAGTTACGTGTGTGCCTGAATGTTTATGCAACAATGTGTGGATGTGTTTGAGTGCATGAGAGTGTGCAAGGAGTGGCAGTGGCTCCTCTTGTATCCTCTGGTAAATTTCCTTGATAACATTTTTTTCTGACACCCCTTTGTGAAGACAGCTGCATTACTACATTTTGTCATTCCCCTGCTGACAACTGCTGTTTCTGTCGACAAGAACACTTGATGTGAACACGCCACTCGAATTTCAACTGAAAGTGAAGAACTTTCTTTCTTGCCACAGTGCTGAGAGCCCCTGTGTGCTCTCTTATTCTGTTTGACCGGCCCTCGTTTGATCTGGACAAAAAAGGCGTGAGTGAGCCCTCTGGAGGTTCTCTGTGGGTATGACGTCACTTCAGAATACTTTTTGCTCTTTGGGCAACTCCAGAGGAGTTGCGAGATACAGTAGCTGCATTCAAAAGGACTGCTGTGCTCACCCAAAATGTTGCATGCAACATGTCCTTTGTGATTAACTGACACAATTCTACTTTAGACAGATCTTTCTTTCCAGGCCGAAGTAGAGTGCTCGTGGTTTTAGGGGCACAAGCCCTTAAAAGTGCATTGGTTTAAACTAATATGAATTGTTTTATTAGTCCACTGTTGTCATGTCAAGGCTGTGCACAATTTCTATAATCTCTGTTTAGCTTTTGCCCTCATGGACTAAATACTGTACAGTGCATACCATAAAGGCAATCATACCTTTCCTCTTGTAAGATGAAGAATGACCCGGGTATGCCAAGAAATGTTACCGTTTCAGCTGGTTAAAATGAAGGATAATATGTTGCTTGATAAACAGAGTGATGCTGATGAATCTGCATGCTCCCTCTTCCTGAGACAACAGTGCCAAAAACAAAAACAGCAGCTCACCTCTCAACATTTCATGCTCTTACTTACAGTTCAGTTTGCCACTACTCTTACAAAACAATCGCCGGGTATCTGTGTTTCTATCTGGATTTTAACGCCTAAATGACAAACAGAGGAGAGAGGCGTAGATGAAGGAGATTCTGTCAATGTGTCAGTTCTTTTCTATGGCCAGTAGAGGTCCCCGCAAGGCTTTCACTTCCAGTTTAGTTAGATCATACAGCCGCACCAAAGATCAATAGGTCTCATGTTTCAGTGCTCACAATTAAGCTAAAGCTGCTCAATAATGTGTCCAAAACACAATAATAAATCACACAAAATGAATTGAAAGGTGAGACATTAGATGTGTGGAGCCATCTCACAGAATCCATCTGCAGTTAATGTGAACTGGCATAGTTTCATGAGAATACTGATCGGGCAGTGTTTCTTTAATACAAAGTAAAACCACTACAGAGAACCAAGAGAAAGGACATAAAAGCAGGAGAGGGTTGGTTAATGCCATCATGTTTGACTAGA
This sequence comes from Bovichtus diacanthus, assembly GCA_943590825.1. Classification (NCBI taxonomy): domain Eukaryota; kingdom Metazoa; phylum Chordata; class Actinopteri; order Perciformes; family Bovichtidae; genus Bovichtus; species Bovichtus diacanthus. The sequence goes on from CALSBV010010214.1 coordinate 2,832,582, forward strand.
AACTGTTGTATCATATCAAATAAAAAAAGTGTCTTTATGAAAGTGAGTGCAGTGTTTATGTTTCTCTACATTATCTCTCTGGGTTAAAATAACGTTTAATGTCTACAGAGACTTATCTCTGTTTAGCTGTGGATTTCTTTATACTGTAAGTGCTTTCTTAACCCGTACGGCAATTAATACTGTCATCCTATGCATTCTCACAGTTAGCTCATTTCCTATTCATTTAACTAATAGTGCAACTAAGGTATTATTTTTGCTATAGGCCCCATGGAGGTCCTAGGACTCCACCTTCGGGAACCTCTGATGAAGACAATGGCAAAGCATTTCGCTTGCTGAGGCATCCCCCTTGCAGAAAGTTCAAACAGGATTAAAAACAAAGAGAAGAAACCCCTGGATGAGCAGACAGCATATGGTTGGCTGGCTTCTGAATAAAGCCCCATTCTGGGCAGTAAAGCAGGGCTGATCGTAACACGGCTGTGATATATGGAGGCTGGGGAAGGAGGGGTGGGGGGGGTGGGTATTAACTTTCACAAGGGTGCAAAATCAAAGGGAGTTCCTGTCACCACTGAGGGGGTCTCAGCAACAGGGGTCCCATTCACAGGGAATTCCTCTCCAGTGCCCTCTGTTGCATCTGTTGACTCAATCTTCTCCATTGAGAGAAAGAAAACACTCATTAAAAGCCACATGACTGTGAACTTGATTGCAGCAGGCGAGACAAACAGCCCCATCAATGGATCGAGTATTTACTTTGAGGTGTGAAAATCTTTGAACAGCCCACCATGTTAGGGCTTCTTTAGGAGCTTCTTCCTTCACACCAACATCACAAAGGCAGCATTTGTATTCTGAATGCAGTTGAATTATCATTTAAATAAAATGTTAGATCTTAAGGAGCTCCGGGGCTTCGGAAATTCACACATTTACTGAATGAGCTAAGAGGGTGAAACCGTCGATTCTCACTGTCAGTCACAGGTATTTACTTGACAAAGTAGTCGTCAAAATGTAAAGACAATAACATAAATAAAAACAGCGAAACTGTTTCAGCAAAGACAATGTTTATTAAAATTTACATGCGGCCATAACCCCAATAAAATTGTTCATGATATTTATACATAATTTACAAAGAATTTAAACATTTAAAATGTTTGCTAATCTGGAGCAATGGTGCTTCACATTACTGCTTAAGAGCAGACGAGATAAATCTGTAGATCAAAGACTTACATTTCAAAAAAGATCCCTACCTTGAAGCTGACAAATTAGGGAATGTTTTGGAATAAAAATCTAATTAACAGCAACAGAAGCCTCTTTTCTTTCTGAACCTGTTTTCGAGAGCAGAAATTATCATTTTCATACAGCAACCTTTCGCTGTACTAAGGCATACATTTATTTTTGAACATACATATTAAGGTTAACCTTGCGGAATTTCACTCATGTCTGCCACATCCCTCACAGAATATTTACAAAATGATCGCTGAAGATTTTTTGATTTTCACATCAGTTGAAATTTAAACAAGTCTCAAATTGTTAAAGGCGTAAAACCCGTTTTGTTTCAGGAGAAATCTGTTCGAGTGGTATCTCGAAAAGTACACTAAATTCGGCAAAACTCTCACAATATCACTGAAAAAAGGCTTCAAGTGTTCCTCAAAGCTGCCTTGCGTCAAACAAGACACAATTACTTTTTTATTAAAAATTGGTCTCTAAATATATTTTTATTGTACTACTTGAAGTCAAAAGTAGGGCTTCGACAACAGAAGATTTTCGGGGAGCTCGATGCTCACCCTCTAGTGCAAACCTATGGCAGTAAGTGTAACACAGTCTGTTCATTGTTGATTATTATTCAGAATGATGGATCACAGAGATTACTCTCTCTTGATATTGGTGAGCAGAGGGTCCGTGCTCTGTGAAGGCTGCCCAGACCGGCTCTTCCTGGTCTGGTGGGTCTTGACATGTTTGGAGAGGTGGTCACTTCTCATGAACCTCTTGCCGCACTGCTGGCACCCAAAGCGCTTCTCTCCGGTGTGTGTGCGGAGGTGCCGCTGTAGCTCGTCTGAGCGGGTGAAGCTTTTTCCGCAGAAGAGCCAGTTACAGATGAAGGGCCTCTCCCCGGCATGCCAGCGCAGATGTGCCTTGAGGTGAGAGGTCTTCTTGTATACTTTGCCACACTCTGGGATGTGGCAGATGTGTAGTCTCTTCTTTCCAAACTCTAACCCCCCGCCATTCGCCTGGCAGTTGGGGCATTTGCAGCGGCGGCAGCGGCGTGTGGAGCTCAGCAGGCCCTTGGAGGTGCCTTGGAGAAGAGCAGCTATTTGTGGCTGGTGGCCCAAAACCAGCTGTCTGCCTAGAGAGAAGGGATGGTTGGTTGGGGTGGCGTTGGTTTGGGGTAGGCTCCACCATTGCTGCCCTTCGTCCACATGGCCTCCAGGCAAATGATGCCTGGCTGAGGAGTTCTGGAGGAAGCTGGGGAAGTTTTGTGCCACACTGTTGTGCTGAGGGTAATAGGAGCCGGTGGCCTGTGGCTGCGAGGACAGCACTTTGACAGGGGACAGTTCAAAAGAGTAGGAAGAGGGAGGTTCAGCCGGAGGGGTGAGAGGCAGCTCATGGTGGTGGTGATGATGCGGGTGATGATGATGGTGACCAAGACCAGGCTGCATGTGTCCGGGGAACTGCACCTTGGGCACCGTGAAGGTCATCTGGTGTGTGCTGAGGGCTGTGCTGGGCGCCATATCGTTGCTCCAGAGCTGAAACATTCCTGATGTGGAGCTTACGGTGCTTTCGTAAGGGAACTGGGAGCCTTCTGAGCCCATAGCACCTCCCACCTGCCAGGCCTGGCTACAGGTGGTGGCCAGGAAGGAGAGGGCGTTGGGTGCTCCCTCAGGAGAGGAGCTGGGCGTCCGGTCCTGTGTGGTGATACAAACACACATCATAAGCCACTTTTAAGACAACTAACAGTGTTAAATCTGCATTATTAGAATACATATTTTCTTTTAATTGACACTATCATAAAACGTTAAGATATTGACACTATATCCAATCAAAAGAGTTTAAATGAATGACCCATTTTAAACATTTATTTACCTTTCTCCTTATATATAAATATATTTTAATTATTTTTTTTAGCCCTACTTGTCTGTCTTTCTGTTTTCCGGATTTTTGAAAATAATTTGACCACTATGATAAGTTTGACTATCTTCACACAGATCAAGCACGTGAAGCATATTCATTTATTACGCACAGGTTGCGGAGTGTTGCCTTTCACCACCACGAAAGCCGGTAATACATCCGCATGCAATGCGTCAAAGAGATGATTATACAACAAACCTGTAAAAAGGTGTGCAAAAAGTTGTCAGTCCTTTGTATCGCCAGCGCAGCCATCTGTCCTCGCGCTCCTCCACGCACCTGCAACACAAACTGCGCCGAGAGGCGACGACGCACAAAGTCTCAACTACAGCTCGGAGCGCAGAAGAAAAAAGATGCTCACATTCAGCTCATGGATGACTCAGACACTTTTTGGCAAAGTAGACTGGGAAATCCCGCGTCACTCAAAGGTCCCTCAGTCCACTAGGTAAATATTATTAGTGTGCTAGCTGTCCAGATCATTTGGTGTTGAAGCAGCCAAGGATGCCCGTCTGAAGTTAGAGGCAGAGAGGCGCGCGGTAAATCCTTGCGATCATCTCAAAGGCGCCTGAGCTGCATCTTCTCTTTATAGAGAGAAAAGATCCTCTCAACGGGGTCTCCAGTATGATGCAGGAGAGCGAGTCAATAGAGAGGAGATGTGAGGGAGGAAGGAGGGGGGATTGTTAGGTGAAGGGGTGGGCTACTCATAATTACACTCAATTTCAACCAAATGCTGACCCCACGAGTTGACTCCTCCTCCAATTGTTCTGGAAAAAAAAAAGAAGGCATGATAAGAGGTTTCCTGTAATATCTACATTTGAGAGTCTATTTGAACTCCTCCGGACATCTCATGTTATGTTCCACTTCTTCAAATAAACCCACACAACTGCATGATTAAAAAACAACAAAAAAAACACAAAAACATTTCGAAGTGTTAACATTTAGTGCTTCAGCAACTTTCATTTTCTACATTTTGCATACAAGAACAAAATGCTTAGTCTGTTAAAATATAAGAGTATTAATATTTTTTCACTCTGGGAGTATTTGCATACGGCTTCAACTCCACTGTGGGAATTCAAGTAAAGATAGTAAATACATGGATTTTATATTTTTGGCCTCAATCAGTGATGCAGTTTTAAATGAAAAGGTGGGCAATCTACGATCTCCAGTCAACAAATATCAGATCAAACAGCCAGCAATATGATAAACAAATAAAGCATACTTACAGGGAAACTTAAAAGTATTCTTTCATCGCTTAATGCAACAAAGGATGAACGCTAAAACTTTATGTCGGAGAGATTGATGTCAGGCAAAAAAAAATGTGTTTAAGATTTGTTTATGACATTTCTGGTAACAATACATCCACACCAGCACTTTTGATATATTTAAATGTAGCATTTTACAATGTGAAGCTGGAGTTAATGTATTATTTTCTGCTCAAGTGATTTAGTAAAGATAGGCATGAAACCCTTTTTTTTTTATATACTGCAATGATTTAATACAAAGACAGTAGTTTAATTCACTGTTTGATTATTAGCTTTCTCCAGATAACACATAACAAACTTTCAGTTTGTTAACGCTGCAGCAGGCAGCTCCCCGGCCTCGCAGGCGTGAGGCTCACACACTATGAAGACAGTAACAGTATTTTCTTTCACAAAGCTAATTGATAAAACTCAATCAAAGCCTCAGTTCTCACCAGTGGGTGACATGTCAAATAGGCTGCCCTGTGTGACATTCTCACATTTCAGAGTTCAAGTAGAGGCCGCTTCAGATCTGCTCTATTAAATGCAGATTGAGGCTTAATCTCATTCTGTAAGTCTGTTCACCATTACAATGTTAAGAGTTTAAATCCAGGCTGGGAACCTGTTTCTCATGTAAATTCCTAGTTCCTCACTTATCTACTGCTCCCTGTTTCACAGACTGTGATCCTTAAATAAACATAGCTCAAGGAGGAGCCAGTTAAAATTAGAAATAAATTAACTACTTTTGAAAATGTATACTTTATAAGTAAATTCGAACGGAACTGTAAACTTGCTTGTATTCCACTTGGTTGTAATAGTTATACTTTACAGTTAAAAACATAAATGAATTCAAGGCAATGAAGATAACCAGTAAACTGTATCATTCGGTTCAAGCCTTTTTGAAGTTATTGGTGTGAAAGCAGAGCAGACAGGCTGCAGTTTACATTATGTCCTTGACAGAGAGACACCTCAGCTTGAAACAAAAGATTTCTCCAGACTTACAATGACGTGCAGACTCCAGCTGCAGCGTTCTAATAAATCACAGCGATTGTGTTTATTTTAATGGGGACAAATCTGAAAATCTGTGTGTTGTATTTAAAACATGATTAGAATGATCTTTGAAAGTATTTACATGATGTTACACCAGATTAATTATTAGAATTAGCAAAAGGCAACAAGAAAGATGTGTTTTATTGAATTATAATTGTCCAAATGTTTCCTAATACCTCAGGCTTGTAATACAAATATAACAAAAACTATTTCAGAAAGGATAAAGATATGCAGGTCCATACTGCAGTTAAAATAATAAATCATTAACACGCATAGATTTTGTACGATACAAATTCCCTATGCAAATATTAATTCATGTGATGTAACTCCAACAGCATTGCGGAAAATAGTCTAATTCCAAATTAAAGTGAACATTTAGGATGAAAGAAAACAGTAGTAAAGGAAAATAGCGCGGAGGACATGAAAATAGGAGTGTATCTTGGAGGCAGAGGTTTGCCATGTCTCCGGTTTATTACAGAGCAGAAGTTGTTAATTACCCTGATTCTTATTTCCTGTCCCCTCTCCCCCTCGCCACCCCACCCCCACTGTACTGCCTCCCAGATGAGTGGCTTTGAAGTGCAAAGTACTCTCTCCTCACTTTGAACTGTGAAAACAATGCTCATGTGGTGGTGCTTACCTTCCCCATGTTACCTCATTTAAATAGACCTGGATACGACTTGCACAGTTTTCAAGGGAAAACTCATTTCCAGAAAAAGAGGTCCCTGTGTTCATTAAACAGCTGGTGAGATTGGCGGTAATCAGGCCCGCTCCCTGCGTCATACGTTACAGGCTGCTCTGACTGGGTGGCTACCAGAAAATTAAACTTCAAAACTAACACAGGCTAAATCCCAACAAGGCGATGCAGCCATGCACCTATTTCTGAGCAGAAAATACATCCAATAAAAACCCAACACACATTAAAAGTCAACTGGGCTTTTGTGATGGTTTTTGATTGATGATTTGTTTTTTTTTTGTTCCGAAAGAGTTTTTAGTCCCTTTGCCAACTGTAAAAAGCAAATGGTGCTGTGTTTTGTTGCAGACATAATCTTACTCTTAAGCTCAGAACGTAGAATATGCAAGTGGCTACTCAAGCTGTTTTTCTTTTTTTATCATGCCTGGGGGGCAGTTTAAAAGCCTCAGATCACTAAATTGTCCCAGCTGTCTTGACCATCTGCACTCGAAAAGGGCAGTCACGGAGGAGAGCGGCTTTTGTACTGGTGGCCATGTCAAAAAGCCAATTTTACAGCACCGTGCTGACTCAATGGCCCTCATGTGCCAAATGTAGCCTAATGGATGAGACAGACAGCATGTAAAAGCCTGCTTCTAACTGTAGTGCTTCACTCTTTAACCATTCAAATCCAAGACAGGACAAGATGGGCCGTAATTACCATGACACTCAGTTTCATTGGGATGAGGAGCAACACCAACAGCTGGACTTTACAATGCAACAACTTGATAGTTCTTTCAGGAGTCTCTTTCCTTTTTCCTACTGAGCTAAACATGTGTGTGCTTGTGTGTGAGTGTTTGAGAGGGAAGGGCCGAGAGGTATATTGAAGAGAGATTGGTCCTTTCAATCAGGCGTATTGATAAGGTTTACTTCATCTAATATTGACTTTAATATCTAAAGTAGCGCATCAGAGAAATGCAAATCACATCGACCATGACGCGACTTTTCACCTCAGTGACAACATGTTATGTCTTCAATTGTGCCACGTGATCTGTGCAGACACATGTCCTCCTCCATCAGTGAACATATGCGGGGACGGAAAACTGAAAAGCCGACTTTTAAGCTTTTAACTAAAACTCATCGCACCAAAAAATTATTATTTGTTTCTAAGAAGGTGATGGAAAAACTGATGGTAACACTTGTCTTCTTCTGCTACTAATTACACAGGGATAATGCAATGATGAAGGAATTCTGGAGGAATACCTCAACTAAATCATTCAGTTATTTAGTACGTATATATATATATATATATATATATGTATAAATATATATATATATATATATATATATATATATATTTGTTTTGGAAGAGTACTGCAATCTCCAATAACACTTTGTACATCAATTAATAATTAATTCATTTTTGCTTTTAAGCATATCTTTTTATTTGCTTAAAGACATTTCCTACGCCTTATCACTCAATGTTTACTTTCGAGCCTTTTTTTTATTATGCAAACAAAAGAAACTGGTAAATCCTAACACGCATAATCAGATTCTAACAAAAAAATTGAGCACAAATCCCAGAATTTTGCATTACTACTCGAGTACCTTGATATCATAACATCTTAAAATGATGATTCCCACCCCTGTACTACAGTTTACATCGCTAGGTGTGTGAGAAGTAGAAAACTACAATAATTCCCTCATCTCTTGTCCATTAGCATGTACACAAACCCCAAAATCTCCAGTCTTGGGCAGACAGCACACATCTCCTCTTGTCAAAGAAAACTTTTATCAATACCAAGAGCACTTGAAGTTTGTTTGCATTTTGTTTTCCAGCACTCTTAACAACTTCAGAAGTCAGATCACAGGAGTATCTGATCAAAGCGCTTCGTGGTTAGTTCTGGAAACACAGGAGTGCTACGCCACGCTTTGATACTCCACATCAATATTTCAATTCAACAATCACTTGACATGCACCCATACTCCCAGAGACGAAAGACGAAAGGGGAGAAAGAGAGAGAGAGAGAGAGAGAGAGAGAGAGAGAGAGAGAGAGAGAGAGAGAGAGAGGAGAGAGAGAGAGAGAGAGAGAGAGACAGAGAGAGAGAGAGAGAGAGACAGAGAGAGAGAGATCCGGGGAAGTTGTAGGGGAGGGTTTGGGAAGTACATATAAAATAAATGGATTGAAGAAATCACTGCCTTTTTCACCTTTGTGGCAATGTTGTATAAAATGAGCTGAGTTGCCTTTTAAACTACCAATGCAATCTACTAAAATCTTGAGTATGGCAGGCCAAGTTGAATCATGCAACATATTTTAGTCAACAAAATGTTGTATTGCCTGGCAACTTAGTGTCACAAAAGGAAGCCAAAAAACTGACATGAACTTTTTGTTTAATCGACTCAAGGTTCAGAGTCACTTCACTTATATATCAGTGCTAAAACACTTGTCACAGACTGAAAATCCATGCAGAGGATGTGTTTCATGTTTTATCAAAGCAAAGTAGTACAGGAACTCTGCAGTGATAAAGATGAATACAGTCCATCTGCCAAATGTCACTTTCACAGTGCTTCATAATCATTTCATCATCTCGACAGGATATGACACGCTTTGAAGGTTTTGGCCTATAAAATATGGCTTTTGATCTGAAAAAGAGACTTGTGGCATGAAAAGACGTGTAGTCAATCACGAGATAATACGTGACACTGCTACTGGTAAAGTCTCAACTTTACAGAGCTCTGTTATAGAGGATTGATGCCATTTGTCAGTTTATCTGATCAATATAAAGGTGGAGGCAGCAGCTGGTTAGCTTAGATTAGCTTAGTTTAGCATAAGAGATGGAAACAAAAGGAAAAAGCTAGCCTGACTCTCAAGATGCGTTTTGTGTGTGTGTGTGTGTGTGTGTGTGGCTAGTGTTTCTTAGCTGGGAGCAGTAACTTCCTGTAGTTGCTGCTGGTTGTCTGGGAATCTCACGGTGATGACACAACTTCATTAAATTAAACAAACGAGATATAAGTAATGAGCCGTATACATTATGCTAGGTGTATTGTGTTACCTCCGGACTGAGCCATGCTAGCTGTTTCCTCATTATGTCATTATGCTAAGCTACGCTAATCAGCTACTGCTTCCGGCTTCATATTGGATGTAAACAACTTATTATTAACATTTTTTAAACAACTATTTAATTTCCATATATACTCCTTTTTTATTATATAGTTTTTGTTTATGTGTGTATATAAATATATATGCATTTTCTTTTACCTATTTGTATGTCTGTTTATATTTGTCTAACTTTGCTGTCTGTTTAGTTTTATGTCTATATTTATATCTTGACAGACATAAAAATCTCTGTCAAATCTCTTGTACTCGTCAACATACTTGGCCAATAATGTTGATTGTGATTGCTGTTTAATAAAAGACACTGACAGTTTGTCAGTTGTCTGACATCCTCTGTGAATTTCCTGTTGGTGCTTAAAGTATCCACTGTAGCACCTTTTCAGAGCACGATACGTTTATGTTAATACATATCCCCAACACAACATTTAAAATTAATGATAACTAATTTACCAGGAAAAAAAGGAATTGTTTATTCATAGGGTTTGCTGTGTAAATTCCCTAAAAAGATGAATTCCCTACAATTGCCTGTCTGTACAATGCCACATAAAATGAATAATAAAAAAGCAAACGCAGAGACAAAAGGAAAAAAAGAAACAATGGGATTATCAATCATGAAGTGTCTCCAAACGCGTTTAGACAAAGATGAACAGAGGTAAATAATTAGCCGTAACACTTGACAATATCATTAACAGCCATCAATTCAATGTGGGTATTGCAGCATGCAGGGACCTCTGCCAACTGATCGTATAGCTTTGTTTGGTGGCTGTGGGAGATGTGAGCACCTGTCACATGTGATATTGCCGTCTGATCTAAACTACTGTACTCAGTAGGGGGACTGACTCCAGAAGGAAATAGGAATACAATCACACGAGTTATCAAAAAGAATGAATTGTCACTAATGTTCTGCATCATGATCATGTTTAACCCTGTTTAACCTCACAGGAGAAAATCACTGTGTAGAATATTATTGTTGTATGTGCAGAAGGCCTATAGAAGCATTAAGGAAAGTCATGAATCCCATTTCATAAATATTACCCGGGAAGCCCCAAAATGCCATCTGGGACGAGGGACTCACGTCGGTATGGTAACCGGTATCTTATGGCAAGGCTCCAGCTGAAATCAGAAATGCAAAGCAGGAGCAGAGATACAAGGGCTACATGTGCAGAGGAGTGCCGCGCAGCCAGAGCAGTAGATTTATTTGTAAATGTACGCCTGTGATGCCACTATCTGTTAAGCCCCTCAGTCAGCTCAGCCTGCGTAATGTGAGGGGAAGTGTCACCCTGTCACCACCATGCCAGGGATCAGCCTGCTGTTTGTGTGTACCGCAAACCAAGCCAAGCTTTGAGGAGGAGGGGAGAAAATGACACAGAGGCTCTTTCATCTAATCCTTGTGGTGTAATTTGCACCTCAGTAAGTTTAATTGATGACTACTGATCAAATACTTGCCTTTGAAAATAAAAATCTTTGGGATTGTTATTTTCCCCTTCAACCTGCAAAAAGAATTCTTAATGCACCTGATGAGATGTTTCCAACTGATGGATCCTTTTTTGAGAGTCTGAACTTTTGGTACAGTATATTGAGCAACTACTACTCCTGCCAATATTGTATGTGTATTTCTTGTCACTCAATACATTAACTTTGGAACTGTACAAACTTCATTAAGCAAACTTAGACTAGACTTTTTCTTTCTTAGGCACGGAGCAGCAGTAGCATATGCACCTGGGTTCTGTGTGTGCCGCTTCCTCCAGAGATCCAACCTGAGCATCAATGTCATTCAGACAAATGGATAGTGACAGGCCAAGCTTATCAGTGTCAACGTCAGGCTGCTCTCCGGGACTTTGATTCCGCACTTTTCCCACAGCTGAACAGAAGGCTGTGCTTTGCAAAACAAACCAACAAACAGGGAACCTGAAGAGTGTGATGAAAGAGTAAACAACATGGCCTGGTAACATGCCCAGCAACCATGACACTTCCTAAGTAGGTTACCATGGAGGGTAACCCAATTTAACATGTGTGTCTGATTGTAGTCAGGACATGCTGAGCACTTCGGGAAGTTCACACCGCCCCGGTGTAGTGAGGAAGATGATCCGTCTCAGGACCTTGGCCTTGAAAAAAAAATCAAATGGGCCCACCACTAATGCCCTTGCACGTGTACAAAGCAGTTCATTATCAAGAAAAATGATAGGGAGTCAATCTATTGATGTTGCCTAACTAATTGTAAAGCAGGGGATTCAAAAGCAGATGTTGCATTTCAAAGCAGTTGTGAGCAAGGAGACAGGTTATGATTTATGCTAAAATGTGTGGCTTCAAAGCGTCGAACGCGGCTTCTAAACAAATTGAACAAGTCAAGCGCTATTCACCCAGGACCAGGAGGGAGCCCAGCGCATGTAGATCAGAGGCGCACGGCTGCCGCTTGTAATATCACTCAGTGGAGGAGGGGTCCCACTGGGGGGAAGCAGCACAGAGAGGCTAACACTGAGCACTGCTCGCACAGAAAGGAATTATGTACGAATGCAGCTGCAACACCTGCGCAGAATTCCCCCCCCCCCCCCCCCCCCCCTCAGCTACCCTCCTGGAGCATCATCCACGCAGGGGGAGTGGAGAGGGGTGGGCAGCACCTTGAGACATGACATCCTTTCTGTGGATGCCACTATTATTTGGGAGGAGATCGAAGAGTTGGTAGAAGATACGAAGCCTATGTCAACATACTGATGCAATTTTAGTAAACATGGATAAAACCGGGTTACTTGTTGGGAAGATTGGTGGATGGGGGGGAGGCTTTAAAATATCTTTATCGCTGTTGTCTTCTAAATGAGGCAGGTTCTGTGAAATGTCTTTGGGAAACTAGATGATAAGTGAATGGACTCTGGTCTTTCAGTAACATCATAGTCCACCCTTACCGATTTGGCGAAATAGAAATAAGGGAAGTCAATAATGATGGATTATAATCAGAATTAAACATTTGATGAGTTGTTTTCAGTGTGTAAACATTTAGATGTACGGGATTGAATGTAGTTATTAAAGATACACCCCGTCTGAAGAATTGCAAAAGGTGTATCATCCTGAATTTTACATTGCAGAAGTGTTTCTCCTTGTTGACGTTACAAATGCATGTGAAAAGACAGACTGCACGGACTTCTCTCATAAGTCATATTTCCGTCTGTTTTCTTCTATTTGATGCAGCCTAAATTGGGACGGGAGAAACGAATTGCTAAATTTTTAATTAACTTCATAACATCTGCACTTGTGCTTTGAGAGAGCAGCGAGATTTCCTTTTAACCTATTCCAGCACATTTGCACACCAAGGTAAATCTTGATGCTGGCACTCTTACAGAAAGGAGGAAAAAAAAAAAAAAAAAAATCAAAAATGGAAATGAACTCTCACTTGTGTGTGCAGATCAAAGAGGCAGAATTATTCAACTTTTTGCCATTGCTTGATCTTCAAAAAAGAAGAGAGGAAAAAGTAGGGGAGATCTAGATGGATGAATCAGTTTGAGTTAGTGTTCTTCAGTTGTTTTATGAGCTTTCGTTTTCTCATCTGGTGTATTTACTTGTACATCCTGACTTTAACGTCCTGGGCTGTTTGTTTACGCAGGTAAAACAGGCATATGCTTATGTGTTGCTTGGACTACACTCCAAAGCATGCTTTAAAAAAAATGTTGGATTCCCTCCTCTCCCTCAATTAATTTTACTACTTTATTCAAGATCTCCTGCCACTGATATTTCTCTGAAAAACGACCAATTAAGCAGGAAGGAATTCATCAAAAATATTGGCATTTCTTTTTGTAGAGAAAAATAAATAAATAAATAAGTGCATTTAAGTGCTTTGAGTGCACTTAAATGCACTTTAACCAAATTGCAAATCACATTATTTGTTTTTAATACAGAAACACTTGTACTAAATGCACTCAATAGATTGTTAGATTCGGGACTCAAAAACCCCCACAAAATGTCTATACAGCACTCACGATGCTCGCACTCTGCTGACAAAGACCAACACACTGTATTGTGGTTCAGTTAATGCTGAAACAACTGAAACATTTCCTGCATTGTTACTGTTAATATTACAATGATAACATTTTCTCAATATGTGACATTGTGACGAATAGTTTTTGCACAATGTCACCTGTAAAATAAAGTTTCATGTAACTCAAGGAGAATGTTATTGCTTCACTTTGAAAATGTGTAATTTGAATGTGAATTGAATCAATTACATCAACAATTTCAGAGGGATTTAATCCTTTCTCCTTGCTTTTATTGTTCCACCCAAATTATAACTCTGTTTTATCACACGTAGTGAGGTAGAATACAGTTCTTTGCGTCTCCACTAGATCGGGCTGTTGAGGAGGCAACACAAGTAAGTGAGAGATACTGAAGACTTAAAGAGGCCACATATTTACAATGTCACATAAAGATTTTAAGGAAGGAGGGGATCGATCTATTATTTGCTTAAAGTCAACTTAATCGTGACTCCTGCTAGTTTTGATACCTTCCCCTCTGCTGTTACAGACTCTCCTGTGAGGTCAGGATGAAATTGGAGCAGGTAGTGAATCCAGCCCCCCCACACACACACACACACACCCCCCCCAGTCACAGGCATCTGCACGGGCAGCCCTGACTGATGTATGTGATATCACAGCACACCAAAGCCCCTTTAACAAATCCTCCTTTGATACAACACACACAATGGTGTCTCTATAGGAAACTCCCTTGCCTCTCTGTGTGTGGGGCAAGCAGAAGAAAAGAAATGGCAGAGCAAAAAAAAAAAAAAAAACTGCTAAATGAGACAAAGTCGGTTCTGGATTCAGAGGAAAAAAAACAGTGGCGCGTTTGCTTTACCGTATCTCTCCACAAGAGGACACTGCTGCCATTTTGTATCTACTGCTGTCACTGTCACATCAGCATTTCTCCTGTTTCTCTATTTGTGCATTGTTGCAAAATGTAGTCATGTGTATGTGTCACGATGAATAGACCAGTCGCACATGTCGCCTGATCTTTATTTAGTCTAAATAATAATTGTGTGTAAAACTTTGTTGAATCAGTAACAAAGAACAGCAGGTGATGTGCCCTTGAAATAGAACAGATGACCTACATGATATAAATCAATGCACTGACTAAGTCTGCATATTTGTTTCTTTTGTGCAAAGAGAAATCAAGAACACTATAATGAATTATTAGGATTATATCATGGTGTTGTGTATACATAAAAGTCACATGGAACTGAACTCCAGTAACTATTTGGTTGACAAAATAAAAAAGTAAGTTCTATTTAATTCTAGCCAAACAACTGCCGTTGATCAGTAACTTCAGGCTTCAGTCTCTCTGTCTTTCTGAGGCTTCTACCCTTTTTTCCTGATAAAGCCTTTTTTTGGCTGTAGTTTTTCCTTTTCTGAATCAAGGGTTTAAGGATGGAAGGTGTCGTATGCTGCACAGATTGTGAAGCCCTTCCAGTTGAATTTGTGATTTTGTGCTATAGGTCTTGATGAAATCGAGTACTTCATGCAAAACCGCTCAGCAGTATTTTCTGTGTTTTTTTTAAGGAAATCTCTTGAGTAATATAGCTCCCACAAAACATTATTGCTCCTTTTTTTTTTTTTTTTTTTTTTTTTTAATTGTAAGGCCTGTGGCAATAAGATCTTTAGTTATGCAGATGTTGGAGAAAATCATAAAACCAGCAGCTCCAGAATTTCCAGTGTTCACATTTGACTCCCTGCAGTTTGCTTGCAGAGTACGACAGCCTGACCACGCTGAGCTAAATGACCTCAACGACCTGTTGAGTCATACAAGGGTTATATTCATAGTGATCTGATTTTAATACAATACAAAAATGTTCGCTTGAAAAGAAACTGCATATTGTAATAGTGACATTGATGTCACTGAATGGATTCAAGATTTGTTGTCATAGATTTGGCAGATTGTAGGAAAGTGCCCTTTAAGCTTCACTGGTTCATTTTCATCACTCTTTCAAAGTATTCTGTGGACTTTACACAAAACTTCGGTGAAAGTAAATGTGACACCAGGAAGTTTTAGAGTTGATTCTGTTTTAATTAGACTCTGGAGACAAACGCCATCAAGACAAGTAGCTGAAGACTGTGTCAGGTACTTGTGACTAAAGCCACAACCTCAAACTGGTGTTTTGTGTAGATTATATGTATCTGGATACAGTGCTTGACAACAAGGTACGCTTTCAACACAATGCAAAGTTTATTTCTAAAAACACAAAACAAAGATTTTGTGGCCTGTTACAGGAACGTTGAACCTGGCCAGTAGGTACAAGCTGGACAGGCTTATGTTGGACTGTCCTGCCAACCCCCTGCAGAGGGACAAACGTCTCCTTTGTTTGGCAGGCAATTAAGGTGAATCTGCACAGGTCAGACAGGATCTTTACACTTAAACATGTTCCGTATTTGACATCCAGCTGCGTTAGCTCCTTCTGTTTCTGTTTCACTTTTCGAGCCTGTTGTATGTCTTTCATGATGCATGTGTGTGTAATATTTAATTCATTTGACTTGACATGTCATCAACGTAGAAAAAAGTCTTAATGTATTTATTTATTGCTGTTTCCTGAAGTGTACTTTAATCCTAAGAGAGTCAAACTCTGAACAGTCTCACTTATATGTTTATATGTTTAATATTGTATTGCTACTCCATTAGTCACACTTAGTTAGTTAGGCCTTGTCAGTTTAATGTACTTGATTATTATCTAGTATACTATGAATTGTGTTTGTGTTTGCAGAGCTCCTTTCTTGAGCTTTTGACATGTTTAACAAAAAAGAAAAAAGAAAATCAGGAGAGCCTCAACACAGCCAGTGAGGTGGTGGTGGTGGGGGTGTGTGTGGTGGTGGTGGGGGTGTGTGTGGTGGTTGTGGGGGGGCAAGAGCCCCCAGGCTCTTGGCTTTGTCTGCCTGTTGAGTGGGGCCATCAGATAACAGCCAGGACAATGGTGCTCCATTCTGAGGGCTCTCTTAAATGAGCAGGAAGCGACGGTGAGCGCCAAGCGCAGGCTTCTGGTGGACTCCCTGGGGCCCGCTCAGCCCTGACGGAGCACGCCACTGCTGAATGGCTGGAGAGCATGAGAGGAAATGAGAAGCTAGTGGCCACCCAGCCGGTGCCACGGGTGCCCTTTGATGCTGAATATGCACGGATGGGAGCAAGGGAAAGGTGATGGAAAGGTGAGAGGAGAGAAGAGAAGAGAAGAG